>CM047812.1:84350408-84950408 GCA_026214975.1 Gentiana macrophylla
TCAATAACATGTGGTTTTGGTAAGGTACCATCAACAAACCTTACCTTCATTTCGTAGATAACACCATTCCAATTGCCCGTTTCCACTGGTGATAATAATGTGCTCTTTTCAAGACTGGCTGCACCAACCCAATGGAAGTATTCTCTGCTGGATGAACATAGTAGGGATCTCTGATTCCTTGAGCAGCCATGCAATTTCAAGAACAAAGAAGAAATCAAGGAAATAACACCAAAGAACAGAGTACGCAAAATTTCAAGAAAAAATGAACGATCAGAAGCAAGAGTTCCGATACCATGTTAGAACTGGTGTTTAACACCATGAATCAAACGAATAACAATAGTAAACACTGCATAATTGAACACATAAACAAGAAGTGAGAATTGTTATTGAAGATATTCTAAAAAAAAAGCATTTTGGCGGGAAATCTTTCTAATGAAGAAGATGAATATTGAACTTCGAATACAAGTGACTTTTAAACAATCTGCAGCTGATTTGAGATGTATATATACACCATGGAACCACTCAACTGATGTGTAACCAAATTATAACTAACTAACTAATTTCCCTAAGAGAAGTGTTCGATATATTGCCTCTATCAGCCAGCACGTGTCGGAACGTGTTTGTCACGTGTCCTGTCGAAAATGTATCGGACGCCCATTCTGTATTTGTTTAGGAAATTGCGTACCCAATAATCTATGGAAGACGCGGTTTTGATGCTTCCCCCATTTACTCACTTCACATTACGATGCGGGTAAAGTAAACCCCTCTGTTTTCCCACTCCACCGGCCCCCATGTGACTCCCCTATTATTCGCTTACCCCACGTAGCTATACATACCCCTCCACCCCCAAAACATCACCTATCTTCATCAATACTCCATACTTTTTCCTCTTTCTCTAAAGCCCATCTGAGTAACCAAGCTTCCTGAGTTTTAACGATGGCTAGATTTCTAGTATTGATTGCTGTGTGTTTGTTACCAGTTCTTGCTAATGCTATTCTTTTGAAAAACCCGTTTATTCTGAAAGGAGGAGCATACTGCGACACTTGCCGTGTTGGCTATGAGACTTTTGCTTCTAAGAAGCTTGCTGGTGAGTTTCTTGGCTATTTATTGCTTTGTTTTTATGTATTGTGGTTAGATCTCCTCAGTATTTTATCTACTTTTTCGATGGATTTGGTAGATGCCTGATTTTATCTAAGTGCTTCTTTGTATTGCTTGATTTAGCTAATGCGGCACTGGATCTAAGCTTTTTCTAGTAATTTTAGGCATCTGGCTTTGACTCTTTTAAAATGTTTCTCAAAGGTTGGATCTTGATGGCCTTTAGTATCCTATACTGGTTCAAGGGCGTTTTTTAGTACTTTGGATTAGTTAACCATTTCTGGACTCTAGATGAGTATTGATTTAACTCTTTGCTTACACATTTTCCTTCTAGCAATGTAGTGCAATTTGACTTAAAGTAGCCATCTTTCCTCACCTGAATAGAGATTTTGATGCATTTCACTGTGAATATATATATTATATAAAATGGAAGAAAGGGCTTTTGAATCTGTAAAGAGAATTTTACAAAAGACTCTGGTGCAAGTAATGTTAGGTGCATGAACTAAGTTTATTGGTATATCTGAGATGATTGGGTGCCATGTCCATACTTATCATGGACTTGATGCATTAGTCCTACAGACTCAAGTTGGACAGTTAACTGGATTGATACATTTCTTAGCCATATATAAAAAGTATCAATCATCTAGTGTTTTAACTTAATGTTGCATCTTAATTTGAGCATGATCCATAACACCCTTTTTTATCATTACATTATTAGTATTAGTACAAAGAAAACTTCCGAATATGCAAAAGCCTTGTGTGTGTGTGTGTGTATAGAGCTCATGAAGATGTGAATTTTGCGTGACAGGGGCACATGTACAATGTGTATGCAGAAAGAGGGATGCTAAAGACATCGATACCATTACATACAAACAGACTGCTGTTACTAATTCAATTGGCGAGTTTGTAATGCTTGTGGATCGTGACTTAGGTGATGATATCTGTGATGTGATATTGGTCTCGAGTCCGGACAGATACTGTGCAACACCTGATGCTGGTCGTGACCGAGCCCGTGTTTCCCTGACAGGAAACAACGGCATAGCCACTCAGGATCGTTATGCTAACTGGTTGGGTTTTCTCCAAGATACCCCTTTGGCTGCATGCCCCAAGATCCTTCAGCAATACCAGGAGGTTGACACTAGTGTCTGAAACCTGTGGCCCTGCATCTCTTCTACAATAATATATTATCTCATTAGGATTGTGTTTATGATATAATGATGTCTTTGGCATTTATAGATTAATGTTGTTGTTGTACTCCACTGCTCCTATGAATTTGTGCTGTTATGTTGTTGTTGTTGTGCTTTGTTGAATGGCTAGTTTTGGTTGTCACATGGTATTATTGTTGCTTGGCATTTGTACTACTACTACTACTATTGAATGATTTACCTGTAACAAGAAATTTGAACTCTTACTCTTAATCAGTTGAGTATATTTGCTGTTTTATCGTTTTTATTTTGGCAATGTACAGTACAATATTTACATTACTCACTCGTTATTACGTATTAAGGCCCTAGGCCTCTGAAATGTTCCTCACCTGAGGACAATAAAAGTCCTCCCTAACTTGGATTGGAAGCAGTCGAACCCTCCCATCGACATGGCAAAATGATGGCTTAGCGGGCACCCACTCCACCGATGCTTGAGATCCCATCGGCTACACCTTCTCTAACCGTCTTTCGAGATGGATAGCTTAAGCAGCTGGGGTATTGAGTCATAGAGAACACGCACTTCCTCAAAATGATTGTGTTTAATGCAGCAGTGGCCAATGCCTTGGGATGAAAAGTACCTTGAATCTTGAGAAATACTTATGGGTCCCGCTTCGCCGTGGGAGACAATTTGGGGTCACGACCAACATACAAGGAAAATGCACAATATCTCTTGGGAGACAATTTGCCAACCGAAAGATAGAGGTGGGTTGGGTATTCGTAAGCTCCGGTGGATGAACCTAGACTTTTCGGCGAAAATTGGATGGCAGGTACTTCTCAATAAAGATGTGGTATGGCTGCGGATTTTTCATGTGAGGTATGGAAGCCCTCTTGATGAACATAAGGCCAATTGTTGGGACAGATTGTCCGCATTCTTAATGTATAAGAAATATAGTTGCGCCTTTACTACCACCAATTGGTGTTAATAAATGTGCTACTTTATTTCCTTATACATTAAAGAGTGTGGGCAATCTGTGTCAACACCAATTGTTCTTACACTTGGTGTAGCATATGTGCAACTGCCGATATTATTAATGCGGGCACGTCCTTAAACAAGCATGGTTATATCATCTGGACCGCTGCTTCCTCGGGGATTTTTCCTGATCTACCACCAGTTTCTGCTCCAAATTGTGGATATACCACCCAAGGCAAAAAAAACAATTTTGGGACGTGATTTTCTCTCATTTTTTTCACAAATGTGCACGATCTTAAGGTCCTCAAATCCCCTATTGGGGTTCCCCTTCCCAATTAGAGTTTAGTTTGGTTCCAAAAACTCCTAAAACGCGAAAATGGGAGTGGTATTTCGATAACAAAGTGGTATGCCCACATTTCCCCCTTCTCAAAAGTGGTATATTGATAAATCCCCCGCTTCCTCGGGTGAGTTCACGGTTGGTTAGTAGTACGTATGATGACAGTCAACTATATACCAAATTCATTTCGTTTATTACCTCGAGAATATGCTTGATTGAGGTGAGTTAGACTGTGAATTGCATGATGATGATACCCGACCCGAACTACGCAACGTGTCAGTCTATGAAGACGTGTAATAAATGCTTGGGTCCCACAAAGTGGGGGCTTAAGGACCAAGAGTCCTACAGGCATACGAAGGGGCAGTTCCCTGAGCCCAATGGGGAGATCGGCATGAAGAAAAGATGCCCAGATCGCTATATAGGTCCTGAGGGCTGAGCGCAGGACGCCCAGTATAGCCAGGTTGTTAGTCCCTACATGGGATAACTGAACGTGAGTAAGGAAAGAATCCTGAGTCATAATGACTGTGATATTGATATTAGATATGTCCATAATTATCCCTTAATCATAGGGATTTATGCGTGTATATCCTTAGGGAATAATAACAAATAATAATACTTGTGGAGCAAGAAATAGGGGCTAGATGTCTCCTATATAAACAACCCTAAGGAACTACGTGAGACTTGATTCCAATTCAATTATTGGATACGTAGGCAACTCTCAGAAATAACTGGAGAGCTTAGTCTAAAAGTATAACGAAACACCCCCCACTTCACATAAATTAGGTTTTCTTGGGTTTCGGATCTTTATCATCTAGGAGATTGACCCGTATTAATTCTTGGACGATTTCCAGCATCGTCAATTGGCGTTAGAAAGAGGGCGCTTCTACTGATAATCGATCGAGACAGCCCCAGATTCCTTGAAACCGTTATGGCACCACCGAAGAATACTAGGAAGAAGACTGCAGATTTAACTCAACAAGGGGGAGCAACGTCAACTGCACAAGGAGAAACCCAAGATGCCGCCGCCCAGAAAAGGGCAATTATCACTGAAGATCGATCTGATCCAGCACTTCAGGATCCAACCAATCAGGCATTGGTTGAGACCCTGAAGAATTTGGACAACGCTATGATAAAGGCAATCCTGGACGAAACACTCAAGGGAAGAAACCCTCTAGAGGTATCAGAGACAGATCTCCACCAGCAGGCTCCCAAAAAACCAGAGATTGTAGAGTCGAGTACCCACACAAAGTACGAGACTATAAGTCAACCTAACGATACGGCCAAGGCAGAACTGGACATCCTACTCGGACGACAACCTGACGATCTGCTTTGTGCGTCACCGTTCACCGAGCACATAGACAACTACCCCCGACCAGCGGGTTTCAAGATCCTAAATATCGACTCGTATGATGGATCCAAGGATCCTTATGATCACATGCACCAGTACGTCTCACACATGAACCTATATAACGCCTAGCTGAGATGAGTGCAAGGCCTTCCTTGCACTTCTAACTGGAAGGGCCAGAGAATGGTTCAACAAGATTCCCCCTAGGTCGATCTTAGATTTTGGAACTTTGACTCAGAAGTTCATCCACACCTTCATCGCAGCTCGACCTTTCCAGGGGAATCGGACTCATTTGTTAACATTGAAGCAAAAATATGACGAGTCCATACTGCACTTCGTGAAGCGTTTTAATGAAGAATCCGCACAGGTGCAGGACGCCGATGATCGGCTGTTGGTCGCTTCTTTCATGGAAGGTCTACGAGAGGGACGATTGCATGCAAAACTGAATAGTAAACTCCCTCGAACAATAGAAGAATGTCTAGACGTGGCATATAAACATTGCCAAGGAGAAGAAGCAAACCGGCTCAAGAGAGAGATGGAAAGAGGGGAATGAAAGAAAGGCAAGACTGAGGATAGATCAGACAAGAAATGGAAATCAGTTTCGGATCGAGTAACTGCACCTATCTCTGATCGGCTAGGCAAGAAAAGGAGCTCTGCGCAGACGAGACTTCATCCTTTGAGCAGTCTCATGAGCAGTCCTTGCAATCATGCAAAGAAAAGGCATCGCCAAGACTCCACCCCCAATGAGGGGACCCAGAGAAAGAAGAAACCCCAACAAATATTGCAAGTATCATCAAGATATGGGGCACGACTTAGAACAGTGCAAAGATTTAATCCGAGACATTGATGCGGCAGTGATGGAAGGAAAGCTTGACGAGGTCGTAGATTAGTCTCAACAGGCCGAACCAAGGAGGCGACGAGAGTTCAAGCGCCAGAATAACAACGATAGAGATCATCGAGAAGAACATCGGAGGAGAAGGGAGCGGTCCCCAGATCCTGACGCTCACATGGACAATCGCCCGGTGAATACGATCAATACAATTTCAGGGGGGCCGAACAACGTACCAAGATCTGAAAACGCTTGCAGCAGCAGGTCTGCCGCCCCTACATCTGTGAACAAAAGGCAAAGGATGTCGGGGGAAGTAGTATATGGACCAAGAGATTCACTACCATTGGTAGTTAACAATGAATGATTAGTAATAGAGGCTGTGATCTGCAAAAATCGAATAAAGCGAATATGCGTAGACACTGGCAGTGCCGTAAACGTCATTTACTATAATGTGTTCAGAGCAATGAAGTTGAATGATGTTGTACTGACCCCCGTTTCAGCTCCTCTGTTCGGCTTCGCGGGACCCCCTGTTCATCCGTTGGGGGTGATCAGACTCCTCACTACTTTTGGAGAAGCAACCAGGGGCAGGTCCCTAATGGTAGATTACGTGGTGGTAAATGTACCATCGGCTTACAACGTAATTATGGGAAGACCAGACCTTATCGATCTCCGGGCTGTAATCTCACCAGCTCATGTCAGCATGAAAATTCGAACGGGTGAGGGTTCGATAGAGATTAGAGAAGATGTGGAAACAGCCAGGAGGCGACAATAAATGGGAAAATGATGGTCCAATAGGTCAGTATCGAAGAACTGCTTCCTGAAGATGAAGAGAGCTGGTCGTCAGAAGACCAGACACAAGCTGTTCGTCTATGGGATGAACAGGAAGATTCAACAGTTAGCATCGGGACATGGATTCCCCCTCCACACAAAGAGTCTTTGTTGAACATCTTGAGAGAACTCAGAGACATGTTCTCTTAGAGAGCAGAAGATATGCCAGGACTATCTCCCGACCTGGCAGTTCATAGATTGCACATAGACCCGAGCAGGAAGCCTGTTTGGCAAAAGAAAAAGCATTTTGCCTCTAAGCGCATTAAGGCAATTAAGCAGGAAGTAACCAAGCTATTACAGGCCAACATAATTAAAGAGGTAATATATCATGAATGGTTAGTGAACCCTGTACTAGTCAAGAAACAAGATGGGAGTTGGAGGATGTATGTAGATTTCATGGATCTCAACAAGGCATGTCCAAATGATTGTTATGCCTTGCCCAAGATCGATCAACTGGTGGACTCAACAGTAGGATATGAAGTGTTCGCATTCTTAGACGCGTATAGGGGTTACCACCAGATCGTGATGGATCCGGAAGATGCGTAAAAGACCGCCTTTGTAACAGAATTTGGGACGTACTGCTACATCACTATGCCTTTTGGGCTGAAAAATGCAGGAGCAACGTATCAGAGGGCTGTTAACACAATTTTTGCCGATCAAATAGGAAAATGTATGGAGGTGTACGTGGATGACCTCCTGATCAAGAGCTGGTCTCTTGAGCAATACTTGAAGGATGTCAGAGAAGTATTTGAAGTCCTAAGGAAAACACAGATGAAGCTCAACCCAAGGAAATGTACATTTGGGGTCAGATCAGGGAAGTTCCTAGGATACATGATATCCAGAGATGGGATTAGAGCAAATCCAGATAAGATCGATGCATTAAAGACCATGTCTCTGCCAAAAAATATAAAAGAGGTACAGCATTTTACAAGACGCGCATTGCAGCCTTAAACATATTTTTATCGAGATCAGCACAGCGTGCTTTACCTTTCTTCAAAATCTTGAGAAGAGCTTGTCCTTTTCATTTGGATGATCAGAGTCAGAGAGCACTCGACGAACTGAAGGTATACTTGGCCGAACTGCCTACCTTGACAGCTCCTCAGGTAGGAGAACCACTTGTTGGTCCCAGAGAAGGGTGAAACTATAGTCAGGGGGGGGGTGAATGACTATAGTGGAGTTTCAAAAACTTTTCTTTTGTTTAAAAGCTTTTGGGCAGCGGATAAGTCCCTTCTTATTATGTTGTTTTCAAATCGGTTTAGACGATCACGAGATATAAGTTATGATCTAGGCAATTTAAATAAATGCTATAAAGTAAATTGCAGAAAGTAAATTGACACAAGGCTTATAGTGGTTCAGGGTGGTGTAATCCCTTAATCCACTCTTCTCCTATGATGATTGGAGGAATTCACTATTGTTTTTCACAGATACAATAGTATGATTGTCCTTGGCTTCCCAAGCTTCACAATCTACAAGACTATCACTCCTTGACTCGCATGCGGCTTGAGTGATTGATCTTCTTTGTCTGCTCCTTGAGATCAAAATCCTTCAACGGCTATCACAGACTCAACTCCTTCTCGATTGCCTCGATTGATTGATTGCTTGATTGATGTGAATGTGATTCACAAACTTGCTTGATCAATCTCAAGTCTTTGAATATGACTTTGTAGCTCGATGTCCGAGTTGATCGCTAGATGTATCCTTGTAAGTTCAAAGAAGGCTTTTGAATTGACAGAGTTTTACGCTTGATTTTTCTTTTGGATCGTTGTTTTGTTTTTCTCGTCAATGCCTTCTATTTATAGCCTTGAATAACCTTGATTTTGAAATTCCGTCCGTTGGCTATATTAATGAGGAATAATTCTTGATTTTATTCTTGATTGCATAATTGCATTCTCCTTGATTTGTTGATCGGATTCTTTCTTCAAGCGTATAGCGAGAAAATCCGTTCTTGATTGATCCTCTATTGATTGTGCATTTAATGCATGATCTTCTGAATCATCAACATATATTAAATCTGATCTGGTAGGTATTACTTCACTGTTTTCTGAACGGTTGAGTGATCCTTCTGACTTAGCCGTTCTGGCTCTACCTTCACCGTTTTGTCTTCACTCAGCCGATTCACTGTTTTCTTCTTTGCTTCAGTTTAAGGAGAATCTTTGTACTTCACTGATCCTTGATTGGGGTGAGATCAGTGTACACCATATTTGAATATTAAGTTTCATCACTTGAAACATAACTTAGACTTATCCAAGCTCATCACATACTTCCTTGGTTATAAGTCAGACCATAGTGTCTTCATTGCTTCTCTACTGGTGTTTGGCTGGCTTCACTCTGTCGAATGTCTGTTTTTATTTTGCCGTCCTACCAACTAGTACAATACTTGTCTGACTCAACTTATACAACATGTCAGACTCTAAGTAAAGACTTATATAGAGAATTCTAACTTATTTCAGGCTTGCTATAACAGCTAGCCATCATCAAAACATAATAAAATGTTCCTAACACCACTGTTCGTTTACCTGGCAGTATGTGAGGAAGCCCTGAGTGCGGTGCTAGTCACAGAACAAGGCGGACAGCTAGTACCGGTGTTCTTCCTGAGCAAAGCACTCCATGGACCAGAAGTCAAGTATTCGAATGCAAAAAAGGTGGCATTGGCGTTGGTGCATGCCTCAAGAAAGTTAAGGCCTTATTTCCAAGCACATCTGATTACCGTGGTCACAGATCAGCTGCTGTGACAAATCTTGGGATGACCAGAAACCTCGGGAAGGTTGGAAAAGTGGGTCGTCGAACTGGAAAAATATGACATCGAATTCCGTCCTCGAACTGCCATCTAAGCACAGGCCCTAGTAGACTTCTTGGTTGAAGGGATAGATGTTCGCTGATAGCAAAATAACTAACTGCTAACTTTAACCGACAGAGTATCGAGTCAACAGTAGTATAGTGATAACAAGGTCGAATCCACAGGGAACAACGTTTAAGTACCAAAGTCGACGTAGAACTTGGTTTAGGTCAAGATTGCGGTGGAGAGATATTACACTAGTGCGAAAGTAAAAATTAGCAGACGGTTGTAGTTCTAGTTATTAAAAGGTATAGCGAATTATGATCCAACGAGTTATTTTTACCCCTAAGGAAGACTTGACAGAAGCGTGTTTTGACCAACCTACCTTTCCACGAAGAATTTAACGACATCCACGGGTGCCAACTCCAATTGCGGTGTTAAGGTCTCGAACAACTCTCACTCAACACCCTATGTGAAGTTAATTAATTTTCCCTTTAGAAAACCGATTAACCCAACATGATTACGCTCTTGAGTCGCTCGAACAACGATGACAAACCTCTGTATTGGAAAGCGGTCCTAACAACTAGGCCGAATCTACATAACGATCCTAAAAAAACCTTTTTCCCACATCTCACCGCAAAATACATTTATAGGTTCGATGTGTGTGATGATGAACTAAATGATCGAGTTTAATTCAAAGACGTTTATATTATGTTTTAGGACGTGGATTAATCATTAAAATATCAAATTACGCACTACACAACTCCCGTTTAATCCCCCTTGCAGGCGTTTCACTCGTTTTACATAATTCGACTATACGACGTTTAGCTATTCATTTTGGCGATAATAACGGAATGATTAACGGAAATTATATTAACGACGGAAAGTAAAAGCGAATTCATTTTTTTATTAGTACATATATATATTTATATATATAGATATATAGTTATATAGCTAATAATATATATAAGTGCATAAAAGTAAATATACTATATATATATATATATATATATATATATATATATATATATATATATATATAGTGTGCGTAAAAGTAAATACGTAAGTAAATGCGTAAAAGTAAATATATATATATTTATAAGTGCGTAAATAAAATACGTAAGTAAAATGCGTAAAAGTAAATATATATATACATATATATATATATAAGTAAATAAATAAAATGTAAAAGTAAATATATATATATATATATATATATATATATATATATATATATATATATATATATATATATATATATATATATATAAGTAAGTAAAAAAGTAAAAGTAAATATATATATATATATATATTTATAGATACTACTACTTATACTTATATATATATATATACATATACGTAGATATATGAAAGCAACAAAAATGAAAGAAAAAGATAAAGAACAACGATAAAAATACAAGATGAAGATATATATATATATATATATATATATATATATATATATATATATATATATATATATAGACTTACAAAACGTGAAATTACAACGACTTTAAGAACACCGAACTTCCGATAATTTCACGAGCATTACAACGATACTACTACTACTAAATTATTCCCGGCATAACGCCGTTACTTTAAAACTAAAAGAAAGAAGCGAGGGAGGAGTTAGATATATATATATATATATATACACAGAGTATATATATATGGTGCCTCCGTTCTATTCTTCTTTGAGCTTCTATATATAGAAAATGATCCTTCCCGGACCGGTCCTGAGGGTGGCGGACCGATCCTGTGTAATCATTGCAATGATTACACTCACTTGCAGCATGTGAACGGTTATATATATATATATAATTATATATTAAACTTCTAAAATTCATATCTTGAGTTGTAGATCTCCAAAAATCATGATTTAAACGTCATTAGAAAGCTCTTGGAAAACTCTACAACTTTCATGAAGGACACTTCTTCATAAAACGCCTTTTTGATGGGCCATTCCCATTACGTGTCGTTTTCGGGATTTTCACTGATACGAATCGATTAGCCACTTGAACATCATTTGAGTTGTACAAGTCCGATTGACGTGATTCAAAATGCGTTGGAAATATTATTTGAAGATCTACAACTTTCATTAAGGTTTTTGGTAGCTACAACCGACATATATATAGTTTATCTTATTTTGACAGTCTTTCTATCACATTCAAACCTTCAGATATTCACAGTACATGTTCAGAAGTTAGGTACTAAGTTACTGCTATTTCTAGGATAAATCACTAGAATCTTTGAATGGGTCTGATTTAAAATTTTCGCTTCAATATCAAAGGCTTACGTGAAGGAATTCATGTTACACAAATAAATTTAGGCTAAAATGCACTTACGGTTCAAATTAGTTATACATATCCAAATTGATCATTACATCTTTAAATCCATGAAATAAATGCCTTATTCAGATTATTTTAATCAACTCATTAATGTTTGAAAAATCAAAAACTAAGGGTTTAAACACTTACACGCCATTTCTAACCAACCATACTCTACCCCCACTTACGATTTTACATTATTCTCG
Organism: Gentiana macrophylla; assembly: GCA_026214975.1. Classification (NCBI taxonomy): domain Eukaryota; kingdom Viridiplantae; phylum Streptophyta; class Magnoliopsida; order Gentianales; family Gentianaceae; genus Gentiana; species Gentiana macrophylla. The sequence continues at coordinate 84,362,267 of CM047812.1, forward strand.
TGAGTGTAAATGAGATAGAGAGGAAGACTTAGCTTATAAACCAGGCAGAAAGGTGCTATCAAATCCGTGAATAAATGACCATGAGAAAGCACGATCCGAATCCCTATATCAAAATCAAAACAAAGCAAACACGGGACATGGTCCTCGTGCCAAAGTATGTAATAGGGATATGGGAATAATAAGAAAATGGCCCTGTTACGTCAGAAAATTCGATAGACAATATATAGAACATGCATAAGACATCAATTCATAGTCAGCTATTCCTAGATTCATTTTTATTACACACAGTTTTATTAAGGTGGGAATACTCACCACTATACTACAACGACCATAAATTTGAAACAGACTAGATCATAAAATGAAATATGTGAAAGAGTATTGAGTCTTTTATACCCAGATCCTCAAGGGTTCAATAACCTAAGTCCAAGAAATGATACATTTGAATTTTTATCTTTTTTTTCCATCGGGATTTTCGGATAACCACCTAATCATTCCTCTTAATGAAATTCAAACATTCATCCCGAGACTTGGTTGTGCTTTGTGTTCATCTTTCATATCTGATTCTACATTTCATTAAGACTAGGCTTATTCAAATTATCTTTATTATTATTATTATCGGGCTGCCCCGGTAGCGCTTTTGTTTAACGTCGTCGCTCGACGAGAGACTCGAAGCGATTTATTGAGGCTCGGGATCAGTCAAATGCACAATTTCAAGAGCCTCATCGAATGGTAACTTCTTATACTTTTTTAGACGAAGGCCGTTCGTGATGAACGTTCCGTGCTTCGGATGCGTTACCTCGATGGCTCCTGAGTCGAAAACTCTCAATACCGTATATGGTCCTGACCACCTTGACTTAAGTTTGCCTTGAAATAAATGGAGGCGAGTATTATAGAAAAGGACCTCATCACCTACGCTGAAAATACGTGGTTTGATCAACTTATCATGAAGCAATTTGGTCTTTTCCTTATATTTCGCCGAACAATCGTAAGCTTGAAAGCGAAACTCATCTAACTCGTTCAACTGAGCCATCCTTCTTTCACCAATTAATGCGTCATCCATATTTAAATTCTTAATCACCCAATAGGCCTTATGTTCTAACTCTACGGGAGATGGCAAGCCTTGCCAAAAGCGAGCATGTAGGGTGACATACCTATTGGTGTCTTAAACGCTGATTCGGTGTGCCCAAAGCGCATCATCTAACTTCTTTGACCAATCCTTAAGGTTAGAATTCTTTGTCTTCTCCAAGATTCTTTTGATTCCCGATTGGACACCTCTACTTGGCCACTAGTCTGAGGATGGTAGGCAGTGCCTAACTTATGAGTGACCCCGTACTTCATTAAAAGCTTATTGAAATCTCTATTAGCAAAGTGACTTCCATTGTCACTGATTATTGCTCGAGGTATTCCATACCGGGATATAATATGTTTCTTAAGAAACTTTATGACTACATGTTTGTCGTTAGTAGGTGAAGCAATTGCCTCAACCCACTTTGAAACGTAATCACAAAGCGACAAGAATGTACTCGATTCCCAAAAGAAGACGGATATGGTCCCATGAAGTCTAATCCCCATATATCAAATACTTCACACACTAATATCGGTTTTCGGGCATCTCATTTCTCCTGGAAATCCTTCCCGAGCGTGCTGACAGGCATCACACATCTTAACATAAGCATATGCATCCTTGAAAATAGTGGGCCAAGAGAACCCACTTTGTAACACCTTTAACGCTGTTCTCTCGCCGAGAAGTGGCCACCGGCCTCTTTATCATGGCAAGCGAGAGAATACTCACTATCTCACTTGTCATCAACACATCTCCTCAGATTCCATCAAAGACATAGCCTAAAAATTAAGGGATCTTCCCACACATATCGGTTTACCTCACTAAAAACTTCTTTTCGGTTTTCATCAAACTCGGGATCTACAAATCCACACTCGTAATAATTAACAAAAGGTGCATACCAAGGGTTCCCATTCTTTCCTCTCTGCAGAAATTTCTCGCTTAACCGGGAGCATCGTATTCACTACGAACAGCTGCTCATCCGAAAATGATCATCAATTTCAACCCTAATAGAGTGTTTATTGTCTCCTGTTCCATCCTACTAAGGTGATCACCACTACGTTCTCACACCCCTTTCGATTCTTAATTTACGTCAAATTCTTGAAGAAGCCATATCCACCTCAACAAGCGTGGTTTTGCATCCTTCTTGGCAAATAGATATCTCAACGCAAAGATGGTCGGTGTGAACTATGACTTTCGATCCAACCAAGTATGACCGGAACTTATCGAAAGCAAAAACAACGACTAAAAGTTCCTTTTCGGTTGTGGCATACTTTTGTTGAGCCGAGTTCATGGTATGACTCGATAGTAGATAGGCGAAACAACTTGTCAATCTTCCGACCTAGGACGGCTCCTACGGCATAATCACTTGCATCACACATCACTTGAACCCTTAGACCAATCAGGTGCTACCAAGATAGGAGCCGAAGTAAGAAGTTTCTTAAGGGTTGAAAAGCATCTAGGCATGCCGCATCAAAACACAGGGGCTCCTTCATCAATTGAAGAGTAAGAGGTCTAGCAATGTGGGAAAAAACTCGGAATGAATCTACGATAAAAACCTGCATGTCCCAAGAACGAACGTAGAGTCTTGATTTGTAGGCATAGGAAGCTTAGAAATTACCTCTATTTTTGCTCTATCGACCTCTATTCCTTTCCCCGATACCTTATGTCCTAAAACAATTCCCTCAGTTACCATGAAATGACACTTTTCTCAATTTAAAACCAAGTTTGTCACTTCACAACGTGCAAGCACCTTATCAATGTTCGACAAACACTCATCAAAAGTATCACCAAAAACGCTAAAGTCATCCATAAAAATTTCCATGAAATGTTCTATCATATCAGCAAAAATTGCCATCATGCATCGCTGGAATGTCGCGGGTGCATTACACAACCCAAACGGCATTCTTCTAAATGCAAAAGTGCCATATGGACATGTGAAAGTAGTTTTATCCTGGTCATGTATATCGATGTGAATTTGATAATAGCCACTAAAACCATCCAAAAAGCAGTAAAATGCATGACCACTTAGACGCTATAGCATTTGATCAATAAAGGGTAGGGGAAAATGATCTTTCCTAGTCTTATCATTCAAAGATGCGAAAATCAATACAAACTCGTGACCAAGAATTAAACGAGTAGGAATAGCACACACCTTTTCATTAAGCTCAACTGCGTGATGCCTCCTTTCTTAGGCACGACTTGCGTAGGGCTCACCCATTCACCGTCGGAGATTGCGTAGATTATCCCTAACTCAAGCATCTTTACCACGTCTTTTCTTACCACCTCTTGCATATGTGGGTTTAGTCGTCTCTCAAAGCGCTCGACCGGTTTGGCATCTTCTTCTAGAATGATCTTGTGCTTGCAGATATCAAGATCGATCCCTTTATGTCAACCATCTTCCATCCGAAGGCCTTTTTGTGTTTTTTGAACGTGGATCAACTTAGCTTCTCGCAAAGCGGTTAGTGCAGATGAAACAATAAGAGGAAGTAATTCATCAGTTCTAAAACACATACTTTAAATGCTTAGGAAGTGGCTTCAACTCCAGATCAGTAGGTGGTTCCTCGATTGACGGCTTTGGCTTTGACTTGCAGTCAAACCGAGCTCTAGCTTCTTATTCCAAACTTGCGTCAACAAAAGGAGTTGCCTCCAAATGATATACACGAACTCTCATTTGTGGATCGTCATCCTCTGCAGGTGCTTGACTTCATCAGGCATTCTTCCATTGGTTCTTGGTATCCTGCGCAGTTAGTGTGCTCCAAAATACAAGGATATATAGCATCAATAGAAAAACAATCACTCTTTTCATCATCAGGATGCTTCATTGCCTTATACACATTTATGGCTACACTCTCTTTCCCGACTCGTAGTATAATCTCTCCTCTTAACGTCTATCAAGGTCTCTCCTGTGTTCAAGAAAGGCCGACCTAACAAAAGTGGGATTTTAGAATCCATATCCATATCTAAAACTACGAAGTCAACAGGGAAAACAAACTTGTCTACTCGCACCAACACATCTTGACTACCCCAAGAGGTTTCTAATGAGACTCTATCCGCCATCTGTAAGGTCATTCCTGTTGGCTCTAACACTCCCAATCCCAATTTCTCATAAACTCCTCTAGGCATCAGGCTCACGAAGCCCCCTAGATCACATAGCACATTTTTGAACACAGTTTCGCCAATGGTAATTGGGATGGTAAAGCTACCTCTATCCTGTAACTTGGGGGGTATCTTATTCTCAAAGATTGCAGAACATTCCTCACTCAAATGCACCATCTGTTGCATCTTCTCCTTACTCGACAACATTCCTTTTAGAAACTTAAAGTATGGGGGAATGCTCGAAATTTCCTCTAATAGGGGAATATTCACCTCTACCTTCCTTAAAAGATTCAGAAATTTTGCTGACACAGGTCAGGATGTCCTTTCTGGTTCCCTTAAGAGGATAGGGTAAAGTATTAACATCAAAATCAGTGGGAGGAGGAGGAATTGCTTTTTCTTACCTCTTTCTTTAGGCGGTGAGGCTTCTTCTTCTTTGATGTCCAAGACCATATAGTCTTTCTTCGGTCTTTGCCCTTCCAATGCTTTCTTATTTGCCTCGGCCAAAGCCTTTTCGTGGCTTCCAATTCTTTCCTCATTGCTTCCATTCTCTCGCTTGATATTGCCGCCTCTAAATCTTTGATCTCGACTTCACCATACATAGCTCCTTCATGGATAACCGCTTTCTCTTTCTCGGCTTCTCGGTTCGCCGCTTCTTCAGCCCATAATTCTTTCTTTTTGTCACTCAGCCCGACCTCTTTACCACTTCGTGTGAACACAGCATTCACATCCTTTGGGTTCCTCTCAGTGTTACTCGGGAGTCCACCACTTAGATTTGTCTTTAGAGTGTCGGTTATTTGTCCTACTTGGGTCTCCAAGTTCCGAATGGCAGAATGTGTGACCACTTTTTGCTCTATAGCATTCTTATTTAACTCGAAACATTCTGTCTAATTTCTCCGGGAGTATCTCGGTGGCCATCTTCTCGAACACCGTAATTGTTTGGTTCTTCGATTGCTTTGATTATTCTCAGTGCGGATGAGCGTTTGGATGCCGATAGGTGCGTAATTATTACTTCTCAAAGATGGTCGCTCACTTGGTCGATTTCGATTGTTTTGTTGACCCCGATTCGATTCCACCTTGATTTTGATTCCAATATGAATTTCGATTCTCTTTGTTGTCCTTGTGGATCGAGACTCATGGATTTCGACTATTACGATAGTAGCCTCGGTTTTGATTCCGTAGGAACTCGATTCGGGGATTATGATTCCAAGGTCGGTTGTATGAGCTTTGGTTTTGCCTAAAGTCTTGATTTCGATTATTGTTTCTATTCCAATTCGATTCTCGCTCGATTCCAACCTTGTCCAACATAATTCACATCATATTGTTGTGAACCATCATTCATACCATAATCCATTTGTGGCCCTTGGCGATTATTAAAGTTTTGATTCCCTTTGTTCTTCGCCAAAATCTTGCCGATTCATATCCATCCGTCCCATCGCATAGACATTCATTTGTTGGTCATTCCGATTGCCGATCGTTGTTGTCTTGGAGTAGGTGTCAACTGTTGTGGATAAGTGGATTTTTCAACGATACACATTCTATGGCGAATGTCCACCTCCACAGAGTTGGCAGCGATGTGTCTTCTTTCTTTCGACTCCATTCGGTCCATCTTTAGTACCATTTCTTGCATCTTGTCATGCATGGCGATTCTCGATCGAGTTCCTCTTTCAAATGACTTTACACTTTCCATTGGGGCTTTCTTCTTTTCGCTTTCGATCCCCATTGTCCTTCTCCATCCGCCGCATTTTCTATCTGTCTCATTGCTTGTTATGGTGGTAGATTCATAATATCTCCGCCGCTTGCGAGATTCAGCTTGTTTTGGTCCATCGGCTCTAAGGCCCCTGAATAATATAATAACTTGCTCCACCGTAGAAAAACCGTGTGGAGGGCATCTCTTAAGCAACCCCTAAATCTCTCATAAGTCTCTTTTAGTGTCTCTCCTCGAGACCATCAAACGAAGAGATTTCTTCTTCGAGATCTAAAATCTTGCCGGAGGAAAGTACTTTTTCAGAACACTCGTTACGTCACCCCACGTATGTAACTAATCATTTGGTAATGAGTCGTACCAATCCTTAGCACTCCTCTTAATGCAAACGGAAAAACTATTAGTTTTCTCGCCTCATCACTTACTCCATTATATTTCATTGTTCCACAGATCTCGGAGAAAGTGATCGAGAAAAAGCTATTCGAGTTCTCGATCGACTTCCCGTGGAACAAGGCATGTTCCCCAACATGTTCAAAATATTTTGCTTAATATCCATGTTATTCACATTAATTGGGGTACCCTAATTGGGTTGTGCCCTATAACTTCCTCGTGGGGTAGTGACGTAATCTCGACAAACCTCGCCCCTCGTGGCTTTGCCGAGCCATCTCGTTGGTCGATAAACCGCTGCCGAGGAGGTGGATCATACGGGTTATACGGGTTTTGGAACCCTGTTGATTTCTTGATTCTCCAAAGCATCCGCATGACTCGATTTACCGTCTCTTGGTCTAATTCGGGTGCAAGTTCTCGCGTATCCCGAGGATCTTGTCCTCTCTCATCGCCCAACCCTGGCCTCTGATTAAAGCATGCAGATCCCAACCGACGTAGCCTCGTGTTCTCTTCTCTCAATGATTCATGACGAGGGTCCTCGGTGGAGTTTGCAAAGGTATCTTGTTGCATTACCACCAAAGTAGTGGTTGAGGTTTGCCCCTGTAAAGTCTGTTCATCAATGGGATCTTTACCGCTTCGCCTAGTTGATATCGTCCATTTTCAGAGAGGAATTAGAAAGTGATCTTTCTAATGTCTCTCTTTCTTCAAACAAAGGGTTCGGACTAGCGACTAGGATTTCTCCTCGACGCCGATGCTTTTATGACGTGCGTAAGCTTCGATTTCTTGGATGGGTTCGATGAGAGGTTCTTTACGACTTCGAGTCATTCACTGACAAACAAGAAACAACACGAAAACAAAATAAAAACGACCTAAGCCCAGGCTTTCGGTCAACTTACAAGATATCAAACGTTAGCTCTCTCAAAGAACGGCGCCAAAAATTCTTGATAGCAAAATAACTAACTGCTAACTTTAACCGACAGAGTATCGAGTCAACAGTAGTATAGGTGATAACAAGGTCGAATCCACAAGGAACAACGTTTAAGTACCAAAGTCGACGTAGAACTTGGTTTAGGTCAAGATTGCGGTGGAGAGATATTACACTAGTGCGAAAGTAAAAATTAGCAGACGGTTGTAGTTCTAGTTATTAAAAGGTATAGCCGAATTATGATCCAACGAGTTATTTTTACCCCTAAGGGAAGACTTGACAGGAAGCGTGTTTTGAACAACCTACCTTTCCACAGTAATTTAACGACATCCACGGGTGCCAACTCCTAATTCTGGTGTTAAGGTCTGAACAACTCTCACTCAACACCCTATGTGAAGTTAATTAATTTTCCCTTTAGAAAACCGATTAACCCAACATGATTACGCTCTTAGAGTCGCTCGAACAACGATGACAACCCTCAGATTGGAAACGGTCCTAACAACTAGCCGAATCTACATAACGATCCCAAAACCCCTTTTCCCACATCTCACCGCAAAATACATTTATAGGTTCGATGTGTGTGACAGTGAACTAAATGATCAGTTTAATTCAAAGACGTTTATATTAAGTTTTAGGACGTGGATTAATCATTAAAATATCAAATTACGCACTACACAACTCCCGTTTAACCCCCCCTTATGGCGTTTCACTCGTTTTTACATAATTCGACTATACGTACCTTTAGCTATTCATTTTGGCGATAATAACGGAATGATTAACGGAAATTATATTAACGACGGAAAGTAAAAGCGAATTCATTTTTTTATAAGTACATATATATATTTATATATATAGATATATATAGTTATATAGCTAATAATATATATAAGTGCATAAAAGTAAATATACTATATATATATATATATATAAGTGCGTAAAAGTAAATACGTAAGTAAATGCGTAAAAGTAAATATATATATATTTATAAGTGCGTAAATAAAATACGTAAGTAAAATGCGTAAAAAAATATATATATATATATATATATATATATATATATATATATATATATATATATATATATATATATATATATATATATAAATAAAATAAAAGTAAAATGCGTAAATATATATATATATATATATATATAATATATATATATATATATATATATATATATATATATATATATATATATATATATATATATATATATATATATATATATATATATATATATATATATATATATATATATATATATATATTTATAGATACTATATATACTTATATATGTATATATATAGATATATGAAAGCAACAAAAATGAAAGAAAAGATAAAGAACAACGATAAAAATACAAGATGAAGATATATATATATATATAGACTTACAAAACGTGAAATTACAAATTCACTTTTAAGAACAATTGAACTTTCGATAATTTCCGAGCATTACAACGCGATACTACTACTACTAAATTATTCCCGGCATAATGCCGTTACTAAAACTAAAAGAAAAAACGAGGGAGTTAGATATATATATATATATATATATATATATATATATATATATATATATATATATATATATACAGTAGTATATATATATGGTGCCTCCGATTCTCATTCTTCTTTGAAGCTTCTATATATAGAAAATGATCCTTCCCGGACCGGTCCTGAGGGTGGCCGGACCGATCCTGTGTAATCATTGCAATGATTACACTCACTTGCAGCATGTGAACGGTTATAATATATATATAATTATATATTAAACTTGTAAAATTCATATCTTGAGTTGTAGACCTCCAAAAATCATGATTTAAACGTCATTAGAAAGCTCTTGGAAAACTCTACAACTTTCATGTAGGACACTTCTTCATAAAACGCCTTTTTGATGGGCCATTCCCATTACGTGTCGTTTTCGGGATTTTCACTGATACGAATCGATTAGCCACTTGACCATCATTTGAGTTGTACAAGTCCGATTGACGTGATTCAAAATGCGTTGAAAGATTATTTGAAGATCTAAAACTTGCATTAAGGCCACTTCTTCAGAAAATACCGTTTTGAAGGGCCATTTGTTCGTCGAAGATATAAATCGTTAGTGGTACCACTAACCACTGAGCCACTTGACCACTTAAGTTAGTGGCACACTCTTTTATCCCTAAAAACACCTCTTTTAGAGCTCAAAATGTGTCGTTACTTGGGGTATTGGTTCATCTTAAGATTCTGCAATGAAACACCAAAATACCAAACGTAAATCCGACACGACACTCCGGTTACTAAACCGGTACAAAAACTAATAAAAACACATAAAAACACGATATTTTATAAAATAGTCACGACTTATACATTTTTATGAAATCTAGGAATTAATGACTCGAAATGATACAAAAGTGCTCAAAATGATATCAGAAACGGGGTGAAAAGTTATAAAAATAACAATGAATTTTTCCGTCATCATTCGCCTAAGAGACGTCCGCCAAATCAACCGGAAAGGAAATGGAATTTGTATGTAGATGGTGCAGCTGGCAACGACGGAGCAGGGGCAGGTCTCTTACTCGTTAGTCCAAAAGGGGAGGAGTTTCCCTATGCACTAAGATTTTTACTTCAAAGCTACTAATAATGAAGCTGAGTACGAAGCTTTGATCACCGGGCTTAAGTTGGCAAACAAGCTGGGTTAGATGATCTGCAAGTGTACAGCGATTCGCAGCTCGTGGTAAATCATATAAACGGGGACTACGAAGCTAAAGAGGAACCTATGAGGAAGTCCTAGCAACAGCTAGAACTCTCCTAGGAAAATTTCAACAGTTCCAGGTTGACCAAATACCTCGAACTGAGAATAGGAGGGCAGATGCTTTGTCAAAATTGGCCTCAAACTTTTTATCAGAAAAGAAGGTACTGGTGGAGCTATTGAAAGAGAGAAGCTACGAACAACAGGCTCTCCAGCCGATCAGCCAAGTCAGTACGTGGATGGATCCTATCGTGTTATATCTTAGAAATAACGTCTTGCCCCAAGACAAGATTCAGGCCAGAAATATGAAACTCTTAGCGACCAGATATTCGCTGTTCGAAGAAGTACTCTATCGCAGGTCGTATATTGCTCCATGGCTTAGATGTGTAACGAGTGAGGAAGGGAATTACCTTCTCAGAGAAATACACTTAGGCATCTGCGGAAACCATCCTAGTGCTCGGACCTTAGCAAGGAAATGCAGACTGTTCGGTTATTATTGGCCAACAATGCTGGAAGATGCCAAAGAATTGGTAGAAAAGTGCAAATCATGCCAGGTGCATGATAACCTGTCACATCAGTCATCCCAAGACTTGGTCCCAGTGGTGTCCCCTTGGCCTTTCGACCAGTAGGGGTAGATCTAGTAGGGCCGCTCCCGAGAGCCCCAGTTAATGTCCGATTCTTGATTATAGCAGTGGACTATTTCACCCAGTGGGTTGAGGCTGAACCGTTAGCTACAATAACAGGGAAACAGATACAGAAATTCCTGTGGAAGAACATAGTGTGCAGATATGGAATACCGAAAGCTTTAGTTTCAGATAATGGGACTCAATTTGAGGATAAAGTTGTTAGGGAATAGTGTGCCGAGTTTCATATCACCCAGCACTTCACCTCAGTGGGTTACCCCCAAGCGATTGGGCAGGTCGAGCAGACCAACCGGTAGATCAAGACAAGGCTGAAAAAACGTCTAGAGGAAGAAAAGAAAGTTGGGTCGAGCACTTGCTTAATATCTTATGGGCATACAGAACAACACCCAATTCGGCAACTGGAGAGACCCCCTTCAGCCTAGCATATGGTTCCGAATCAGTGATTCCGGCCGAGATCGGCCTATCATCGCCATGCACGGTGCTCTACTCAGAAGATCAGCAATTAACCGAGCTCAGACACTCCAAAAATGACCTGGAAGAAGCTTGGAATGTGGCCTTCATAAGTATGGCAAAATATAAGCAGCGAATCTCTTAGTACTATAACTCACGAATTAAACACTCATACTTTAGAGATGGAGATCTGGTGCTCATAAAAAATTAGGCTAGCAAACAACTACCTCAGGGGAAACTTGATTCGAACTGGGAAGGTCCGTACAAGGTGGTCAAGGTTCATGGAAAAGGGGCCTATCAACTGGCTGTTGCAGGTGTCAGAACTGTACCACGCAGCTGGAATGCCTCTAATTTAATGAAGTTCTATGTCTAGGGCAGGTTCCCGACTATTTTTTGCATTGTTAATTTTGATTCCTCAATAAGGTGTATTCAAACATCGAATATTAAATAAATGTTTCTTTTTGCACATGTGCATTGTTTACTGTATTTGATCAATCATAACTGAGCTGCAAGTCAACCTCAGAAAAAGTTTGCAAAGGACAAACTATAGGTCTGTAGGACAGACCCAACGAACAGATCCGCAGGTCGGACTCAGAACAAGAACTGAACCGTAGGTCGGTCTCAGAAAATGTTTGCAAAGGACAAACTATAAGTCTGCAGGACAAACCCAACGAACTGATCCGCAGGTCGGGCTCAGAACAAGAACTGAACCGCAGGTCGGTCTCAGAAAAAGTTTGCAAAGGACAAACTATAAGTCTGTAGGACAGAACCCACGAACTGATCCGCAGGTCGGACTCAGAACAAGAACTGAACCGCAGGTCGGTCTCAGAAAAATTTGTAAAGGACAAGCTATAAGCAAAAAAAAGCTTATAGTTATGCTATAAGCAAAATTTGCAAAGGACAAACTATAAGCAAAATTTGCAAAGGACAAACTATAAGCAAACTACAAACACTAGCCAAACATAAAAGCTTTCCAAAGATGTTCTTCAAGGGTGCGCGGGACCCTAAGCTATGCTTAAAGCAAAAGCAAAAAGCAAAAAAACCCAAAGCAATAAATGGTTGAATGCCAAAGAAGGAAGATGTTAATTAAAGAACAAGTGCCAAAATAGGCACCAATAGTCAAGAAACAAAAAAGTTATTGCAAGCGACAGTTGGGAATTATTACAGAAAAAAATTTCAACAAAGTTATTCGAAATACAAAAGCATAAATCCTAGGAATGTGCAGCTGAATCCTGTTGCTGATCTGTGGGAGTTCCAGAACGCTGAGCCGAGGAAGTGCTGGTCTGATGGGCCGCAGGTCTGTGACCATATTTCTCGGCCAAGTCCTTACCAGCTTGGAATTCTCTAAGTCTGGCCTGATACAGCTCATTGCCACCCGGCTTGCAGAGCCTACCATGCTGAAGATCATAAATAACGAGCTGAGGACACTGCTCCTTAGCCTGATTAACACCTAGGGTGTACCCATGGCTTAGGACTGAGCCAAGTAAGACCTTCAGAGCTCCAGTAAGGTGAGGTGAACTTTTGTACTCATGAATAGCCTAAGCGATCCGCCCGGGCATAACAGCTTCCGTCGCCTCACGATCAGCCCGAAGCTTGGCCAGTACCTCTTCCCGAACAGCCCCAATAGTTCACAGCTCATTCAATTCAGCTTGCTGCGCATGCATGACCATCTCCAGATCAGCGATATGGGCATCTTTAGACAAGGACTCATCCTTGTGTTTGTTGTGGCTGGCGGACAGATCATCGATTCGCTTCTCCAGGGAGGCCTTTTGGGTGGAGAAATCGTTGAGGCGATGAAGAACCTCCTTCCCAGCCTTAACAACCTGGAAATAACAAAGGTAAAACGAACTAGGTCAGTACAGTTCAAGGATAGCAAACAGGAGAAACGTAAATGTTGGAAATAATATCTGTGTTTTGATGATGATTCGTCACGTAATTAGTAAGATCACTTACAACCCATGATGATGAAGTCATAACTAACTGTTATAGTGCTAAATAAAAGAAGAAGCAAGAAATGGTCTAGAGAAAATGTATAAGTTCTATCTAGAGTCTGAACTTTCTATAGGTTGCTTCAGACAAGCATTGTAATAAATAGGAACTAGGCGAACAGCTGAGTCATAGCAAGCAAACTGAGTATACTTTTGGAGAACTGAGGGATCAGACTCAGTTATGAGAAAATTGAAGAAGATGAGTTATTTGAGGACACAGAGCTCGATTGGCTTATCTAGAAAGATCAAGAACCGAGGAGGACACAGACTCAGTTATCGAAGACTGAAGAACTGAGGTGGCAAACTCAGTTAGATGTTGACCAAGTCGTGACTATAAGTCAGGATTCAGGTAAGTCTGTGGTGACCTGAAACTGAACTATAGATCATGTAAAATTGAATAATCTTAAGGACAAAGATTATCAGTTACCAGAAAAAGAAGAAACTGAATGGTGTACTCTGACTCAGTCAATTAAAGTCGGATGTCAAATATATGAGGTACTCAGTTTTGGAGAAAAGTAGAAAACTGAGTTAAGGCCTTGTTAAAATTGAATTGACAATACGACAAAAGGTCGTACAGATGAATGTTGGCTAAACAACAAATGTAACGGCTACAAGAGCTAGTGACCGTTACATCACCCCTATAAATAAACAAAGGAAAACACTAAAGAGAGGAGGATCTGAAAAAGGTTTTAATAGCATATATCTAAAGATCCAGATCCAGAAAATCAGATTTCTTATCTAGAAAAGGGGAAGCCTACAGAATTGCCTTGAAGATTAAAAAGAAAGATCCAGTAACCCATTAAGGGGGAAAGAGGCATCATGGAGCTGCAACGTCATATCCAGAAGAAGCAAACAGCTCACTGAATTAATCTCTTGATTAATTCTAAACCTAACCTTTGTGAAAAGGGTTGGATATGCATAGTTTGAGGAGAGCAACTCCACCTTTCCTCATACGGTTGCAACTTGGTTGCCACAATTTATTAGTGCGATTTATGGATTTGTGTTTGTGTTAGTGGTGAGCTGGTGAAGGAGCCATTCCACCTCCGAAAGATCAGTGTGCAGAGTGAAGGGAGAAATCTTACCTTTCTTCATTATGTGTAGACAGTGAAACTAGGGTGTCGTGAAGGACTGTCATCAGACTAGGATTTTGTAATAGTTATCTCAAGATTCTAGTGATACCTCCTACACCACAGGAGAAGGGGAGACGTACAGGATTGCACCACCTGGAACTTCTATAAACAAACTCTGTGTTGATTTACTTTATGCATTTATGTTTGTGATATGATTGTTCAATTTATTGCATAATCATGCTATTACTTACTCAGCAAACATTAGACACTGAGTCAGCACAAAACTGATACATATGAGGTTTAGATCTTTACTGACACATCTATTGCACAAAAGGCTTAATCTTATCCGCTGCAAGTTAATTCAGTTCTCGCATTAGAAAAACTGAATTAACTAACTCCTTACAAGTTTAAAGGACATGAACAAAACTGAGCTGAGCATCAGTTTGAGTTTGGGACAAACTCAGTTCCTGGGGTACTTCCAGTTTGGGAAAGTTTTGGTGACAAGTTTATTCAACCCCCCCCCCCCCCCCTCTAAACTTTTGTTAGCCTTTCCAAGGGACCAACAGTAAAGATACAAAAACTTACAATAAATACCATATCCTTATCTGGTAGTTCTGCTAGGAACTCAGACGAAGAGCCAGAGGTCCCCTCAGAAGCCTCCTGACCAGACCTGGGTCGTTTCCGCCCAGATCGAGAACACTGACGAGCCTGTTCGCCACCATCAGAGACATCTAGGATGACCAGGCTATCATCCCTCTGTTCAGTTCGACGAGCACCAGTAGCTAGTTCACCCTGCTGAGGATCTGTAAGCGGACCTTCTGTGTTGACCTCAGGATTTGTCAGCTTAGGCTCGGGCTCAGCACCATCCCTAGGAGCCTCCAGATCTTGAAGGGGCTAGTTTTGTTCAGGCACAACCTCCTCCCCCTCAAACGCCTGTTCAAAGATGTCGGCGATATCGGCCACTGTAAAGAGAAGAAAGTATCAGTACAAACAAGAGGAAAATGGAAGCTAAAAAACACATGCAAAGGTAAAGCATAAATAGGTTCCTATGGTTGTTGTACTCTTCCTGGGTAAGCCTCAGATAGGGCTCCGGACCAGAGTCGGATAAGCGAGCAGCCCCTATCAGTTCGGCAGGCCAGTACTCAAAGTCCAGCAAAATGTTGGCATCGGCAATATCGTTCAGCAAGCGTTCACCAACCCCGGTGGGACACACATCCTCTGAAAGCTGAAGGTAGTTCCAACCATCCAGTTCAGGGTGTCCGTCGTGACGGATGAAAAAGAAGTGGTTTTTCCATTCGTGAATGGAAGACTTCCACTTAGACAAAATAGGGACATGCCTCTGGTGGTCTGTTCGGCGTGGGAAGTAGTACCACTCATTATGGTTTCTGACATTTTTGTGTTGATAAAACGTCCTAAATAACTCTACTGTGAACTCGACGTCCATCAACCTACAAAAGATTGAAAAACCTATGATCGCCCTAACTCCGTTAAGAGCGATCTGAGCAGAGCTCAGGTTGTAATGACTTAGAACGGCAAGGAAAGCAGGGAAGAACGGGGTCCTCAGACCGTTGGTGAAATGCTCTTTGTACATAGTACAATACCCCTCTGGGGGCTGATGAGCATACATGTGCGCTCCCCCAGGCAGCAGGGGAGCACAATGATCCTTATTGATGTGATATGTGTTACAGGTCTCCAGGATGTCATCCTGGGTAATTTTGGACCTGACACCAAAGCAACCTATAGCTATCCTAGCAGTCATATGGGATCTCAGACACAGGCGCAAAGAAGTAAAGACGAAAGTTGAGTAACGCCGGGATGGGTTAGAAAGGGGCTGATCTGCAATGATCTTCTCGATAGTACCACGAGCAGCGACTGTGTTTAGGGCAGGAACGCCTATTGGACCTCCAAATTGAATAAATGGTTGGTTAACCTCAGTTTCTGACTTAGAATGGGACTCAAACTCCGTATCAATTGAGATGCTCGAAGCAGTACTCGCCTTCATAAACTATGAAAAGCAGGAAAGAATGAGAAACAAAGAAGAATAGCACAATAAAAGTTAGGAAAAACGCTTACTTGAAGAAATGCGGTCTTGAAATGAGAGACGTCTACGGCTTAATAACAAAAGTGAAGAAATGGGAACGTCTTCTTTGAAAGGACGGGTTTTAAACCCCCAGACGTGAAAAGACATCAGTTATCGGAAGGAGTGGAAAACGCCTCGTATACCGTGTTGGTAATGATGGCCTATTTAATAGATTGCCACCTGGAAGTTAGGCAATTCAAAACGCGAGATCGGACAAGTCCGGCCGAACCGCTTAAAAATGCAGATCTGACCTACTAAAGATAAGCTCAGACCTGTTGGGCTTATGAAGACGTGTAATAAATGCTTGGGTCCTACAAAGTGGGGGCTTAAGGACCAAGAGTCCTACAGGCATACGAAATGGCAGTTCCCTGAGCCCAATGGGGAGATCGGCATGAACTCCTCTTCCAACCACCGCAGATCAGTTAAGGCTTGGCGAAGAAGAGATGCGCAGATCGCTATATAGGTCCTGAGGGTTGAGCGCAGGACGCCCAGTACAGCCAGGCTGAGAGTCCCTACGTGGGATAGCTGAATGTGAGTAAGGAAAGAATCCTGAGTCATAATGACTGTGATATTGATATTAGATATGTACCCTTAATCATAGGGATTTATGCTTGTATATCCTTAGGGAATAATAACAAATACTAATACTTGTGGAGCAAGAAATAGGGGCTAGAGGCCTCCTATATAAACAACCCTAAGGAACTACGTGAGACTTGATTCCAATTCAATTATTGAATACGTAGGCAACTCTCAGAAATAACTGGAGAGCTCAGTCTAAAAATATAACGAAACACCCCCCACTTCACATAAATTAGGTTTTCAAGGGTTTCGAATCTTTATCATCTAAGAGATTGACCCGTATTAAGTCTTGGACGATTTCCAGCATCGTCACATGATTTACGAGTCAATTGTACGTGTGGCAGTTCTTAGTTTATCATTTTGCATTCACACAATTTATTCTCAGAATTGGTGATACTTTGCCTTGTTTTATTGTGATTTGTAGGTAATGAAATTTCGGGCAATGGAAAGTTGGATCAGAGTTGTTGAATTAAAGAGTTTGTGGAAGAGAAGGATGCAATGTTCGAAGATTCAACATAATGGGTAGAAGCCAAGCCCGGCCGTGACGGAAACAACTCGGGGGATGAGCTGACTTTACACACGCGATTTTCAAGTCGGTTTGGGCTCAGATTGATAGCTAGGTCGGCTAAAAGGCTATATAAAGCCTGTAGCAGTTGAAAATTAGAAGGGTGATGAAAATGATCATTATTATCGTATGAAGCAACTTTTGATACTTTGGATAAAGATTCTTTTGTGACTTTGGAGTTTTGAAGCAGTTTTTCTTGTGCAACCCTTCCTCCCCAATCAATCAATTAGTTTGAGTCGTTCTTGCTAGTCGTCGTCATCATCATCATCATCATCATCATCATCATCATCATCAAGTGTATGAATTTTTTAATGTTCTTTCATATTCTACGATAGATGAACGACTAAGCATGATCTGACGCGTAATTAACCAATTATCATAATTAACACACCTTAATTCGCAGTATAATCATATTCGTAACATGTAAAGCCCATAATATATGAATCGCCGTGCCATCCGTGACGGCGGTCTTTACCGCCGCGGCTGGACAACTAGAAACTTTAATTCTAAGAGTTCAGTGCCAACTTCGTTTGATTACCAGGTTTAACCTTCGTGTATCAGATCTTGCCAATCTGCTGAACGACTTCGTAATTTAACATGAAAGAACTCCGTTGAAGTGTTAGATTGGACATAGGTAGTTAGATCGTTTAAGTATTGCCAGCCAATCGAAGTGGCTACTTAGTTGAGGTTATCGGGTTACACCGGCATTCCTCGTTAATAAGCGTGTTCTCATTATAGAAGTTCTAGCCCGTCCACGGTAGACATCTAGCTGAGCAAAGGGTTCTAATGTCGTGCAAGGAAGTAGAACCATATTTTTTGAAATGCACCCGTAGCTGAATAATAAAAAGAATCAAGAATATGATATACTTGGGGATTAAGGGAGTGAGTAGTTATATTCTATTGGTTAATACCAAGCTATGGTGAGATTGACTGGGAAGGTTAGTTGTGTTATATTTCTTTTCTTGTTTTGATTGTTGGTCAATGGCCACTATTTGTGTTGTTAACCTTATGTTTGTAGTTAGATTCAAAGTTTACATGTCTGTGGAATCGACCCTTACTCGTTTCGATGGACCTAGTCTTCTTGCTAGCATAAACGACTTACACGCGATCAGCTAACCATCTCCAACTGCCTGAGGAATCACACTATAATCACAATACATATTGGAAGAGGATTTGAAACATTAAGGGACCACAACGTGGTAGCAATTTTCTTTGGTTTTTGCGACACGATTGTCTTCCAACTTCAAGCTTCCTTTATAAGCGTAATATCTCTCATGATTATAGTTGTCCGATATGTCATTCAAGCAGTGAAACATCTCTACATGCTCTTCATGATTGTAATTGGACGTAGAATATTTGGAGGCTCATCATCCATGGTAATCAATGGAGTCTTTTTTTGTCTTGCAACTCACCTCACAGTTGGGTGGATTTTTGCTTATCTTCCAAATTTTCTAAATATTTTGAGATCCGTCTCTAAGACATCATCTTCAGCGAGACTATTAGATATTTGGTACTGACGAACAAGACCATATTTAGGACAACATAACGTCAGTAGCACTACTCTGACCTATATTTTTGTAGATAAGAATGTTAAAAAAAACTAAGAAAACTAGAAGGAAAAAAAATAGAAAACTTTAGTTAGCTTGGCCTGGTACAAACTTTTTTCGTATAGCAAAGCTGTTTTTTTTTTTTTTTTTTTTGAGGGGGATAGCTGTTAGAGTATCTCCAATAAGAGCTTCTCCAACGGACGGTTTATTTTTCTGGATAAAGCTTTAGCAAAGAGTTTATACTGTTGGACGTCGGATGATTGGACAAAGCTTTGCTTTGACTGCACAAACCGCTTCATTAATGCCACGTTGGATATCTTTTTTATTTTTATAATGCACTATCCGTAACAGCTTTTGTTTTTTGGTTTTTTTTTTACCCTTCACAAATAGCCATTGCCTATATTTTTTTTTTTCGAACGAAGCCATTGCCTATAGACCTTGCTACAACGGTTGTATTATAAAATTTGTCTTGCCTATATGACTATATCTATTTCACTATATCTATTCTTTGTATTCTTATTATTATATTATTTATTTCCTCACATTCAGCTGTTACGGGATTTTATATATATCTTTTTTTTTTCTCCAACTCTTTATTTTCATGTCAAAACAATACTCCCTCCGTTTTTTTATTGGTCATATATTAATTATTTTTTTAATCTGTGTAATTTTTTTCTATGCGAGAGATTAAAAAAACAGAGAAAGTATATACAAATAAATTCATTTTATGAAATAATAAAATATTCATCAAGTGAGTCCATGTTATAAAGTTGTAAAAGGTTTTTGTAAAGTTGTAAAAGGTTTTTGTAAAGGTTTATAATATGATGATGTGGCAGTGTAAAAAGGTTTATAGTTGTAAAGGAAAGGTTTATAGAGAAAAGGTTTATAAACTGGATGACGTGGCACAGTCATAAACCTTGTAAAAGGTTTATGACTGGAGATACTCTAAGGAGGTTTATCATTTTTCTAAAGCTTTAACAAAAGCTTCATACCATTGGAGGTATGATGATTTGGCAAAGCTTTACACAAAAGATTGGTAAATATAGAGTGGTTCAAGCCTCCAAAAAGCTGCAAAGTCCTTTTTTTTTTTAAATTAGTTTGTGTGTGGTGGAAAAAAATTGTGTGTAGTGGGTCCGTGTTATAAAACTTTATAAAAGGTTTATCTGTTGTAGAGGAAAAAAGTTTATACCAAAAAGATTTATACAAATATAAAATGGCATAGTCATAAACCTTTTGACTGGAGATGCTCTTAGTCTTTTGGTTGTACAGTTGTACTTTGTACACTATTTTTTTTTAATATAAAATCTATCTCCTTTTGATAAAAAAAATTATTTTTTATCAATAATGTCTCGGCATAGTGGTTAAACACTATGTCATAACTGAGTAATGACTAAAGTTTGAGCCTCGCTCGAATACAAAAGGTTGTGTATATCTTTTTTTTGCGAAATCTATTGGCATCATTTTTTTCATTCATCACACTACCAAATCACTTTTTGACATCACGTTACGCGCGTCAGAGCCAATAGCATTTTTTTTCCTCACAACGTCGGTGAGTCTAACGTTTGACACCAATGACACAGTTATAACTGTAAAATCAGTGTCACTGACGTTGGGATTGAAAACCAACGTCAACTTCAGTGACGCTCGTACTGCAAAGGGGCGTCAGTGTTACTAACGTTATGTTGTTCAAAATAATAAAAATATTTAATATGGTGCTAAAAATGATTTATAAGGTGCCGAGAGTGTTCGTGATGCCGTGTGTATTTTGGTGGTGCCGATAGAAGTCTATTTTATTTTTTTTTGAAATGTCTTTTCACACATTCATTTATCTTATTGCACAGTAATTAATTTCCAATTTTACGGTTAATTTTTTTATTTACGCGCCTACATTCTGACTGGAGTTCGGTCAGAATTTGAAACATTATACCTATCCAAATATGGTCAGAACAAATTAGTTTATTCTGACCCGAACGTGGTCAGTAAAACATTACATGTTCGGCTTCTAAATGGTCCGATACGTTATCGAAATTTTCATTGCGTCGTGGTTATATTCTGACTTGAAATAAGAACATAAAACTTAAGTTTTCAGCCTGTAAAGTGGTCTGTATTGCTTCCCAAACATACATAACAATATCTCTTTATTTTGACCAAACATTGGCCCGGAAAACATAATGTTCTTGCCTATAACATGGTCTTAATAATATACAAATCCTGACTCATTTAGGATCAAAATAATAAGAATGTTAAATTTCAAAAGAAAAAAACGTACTCTCACCTTTAACATGTGTAAAACATGTTTAACGTGAAAAGACCATTTTTTTTCCTACCATCATAATATTTTGGGGCCTTTAGTTATTTAAGCTTGTCAACCGAAATTGTTGCAACAATAAGCTTATGACATAAATCATGTCATGAACAAGCTTGGACTCTCCAAGTTAGGTGAAAAGCCATTAATGCCCTCCCCCCTTCTTGATTTGGGGTGATTTACTTAACACTAAAAATATAATTAACCCTTAATTAAACATCCCATTAAACTTTGCTTAATCCGACCCCCTAAATTAGGGCGGGTAAATTAACCAACCCTAATTTACGCGCCAAAATCGATCAAGATTCAATTACTCGCTCGCCTCTCTTTGCAAAGCGAATAACTCATTGTGTCTCTCCATCGGTGTCCAGTCATTGTCCTCGCCGAACGACCCTCTCTTTTCTTCTTCTCCGCAATCATTGTCTTAGCCGATCCGGGTGGTAATCGAAAGGGTTTCTTGGCTTTCCATACCGGTATGTGAATTTAGGGAAATTGAGTTTGTTAGTTTACTTACCTGCGGGATTAGCTTAAACCGTGTGTTTAACTCTCGAATTGAATTGAAAATGGGGCGACCACGATTGAAAATGGAGATTTGATTTGAATTGAAATGGTTAAATGTTGAATTGGTGATTTGTGCAATTATTACCCGGTATATGACTATATATATATATATATATATATATATATATATATATATATATATATATATATATATATATATATATATCTATTTGGTTATATCTAGTTGCATTTTGTGAATGGTAATCGTATTAATCTTAAAATATTGATTATAGTGTGACAAAAGTTTAAACTTGTTAATGGCTATGTGAACTTCTATCTGCATTTCAAGGTGGATTGATTATAGTGTGACACAAGTTTAAACTTGTTAATGGCTATTTGAACGGAATTATGGATTTTGTCTATGTGTATATTGGTTTGTAATTATTGTATTGAATAAAAACAGGATCTCGGTGAAGCGTGATGGAAGATAAAGTTTGTATTTTTATATTTTACCCTGTGGAGATTGAAAAAAGACGTCAATGGTCTATGGTCTTGGAAGTATGTGTAGGGTGTGAATCAAGAAGTTTCGACGATTACGAGTGTCAAAAAGAACATTACATTTGAAGAATTGTATGACATGGTGAAAAATGAGTTGGAAATCGATACAACTAAGTATGAGTTTGAGATGAAATATATGGTCCCCATTAGTAAAGCTAGACCGATGGTGCTTGATTGCGATAAGCTTGTGAATCGGTTTATATATGTTTGTAATTTAAAACAAGATGCTTTATTAATATGTTTGAAGGAAAAGGAAAAGTGTACCGAGGTTTATGAAAGTCAAGAAACATGTGAAGTAGTAAATGTGTCGGAAAGTCAAGAAACATGTGTTGAAAGATATGAAGAGACAGATGTTGATGTTTTGGCAAATGGGATGAAAGAGATGTTGGATGTAAGAAGAGAAAGCATGGAGACATGTGTTGAAAAGAATGTTAATGAAGAGATAGATGTGGATGTTGTTGGGAATGCCATTGAAGAGATGTTGGATGTAAGAATAGAAAGCATAGAGACATGTGTTGAAAAGACTGTTAATGAAGAGATAGATGTGGATGTTGTTGGGAATGCCATGGAAGAGATGTTGGATGTAAGAATAGAAAGCATAGAGACATGTGTCGAAGATTCTCATTTGAACACGGGGGGTGACAACATGGACTTTAATGAGCAACTTGAAGACTCCTTATTGGTGAATTTGGGTGAAGATGTTTATTGAGAAGAATCATATCAGAGAAATAGCATGAGCGGGGCTGATGAATTGTCAAATGAGAATCTTGATGGCTTTGTTGAGAGAAATGAGGTTGTTGATCCCTTGAATGCACCCCCAACTATGGTTAACGTGCAAAGAATTGAACATGAAGACTTTCGTTGTAGCCGATCTTTGTAGGTGATACTTTAGTGTGCATTCCCGAACATGAAGACTTTCGTGTGAATGATCCGTTTAAATGCAAAAGTTTTTTGGTATTCAAACTTGCGAAGTTGGCTACGAAGTACAAGTTTGAATTCAAAACGCAAACTTCCAACAAAAACGTTTATTCAGCTTTTTTTATGTGAAGCCGCCGGATGCAAATGGCGCTTATGAGCCACCAAACTTCAAGCACCATCTCGAGCGATTTGTAGTGGTAACGTATGCAAACAAGCATAGTTGCCCACCTATTGCTCCTCGAAAGACCATAGACATGCTACGACAAGCTAATTGGCACATACTTTGCCGAAGGTTTAAAGATGCCAATCGTATTAACTCACCAAAGGACTTGATGCATGATTTCCAAAGCAAGAATTTGGATATGATGTAACTTATTGCAAGGCTTACAGGCTAAGGGTTATGCGAGAAGGATTGATAAGGGGTAATCCAAACAAAAGTTGGGGAGAATTACCCAAATATTGTTATAAGTCAAGGCTAGAAACCCGGACATCGTATATCATATTGAAAAAGTGATGGGAATGTTTTCAAATACTTTTCATGGCACTTGGTCAAAGTATTGAGGATTTTATTTGGCGATGCGGAAAGTCATTTTCGTGGACGGCACGCATTTAAAAACGCGTTATAAAGGGACCTTACTTGTGGCAACATGTCAAGATGCAAATCATCAAATATTTCCACTTGCTTGGGGTGTTGTTGCTTTCGAAAGTATAGAGTCTTGGACATGGTTTTTGATAAGCTAAAACCCATCATTGGGGACACGAATGATCTTGCGATACTTTACGATCGTGCCGATAGTATTAAAACATCTTTCAAGGCGGTGTTTAAGAATGCGCACCATGGGCATTGCATGTATCGCATGCAAAAGAATTTGAGGATGAAATATCCCAGACGTGGTGTGGGAAAGCTCTTTCGTAAAGTCGCAGAGGCCTATCTGATAGAATTCAAGTTGCATTTCGAAACTTTATGTAGTAAATGTCCGAAAGCTGACGAATATTTGAAAGAAGCAGAATTCCCTATGTGGGCTAGAGCTAAATTTAAGGGATTTCGTTACAACATAATGACCACAAACCATGCCGAGTCTATGAATGCTAGGCTAAAGCGTGCACGAGAATTTTCAATTGTTGGGTTGATTGAACATATCCGGGAGATGTTACAGGATTGGTTTGCTAAAAGAAATGAATCATCTACAAATTGCCAAGATGCTCTTAGTCCCAAAATCGAAATCGAAGTGAACAAAAGCTTCGAGTCAGCGAAACGATTTTCAGTTAATACACTTTCCTCAGATAAGTATGATGTTCGTGAAAAGGATGCTGTTATTTCTTACATCGTTGAGTTGGATTTGAAGACTTGTACATGTAAAAATTCCAGATGGATATGTATCCATGCGAGCATGCATGCTTTGTGTTGAAGTATACAGGGAAGCAAGCCTCCAAGTATTGCACTTGGGATTATAGCGTCAATTGTTGGAGGCTAGGTTATTCCAAATGTGTGTATCCACTTCAAAATGAAGATGAATGTGTGTATCCCGATGATGTGCTTAACGATGTGGTTTTGCCACCAAAGGTGCCAAAGAGACAAAGTGGACGGCCATCAAAAAGAGGAAACGCTTCGGCCGGGGGACAGAAAGACGAAGTATGTTTGTGGAAAATGCGGTGTCAATGGTCATTACGCCCACTTGTAAGAGTTTGATTGGTGGAGAAATGCTCACCAATGACACTCTACTTTGCCATGATAAGGTATTGTATGGATTAATATTTAGAGTTCTTTTTATATTCAATCATGTTACATTGCATTAAGCTTGTTACCTTTTTTCTTTGACAATGTTACAGGAAGGCGATGGGATACATATTGTGGTTGTTTAAGTATTAGTGTTGATGAAGAGGATGAGATGTTTACATATTATGGATGTTTAATCATTGAGGATGATTGGTTGATGTGTAAGATTCGAAGACGTAACTTTTGTTGTATTTTGAATAATGGAAAGTGATGTGTTGATGTGTTTGTTTGTTATTGTATTTTGAATAATGGCAAATTCTATGTGTTGGTTGTTCTTCTTTGGTTGATTGGTTGATGTTTAAATCTGGAAGATGTAGATGATGTTGAATTTTGAATGATGGCAAATTGATGTGTTGGTTGTTCTCATTTGTTTAATGTGAAGGGAAGTTGTTCGAGTGTCACGAATGTGGTGTTTTGCGTCCATTAAGGGTGTTGTAAAACATTCACTCTAGAAACAAGTTTAAACTTGTGTCGGCCCTGGAAACAAGTTCAAGCTTGTGTAGCCCCATGAACGGGTTTAAGCTTGTAAAACATTGATGTGTTGGTTGTTCTCATTTGTTTAATGTGAAGGGACGTTGTTCGAGTGTCACGAATGTGGTGTTTTGCGTCCATTAAGGGTGTTGTAAAACATTCACTCTAGAAACAGGTTTATCTTCTTAAAAAAAAAACAGGTTTAAACTTGTGTCGGCCCTGGAAACAAGTTCAAGCTTGTGTTGCCCCAGGATACGGGTTTAAGCTTGTAAAACATTGATGTGTCGGTTGTTCTCCTTTTTGTTTAATGTGATAACTATTCAAATCCTTCAAATAACCATTAGATAAGAAAACCAAATGAAATGTACAGAAATATACAGAGAAATACAGAATACCAAGAAATTTAGTTTTTATTTCGTAAGATGACATACGAAATAAAAGGTTAGACAAGTAATAGTCAATAATACAAGTTTCTTTTGAGATGAATTGTTCCCTACCCTGGTCTTCTCAAGTAGTGTCTCCAGGCGAGCAATCCTTTCTCTATCATGGAGTAACATTTGAACCATGGAATCTGAATTGCGACCTCTCAATAACTCAGTGACGTTGATCTCAACTTGTTCAATTTTTTTGCATCATTGTCTCGCATGCACTTTATCATTTCAATATCATTTTGAAGGACACCGATTGTGCATTCAAGTTTATATGTTTTCTTCATCAAGTTCACAGAGGTAACATCTTCATGTGGCCCAGTAGATGAAGACACCTTGCCATATGGCCTAGTAGATGAAGACACTTTGCCATATGGCCCAGTAGATGCAGACACCTTGTCCTGCCATATGAAATAGTCACATTTGACTTCATCATCCTGCAAAATAAGAAATTCCAATTATTATACAGACACATTATCCCTTGAAAGTAAATGGAAAGTATAACCAAAAAATTAGTCATACCGGCCAATAAGGACAACCGTAGAACAGTCTCCCTGGGTTAGCATATGTTCCTGAAGTCACCAATTTTGCAGGAACGCCACATTTGCATAACAATGTACGCTCATGAAATGTCCCAGATTCATTTACCTTGCTAGAAGAACTGGAATCGGAGAAGTACCCTTCATATTTTGCTTGAGTTCGCTTTCGTGAGATTGCAGGCACTATGAAAAGAATTGTGCATAATTGAGTATTAAATGGTCTGTCTATATCTCAAATAAATAACTAAACGCCCCTAACAAGTACTCCCGATTCACAATAGTGCAATCTATGAGTGAATTTGACTGCTTCTTCGTTTCAAAAAAAACATAATTCATAAGAGCATAGTAACTCACCAAAATTAGCTCTGTTAAGTAATTGATGTCTAGGTAAATTCACCCCAATATGTTAGAAATTAGCTCAAATTCACAAAAATGTAACCAAATTTCTAGAAAAACAAAAGAGTTGCCTCGAAAAGCCCCTGGAAGAAAAGCTAAAACAAAAGAGCAGAGTAACTCATCAAAATTCTGTTAAGTAATTGATGTCTAGGTAGATTCACACAAATATGTTAGAAATTAGCTCACATTCACAAAAATGGTGCCAAATTTCTGGAAAAACAAAAGAGTTGCCTCGGAAAGCAACTCGGAAAGCCCCTAGAAGAAAAGCTAAAACAAAAGAGCAGAGTAACTCACCATAATTAGCTCTGTTAAGGCAATGATGCTCTGTTAATTCACACAAATATGTTAGAAATTAGTTCAAATTCAAAAAAATGTAACAACATTGGGGAAAAACAAAAGAGGTACATCGAAAAGCCCCTAGAAAAAAAAGCTAAAACAAAAGAGCAGAGTAACTCACCAAAATTAGCTCTAGTTGGTTTCTTTAATGGAGATTTTGAAGGTTGAATGGTGGGAAGATCAAAAGAGGGAAACACATCAATGAAAGGGGGGGTGTACTTGGGTTGGTTAGAGGGTTAGTTGTGGGTGAAGAATTCGAATCAAATCAAATAGGGAATTTGAAAATTTCTAAATTTTGGGCGATTCTTCTAGAAAGAAAGCAGCCCCAAAAATTTTGGTTGCAACAATTGAGAGGGAGCAGCTTAAGGGTATGGGGAATGATGATGGATGGGGGAGAGAAGGGTTCGATCACAAAATTAAAAAAATTGAAAATAATTATTCTAGTTAAATCATTTGATTGATTATATTTATTTATTTTATTTATTCTGGTTACATCATTTGATTATTAAAAAACGGACATATTGAGTGACATACTCACGTAAGACACCATAAACGGACTTATTGTGTGACATACTCACGTAAGACACCCTTAACGGACTTATTGAGTGACATACTCACGTAACACACCCTAAACGGACATATTGAGTGACATACTCACATAAGACACCATAAACGGACTTATTGTGTGACATACTCACGTAAGACACCATAAACGGACTTATTGAGTGACATACTCACGTAAGACACCATAAACGGACTTATTGTGTGACATACTCACGTAAGACACCCTTAACGGTCTTATTGAGTGACATACTCACGTAACACACCCTAAACGGACATATTGAGTGACATACTCACATAAGACACCATAAACGGACTTATTGTGTGACATACTCACGTAAGACACCCTAAACGGACTTATTGTGTGACATACTCACATAACACACCCTTAACGGACTTATTGAGTGACATACTCACGTAACACACCCTAAACGGACTTATTGTGTGACATATTCACGTATGACACCATAAACGGACTTATTGAGTGACATACTCACGTAAGACACCATAAACGGACTTATTGTGTGACATACTCACATAAGACACCCTAAACGGGCTTATTGTGTGACATACTCACGTAAGACACCCTTAACGGACTTATTGAGTGACATACTCACGTAACACACCCTAAACGGACTTATTGTGTGACATACTCACATAAGACACCATAAATGGACTTATTGTGTGACATACTCACGTAAGACACCCTTAACGGACTTATTGAGTGACATACTCACATAACACACCCTAAACGGACATATTGAGTGACATACTCACATAAGACACCATAAACGGACTTTTTGTGTGACATACTCACGTAAGACACCATAACCGGACTTCTGATTCAATACGGACTACTTATGGTGTGACATACTCACGTAAGACACCCTAAACGGACTTATTGTGTGACTTACTCACGTAAGACACCATAAACGGACTTATTGAGTGACATACTCACATAACACACCCTAAACGGACATATTGAGTGACATACTCACGTAAGACACCCTAAACGGACTGATTGAGTGACATACTCACATAACACACCCTAAACGGACATATTGAGTGACATACTCACGTAAGACACCCTAAACGGACTTATTGTGTGACATACTCACGTAAGACGCCCTTAACGGACTTATTGAGTGACATACTCACGTAACACACCCTAAACGGACTTATTGTGTGACATACTCACATAAGACACCATAAATGGACTTATTGTGTGACATACTCACGTAAGACATTCTTAACGGACTTATTGAGTGACATACTCACGTAACACACCCTAAACGGACATATTGAGTGACATACTCACATAAGACACCATAAACGGACTTTTTGTGTGACATACTCACGTAAGACACCATAACCGGACTTCTGATTCAATACGGACTACTTATGGTGTGACATACTCACGTAAGACACCCTAAACGGACTTATTGTGTTACTTACTCACGTAAGACACCATAAACGGACTTATTGAGTGACATACTCACATAACACACCCTAAACGGACATATTGAGTGACATACTCACGTAAGACACCCTAAACGGACTGATTGAGTGACATACTCATATAACACACCCTAAACGGACATATTGAGTGACATACTCACGTAAGACACCCTAAACGGACTTATTGTGTGACATACTCACGTAAGACACCCTTAACGGACTTATTGAGTGACATACTCACGTAACACACCCAAAACGGACATATTGAGTGACATACTCACATAAGACACCATAAACGGACTTATTGTGTGACATACTCACGTAAGACACCATAACCGGACTTATTGAGTGACATACTCACATAACACACCCTAAACGGACATATTGAGTGACATACTCACGTAAGACTCCCTAAACGGACTGATTGAGTGACATACTCACATAACACACCCTAAACGGACATATTGAGTGACATACTCACGTAAGACACCATAAACGGACTTATTGAGTGAAATACTCACGTAAGACACCATAAACGGACTTATTGTGTGACATACTCACATAACACACCCTAAACGGACATCACTACTACAAAATAGCACATAGGTCACACTTAAAATATGAAAACAATCACAGTTTCAATAAAACCGAGACAACGAAAATATATATATCACACTTACAGCTTTCTATCACACTTATTGAAAAAATTAGATAAGTTATATTAATCAATCTCATTTTTAAAGTGTGACTTAATTGTTATGATTTTTCTATCACGCTTATTGAAAAACCGAGATAAATTATATCAATCAATCTCATTATTAAGCGTGGATCGAATTGTTATGATATTTCTGTCACGGTTTCTAAAAAACCGAGATAAATTATATATATATCAATCTCACATCTAAAACAGTGGCTGAATTGATATGATATTTTTATCACAGTTATTGAAAAAACGAGATAAATTATACCAAACTATCACACTTTTAATCTGTGACTAAATTGGTATGATATTTTTGTCACGGTTATTGAGAAAACGAGATAAATTATATCAATTAATCTCATTTTTAAACCGTGACTGAATTCATGATATTTTTGTCACAATTATAGAAAAAGTGAGACAAATTATATCCACTAATACGAAAAGAGATATAGATCACACTTATCTAAAGATAAGGATCACACTTTTAAAAGAACCGAGACAAGTAAAATGTATATATATCACATTTAAATTATTTATCACAGTTATTAGGTGTGAAAAAAAAGAGTGATCACACTTTTTTAGGTGTGATTGAAATATTAATAGATCTCGGCTTTTATGTGTGATAATAACTACTAAAATAGATCACAGTTTTTAAATGTGTTGAAATTATAATCGATCTCGGTTTTTAAGTGTGATAACAACTATAATAGATCACACTTTTTATGTGTGATAACAACTAAAATAAATCACAGTTTTTAAATGTGTTGAATTATAATAGATCTCGGTTTTTAAATGTGATAACAACTAAAATAGATCACAGTTTTTTTTATCACGGTCTTTAAGAAAATCGAGACAAGAACATCAATCAATCACGGTTTTTAATCGTGGCTTAAAATAATATGATATTTTATAATCATATCTTAGATTGGTGTGGTCGAAAATGATAATATAGTAGACATCAACCCAGTGGTAATTAGTGTGTTTCCTTAATCCAGAGTATCCGGGTTCGAGTCACAATGGCAACAAAAGATATGTGTGCGTTTATTTCGTTTTCGAAAAAAAAAGAATGATCACACTTTTTTAGGTGTGATTGAAATTATAATATATCTCGGTTTTTAAGTGTGATAACAACTACTAAAATAGATCACAGTTTTTAAATGTGTTGAAATTATGATAGATCTCGGTTTTAAAGTGTGATAACAACTATAATAAATCACAGTTTTTAAGTGTGATAACAACTAAAATAGATCACAGTTTTTAAATGTGTTGAAATTATAGTAGATCTCGGTTTTTAAGTGTGATAACAACTAAAATATATCACAATTTTTATTATCACGGTTTTTAGGAAAAATGAGACAAAAAATCAATCAATCACAATTTTTGACTGTGATTAAAATAATATGATATTTTATAATGAGATTTTAGTTTAGTGTGGTCAAAAATTAGAAGAAAGAAAACATCGGTCTAGTGGTAATAAGTGTAGCTCGTTAATCCGGAGTGTCCGGGTTCGAGTCCCAACAAAGTCAAAAAAATATGTGTGCTTATATATTGTTTTTGAAAAAAAAAACACTTTTATTGGTGTGATTTAAATTATAATAGATCACGGTTTTTAGGTGTGATAACAATTAAAGTAGATCACAGTTTTTAAATGTGTTTTAATTGTAATAGATCTCGGTTTTTATGTGTGATAACAACTATAATAGATCACGGTTTTTAACTATGATAACAAATATAATAGATCACGGTTTTTAAATGTGATGAAATTATAATAGATTACGGTTTTTAAGTGTGATACAAACTATAATAGATCACGAGTTTTAAGTGTGATAACTATTATAATAGATCACAGTTTGTAGCTGTGATTGGGTTAAAGTACTTTATGTCACACCTCAATATGCCACACTTTGGAAGCCGTGACTAATGTAAATATATCACACTTAAAAACCGTGATCTTTATGCTTTTTTGTAGTAGTGCATATTGAGTGACATACTCACGTAAGACACCCTAAACGGACTATTTGAGTGACATACTCACATTACACACCCTAAACGGATATATTGAGTGACATACTCACGTAAGACACCATAAACGGACTTATTGTGTGACATACTCACGTAAGACACCCTTAACGGACTTATTGTGTGACATACTCACGTAAGACACCCAAAACGGACTTATTGAGTGACATACTCATGTAACACACCCTAAACGGACATATTGAGTGACATACTCACATAAGACACCATAAACGGACTTATTGTGTGACATACTCACGTAAGACACCATAAACGAACTTTTTGTGTGACATACTCACGTAAGACACCCTAAACGGACTGATTGAGTGACATACTCACATAACACACCCTAAACTGATTGAGTGACATACTCACATAAGACACCCTAAACGGGCTTATTGTATGTCATAAATCTAAAAAGATCAAATATCAATAGTGAAAATCACCGTAATGTCAATTGTCGTGACACATCGCTCTATCATTACTCGTCTGTGAAAATGGTACTACTATCTACTCGCTTAAAAACAAAATGAAATGAATAAAAATGAAGGGGGAATGGACGGTCCGCGGTCAACAATGGACCCCTGCCACTGATTATGTCATGTTTTGTCCTCTTTCTACTTTTTTTTCACGCCTTCTATGCATGCGATGGGACGGTATATTCTCTCTTTTATTTCCTTCTTGTTTATCACGCAGAGTAGTTTTTTTTTTTTTAATGCAATCCTCTTTTTTCACGCCTTCTATGCATGTTTTTTTTTCTTCGTTATATTCTTTATTATTATAATTTATAAAGTATGAAAATCCTATAATTACATTATTTATCCCCGTTAATTAATATAATCTTTTTTCTTTCTTTTATATCAGACACTAATTAATTTTTTCATTCAACTCACATAAGCAATACAAATCATTTTATTTTCTTATAAACTACATATGATTCAAGTCTGCTCATTTCCAAGTCTGTTAAAATAACAACATACAATTCAAATTGACACAAGCTTTAACTTGTGTAACATATACAAAACCAGAAAATTAAAATTAATGAAGAAGTTCCCATCTCTGTGCCATCATGTCTTGCTTTTGCTCCTCCAGTTGGTGCATACAGGCTTTAACTTGTGTAACATATACCAAACCAGAACCAACCCCAAGGAAAAAGCATAACAAACCAAACTCATGGCAATTTCCAAAGAACGGAAATATTTCAGATAAATATATTATACAATAAACATGAACATAAAAATAAAAGCATTAGTTTCAGGACATGAAAATAAATTATACAAACAAAAAATTAAAATTAAACCCAAAGTTTCAGCAAACAAACAAGTAAAATTAAAATTAAACAAACAGACATAACAACAACAAAGTTTTTCGAAATCACAGATAATGTGGCAGATGTGCAATCCTTTTCCCCGTCGTCTCATTGCAAACCTGGACAACTTGATTGATCTTCCTCTTGTAGGTCTCAGATCGTCTCTTTCGATTTGCCACCTCACGGACTCTTGATTCAACCTCCTCAACCACCTTCACGTTGATGTTCTCGGTTTCATGAAGAAGTTCCCATCTCTGTGCCATCATGTCTTGCTTTTGCTCCTCCAGTTGGTGCATAAATTCCTTCCTTAACCGCTTCATCTCTTCCTCCAGTTCTTGCTTGAATATGATTCAAATTTGTTGCCTTTCTTCCTCAAGCATTTTCATGAATTCGTTTCTTTCCGTTGCCATTTTTTTTCTTTGATGTGCTGCCTGATTTAGAGATATACGGTATTTATCTCAGCATCATCCCAGAATATATATAGCCTAGGTTAACCCTATGTTAATTGTAGCGTTGCAAGCAATTAAATGGATGCGGCGTTTCACTTTTCAAAAACTGACTTTGTAGTTGAAACATTTCCAACGCTTCGTAAACCTTCATGACTTTGGTAGTTGAAACGAATCAAAGCCTTGTATTCACATTTTCTAAATCAAATTCCACCTTTTATTTAAAAAAACCAAAACAAATTCATTTTGAGAACCTTTCCTATAATAATTAATCCTTCAATAATATCACAACGTACTCAATCAACTACCTTATTATATCGTGAGTATTTTAATGTTAAACCATAGCACTAATTAAGGAGTATGGTTTTGTTTTATTCTATCGTGATTATTCTTTAATTATCTTAATATATCTATCAAAAATCAAATTTTCTACCCAACTTTAACTTTGTGTCCCAGCTATATTAATTAAGGAGTATGGTTTAATTTTATTCTATCGTGATTAATCTTTATTTATCTTCATATATCTATCAAAATACAATTTTCTACCCAACTTTAACTTTGTGTCCAGTTATATCGTTTTGTTTTAAACTTGATTATAGGGTTTAAACTTGATAATCAGTTCCAAAATGAACCTAAGTAAGAAATGAAGTACAATTACATGCACAACCAAAAATGTAAATGTGGATGATACTAACCTTTGGCTATTATTCCATCATCCTGCCTTTTATTTGAATAACACACAATAGCATTTATGCCAAAATTCTTTAAGGCAAGGATATCTTCAACAAGCAGTCTGCCGTCATCATTCCTAGATCCACCGTTAATAGCCATTACAAGCAGAGACAGAGTCGATTCCACAACAACCTGGGAGACACCATAGTCCTTAGCAATCCACAAAGCTTCTTTGATAGCCAACAATTCTCCTTGAAGGATGGAGTTTCTTCCCATAAATCCTACACTAATCCTCTATACAATATTCCATTACGTCTTCATGAAGACCCCACCAATGGACACCATGCCTCTACCATTCTCATCAATATCCATGCAAATTGGCATAAGTGTTGACCTTAATCCAGCCCTCAGCAGGAGGTTCCAAAGCAATCCAATGAAGCTCCTTCACAACAAGAATACATTAATTAGAACATTCAATGGTCATAACAACATTATACATGTGTTAATATCAAATTTAAAGCATGATTTTTTTTTAATACTAAGAATGGACTTTAGGGAGATGAGCCCCACATGCTGATGGTACAAGAGTCTCCAGTCTGTAGTTGCATGGTTGCTCCAAGTAAAGGCAGGTCCAGAGTAGCCCAAATCTATCAAGTTACAATTGCTGACATTGAAGTTGAAGTTATCAATCCTACAAAGATTATTCTCAGAGATGACAACATGAATTCTATTTGGGCGGGCTTCAATACAGTTAATATCGAGCAAATCTGAATTCCAAATGATACAAATACCTCCAGATCTTCCAATAGGAGGAGGATAATGTATGGAACTCAGAAACCAATCTTAGCAATGACTTTAAAGTCTTTTTTCGCTGGACGGTTTCAAGAAGGATCGCCACATCAGTTTCTGTTTCAAAAGAAACTCTTTGATGTGCCTCCCAAATTCTTTGGAGCAAGACCTCTGCAATTCCAAATGATGATCTTAATGATACCAAAGTGTGATGAGAGGATGTTCTCAAAAGAAGAAAAATTACTATGAATCATTGCTTCCAGAATTCCAACTTGGGATCCTTCGGTCCTATCGATGATGATAGACTCACATTCCACATCTAAATCATCTCCTTCCGCCTATGGCTATTGTGTGCGAGTCCTTCACCTGTGCACATATTCAACCATCAAACAAGACTCCACCTCCCCAGGTAGATGTATATTTGAGTTTAGTTTGGTCCTGTGCCATAAAATTCTCGCCATTCTCTTCAATAGAGGCTTGGTATTGTTGCTTTGTTAGGTTTACGAGTTACTTTAAGCAAAAAGATTCCTAGGGTCATTTTACGAGTTACTTTAATCAATGTCTGTGACATTGTACCATTATTGGTACATCAATATTATTTTATTAATTGTACTTTTCATTTGCAGACCCCCCTCTTTTATTGTACTTTTTATTAATTGCAGAAACATATATAAAGGTTCTTCTTCTTTATTCATCCAAATCCCCTCCTTTCTTATTCTACTATTTTATTAATTTCAAACCTTAATACCCTAATTTATTTGCATGCATGCAACAACTGATGTATAAGAAACTACATCCATACGTTTCAAAAACAAAAGAAACTACGTCCATGATATCATTCAAAACAAAGAATAAAACACTTAAAAGATAATATTATAAATGATTTCATAAGAAAAGTCATTACATAATATCAAAACAGATCGATAATATTATAAATAATTCAAGTTCATAAAATTTTTACAACATAATATTATTAAATAAAATACAAATATGTAGATAAAGTGGGGTTTGGATGGGGTTGGGATTTGATCACATGCCGTGATCCGAGAACTCTATAACATGCTCTCTTATTGGGAGAGTTTGTGGTCGAACCTCAACTCCACTTGGGGCCAAAGAAACATTATTGTCCCCGGCTATGGCATCATGCGATAGTGCACGAATGCAGATGCACATCGTGACCGTAATTTTGTAAGCATCATTGCACATATCAGATCGATCGTGGATTTTCTTTTTTTTGACTGCTTTTGATGTTGTCATTGATATACGCCACTTCAAGATACATGGAATCCGACTCTGTGTCATCCATATTTTCGTTGATCAATTTCATAATGGCATTCATGTCTTCGACGTCCAATTTTCTTTCCGGTTCTTCAACCTGGTTTCTTAAATCTGCGATCTCCTTAGTATGCTTATCCATTTTCTTCTTACGCTTCTGCTTTTATTTGTAATAAATATGAATTGTACACCTGTGGTTATACTACTATTTATAGGCCCATTTTATCTTTTTTTAAAGGTGGCGGCGTCTCTTCGATTTACCCTATATGAGACCCTTCAGATTAATTGATATATGTATATATCTCTTCGTTTTACACTACCATGACACCCTTCACATTCGTAACTATATATCTTCAGCGTAGTACACTACCATGACACCCTATAGATTCGTATCTCTTCGATATACTACTGTTTATAGGCCCATTTTATCATTTTCTAATAGTTTAATTCCAGTTCTTACCCGCAACATTCTCAAACATGTCTCATTCACCGAAACAATCTTGAACTTGTGTAACGTTAAATTAAACTTGTGTCAACACAAACTTGAAACTGTGTATAGTTAAAATTAAGAAATAAATCCATTATGTTAAGGGTCAATGACAAATCATCAAATATTATAATGTTAATCAATTACAATTACAATTACAATTACAATTACAATTACACCTTTACGTTAACTATATTGATTTGTATAATTCTTTAAGAATCACTAAATTGACTTCTTCATTTCAATGGGTCAAATTTTCTAACAAATAATGTTAACCAACTAATGAATCAAACCCTAATTCTCAAACATGGAAGAAAATAACAATTACAAATACAATATACATAATAATAAGAATGAAACCAAATTTCTCCTTCAAAACATTCTTCTTCAAAAATAACAATTACCAATACAATACATATTAATAATAAAGGAACCATAGTTCTCCTTTAAAACATCCTTCTTCAAAACAACAATAAACATTTTAGTTCTCCTTCAAACTTCAAACCACCCCCATTCTTCTGTAAATATTAAAATGACATAGTTTAATGATAAGTCATAACCAAAACCCTCATAGATGGTTAACACAGTTTTACAATGACATATAAATGCATATGCAATTTTTATGTCTGCAAGTTCCATGAAAGCAATCCCAAGAACCAACTTCTTTTCGCCTAATCCGGCATATGCGCACTCGAATCAATGATAGATCCACTCCTC
This sequence comes from Gentiana macrophylla, assembly GCA_026214975.1. Taxonomy (NCBI): domain Eukaryota; kingdom Viridiplantae; phylum Streptophyta; class Magnoliopsida; order Gentianales; family Gentianaceae; genus Gentiana; species Gentiana macrophylla. The sequence continues at coordinate 84,399,761 of CM047812.1, forward strand.
CAAGCATGAACTCCACGAATTTAAGAACGAAAATGCCACAATCACTCCTACCAAATTACAAGAATTACAAGATAAGTTAGTCACGACAACGAATACCTTAATAATCCCTATATATATTGCATAAATTTATGAAACGTACCCATTATCTTGAGATGGACAATCCACGCTCTTCACCGCTAGTTTTCTCACAGAATAATTCTCATAGCCTTTACATGGTTCTTCAAGAAAGCGGTATCACAACTTGCATAAAGCGTGACACAACTTGCAAGAAGCACTTTTCTGACATGCCCCGGAAGGCTGTCATACACGTAAATTATCCTCCCACTCAAATCAATTTTCAGAAGAAACCAATGATCCCTCTTTATCATCGGCACATACAAACTTGTGCAACCTTCCCATGATTTGCTAAATTCAGGAGCTGCCCCCTTCACAATATTCATAAATACTCTATCAAATCGTCTTTTGCATACTGTATTAATTCCTCCTTTGCTTTTCTTTCTCATGTGTCGTATGTGAAAGCCTTTGACATAACTTGCAAATAGCGTATCCATGACACGTGCATTTTGGTCAAACATGTTCGGATCCACTAAGCATCGCCGTCGAATTTCACACAATGAACTATCCATTACCTGAATATCAAAAAATATATATATACTACTAAACAAAAACAAACTTTTTCAATCTAAATTGCTGTTAATTTACAATCTAAAGCATATACTACTTACGTTGCTTGGCAAGCTCGCCCCCCTCACAATTCCTTTCAAAATACTTGATTGGATGTCACAGTCAACCAAACTCACCTGTACACTGTATAAATAAAAAGGAAGAAAAACTAATTAATCATCAAAATAGGGTTTACAAATTAGGGTTTACTTCAACCGTATGACATTCATACCTGTCTTCACATGAACTAATTAATCATCAAAATAGGGTTTACAAATTAGGGTTTACTTCAACCGTATGACATTCATACCTGTCTTCACATGAATCTATAAACTGATCAAGACTTTTCATCATCACAGGATCCATTTTTCGGAACGGATTATAAGAATCATACTTATTCACTTTCCTTTTTTTCGGTAGTTTAATATAAGTGGTCGCTAATTGCTTTTCTTTTTTCCGTAGCGTCGGTAGATTGAAACGTACAACTATATAAAACATTCAATGACGTAATTAGTTTGGATTATACATATATCTACTAACATAAGCTCAAATTAATTATTTTTGTAAATCTACATTTAACAACTTTTTTCCCGCCCGCTTTTTCCAAATCAGCCTCATTTAAGATGACCTCGGCTCTCTCTTCACCTACGGCATTACCTAATCATAATTTCAAGAAACAAAATTTTATGAATAAACTAATTCTCTCACCAAAACACATAAAGGACAGATTTAATTATACCTTCGCCGTTTGGGTTTGCCTCACCTTCCTCCCTTATATTTACATCTACATCACATTCCATAACCTCGTTTAGCTTTTCAGCAACTTCCTCCTCCATTTCAATGTCCTCGTTTATCTCTTCACCCACGGATTTTCCTAATCGTAATTTCAAGAAATTAAATGTTATGAACTAATTCTCTCATCAAACTACATAATGAACAAATCAAAATGACAAGTTTCACATTATACCTTCGCCGTTTCGGGTTTCCTCGACCGTTTCTCAACCGGGCTTCAGTTAATCCCCAACCTCTTTATCACCCTCGCTTACATTTTCGGTGGGAACTCCCCTACCTCTTTATCACCATCCTCATCCTCATTCACAATAGCAGCACCTTCTTCCTCAATTTGAGTGGCCTCAACCGGAGCATGGACTTCATCACCGCCTCCTTATCACCATCGCTATATATTCGGTGGGACCTCCCCAACCTCTTTATCACCATCCCCAACCTCATTCACAATAACATCAACTTCCTCCTCAATTTCAGTGGCCTCGTTTCTCTCTTCACCTTCACTTTCATTTTCTAGTGGGAACTCCCCTACCTTTTCATCACCTTCCCTGGCTTCCTTCTCTTCAACTACGGCATTTCCTAATCATAATTTCAACAAATACAATGTTATAAACTATTTATCTCCTATATAAACAACATAAAGGACAAATTTAACTTTACACCTTTGCCGTTTCGGGATGCCTCCACAGTTTCATCTTCCATTTCATTCAACTCTTCATTAGAAAGACGAACCTCCATCAATTTAACTTTACGCTGGAGTGTATCCACTAAAGCGCACATTCTTTTGTTCTCTTCATCAATTTTTACCAACTCTTCGCACATTCTTTTGTTCTCTTCACTCACAAAGCAATTTTACCAATTCTTTTAGCTTTTCATAATCAACGTTACCCGTTGATTGCTCAGTGCATTGTCATAAGTAGTTTCATCATCTTCAACTTCAACTTCCCGGAGCATCACAAAATAAGCTTTTTCCTTTTCAAATTTTCGGTTGGAACCAACTTTCGAACTACATCCACCTGCATCATGATTAATGTGAAGGATGAATTTACATACCAAACTTAAGATACAAATTAAACATCACTACCTCTCCCGATTCAAGAACAACTTCAACTAATGCAGAGTTGACCCTTTTTGCATTTCCCCACTTCATCATCCTTGGGAGAGCATTCTCATCAACAATCTCGAAAAACTTCCTTAAAGAAGGAATTGCTTCAAGTGCCCAAACCTACGATACATTTACATACAAGTGATTGACCAAACATAACAAAAAAATAACAACATATATATATATATATATATATATATATATATATATATATATATATATATATATATATATATATATATATATATTATGAATAAAAACACAGATTTCGCTTTTACATACCTTCAAAGCATGCGGAAAACCATAGAAAGTATATGCGATCGGGACCTTTTTGAGAACATGAGAACATCTCTTAGGTCCCTCCTCAAAACATGAACAGTGCTTTCATAAGACTCATTTCCCCATGGATACTTGTTGAAAGCATCCAAATCATCAACCAACTGAAAAATCCACCAATCCACCGTGACGCTTTCTCTTCGATGCCCACACAACGACGTCAAGATAACGATAAACCCCAACTTGTAACGGTCACATCATTCTTAGTGCTATTAAACTTTTGCCACACATGCTTCCTATACACCGACGTAAGGTTTTAAAATACTTCTTAACTAATTTAGACTCTTTTCCTACGCCTTTCGACATTGCTATCATTGCCAACCAAGAAACCGGTAACAAGCGCAAATTCTTGTACATCGAATCGTATCTTTTGGCTCCAACTTTGAACCAAAATACTTCTCGATTTCTGAGGTTCGCCAACCTCATTATCAATCGATGTACTATCTCGGTTGGTTGGCGAGATCCTTGAGATGGATTAAATGTCCAAAACAAGACTGTTCCAACTTTGTTTTGTGCTTTGTGTCAAGCTTTTGATAAAGCGCATTTGCTTTACCAATTTGACATCGGTTTACGATTTCACATTTTGCGATCCTATCTTGTCCGCTAAGTGCATAAACCAACGTCATTTTTCAACCAATCTATTACCAACAAAAATAAACAAAAGTATCAATCGAATGAAAGAACAAAGGAATTTGAATACAATTGAAGCAAATAAATACATTTTGAACAAATTTCATCACCGCCATTGTTTAAGCTAACAAATTTGGTTACACAATTTGCTTTAACCGATCCCACATCATTCAACACCATAACAAATCACACATCTTCCTATTCTCCAAAATCATATACATAACAAAATTTAAACTCAACCCAAAAATCAAACTTTTGTAAATTCATTAACTCGATTGAATTATAATCCACATGCAGATACCAAACCCCAAAATAATACCTTTTGCAGACTTGCGCTGTCGACTTCTTCAACTTTCCGATCACCTTCCTCAACTACCGGTGAGTTTGCACACTTAGCTCGATTGTTGACAAGAATTTTCTTTGATCCTAGGTTCGAATTTGGGTAGAAAAGACGGGGTGATTTTGGGTAGAAATGACAAGAATTTTCTTGAGCCTACTTTGCTCGATTCACGGTGGTAATTAAATTGGATGGTGGAAATGAATAATGAGGTTAAGAAATAATTGGATGAAGGAGTTAAGGGATTTAGGGATAAATAGAGAGGGGTATATCAGTCCATCCAGCATTTTATAAAGTTTTTACCTTTTCAATTTTTTTAAAAGTAAAAAAGCAAGCCAAAAACATAATCAGCAAACCACAAAGTTTATAATGTTCATCATTGGCCATTCCCCTAATATTTTTTTCTACAAACAAAACTTTAAAAACAAAAAAAACTAAAAATGGTAGATTATGAACCGGTTCATAACCGTGAAGCTTCGGCTCCTCTCTTTGTCACTGTTCACTCCAATGGACATAAACTTAATAAAAAGGTTTTAAACCTTTTGAATTCACACCGACCGAGATGACCTAAGTATTTCCGCCCATTTTGGCTTCAACTGAATCAGATTTGACAATAAATTTTTTTTTTTTTTTTTTTTTTTGAGGGTAATAATTATGTTTTTTAGAGGGTAATTATGTTTTGAGGTTCCCACAATTTCGATTGCTTCTGTCTTCTCTTCATAGAAATGTTTGCAATGTTGGCTGTGTAATGTTTTTGCTTGGATTCGATACTCAACTGAATCTTGAGTAGATCCTCAAAGTATGTTTTTTATTCATTGATTGTCAATCCAACTAAGATATAAGATATAACTGAATCTTGAGTAGATCCTCAAAGTAGTATTTTTTTTCCATTTTGAAATCTGTTTCTGGTATCCTAAGGATGAATGCTGTTGCAATAGAAGCAGTTATCAAAATTCATTGGGCCATTGATCACGGAGATGCAGTTAAGGGAAGAAGAAAAAATATTTCTATCAGTGGGTGCAAGAAATTTAGTTGGAGATCAGGTCCATATGGTTTGGGAAACGATGAATTGTTCTTGACAACAGAATGCAGTAGATCCATGAAGGCAGAAATTGGTTTACTTAACAAGATGGTTTCTTGTTCATCAGTTTCAGCCTCAAATTCAGCATCTTTGCAAACATATAATGATGCTTCCCCTGAGAAAGACAGTGAGTGAATCCCAGTTGTGCTTGTAGTTGGCGTAAATGTTAATCTTCTTTCTTCAATGATCAGAGATGCCTATTTGCAGATGAGGCTGTTTTGCTCTTGATTCGACATGGGGAATCAATGTGGAATGAAAAGAACCTTTTTACTGGTTGTGTTGACGTGCCATTGACAGAGAAAGGAGTCGACGAAGCTATTGAGGCTGGTAAGAGAATTAAGAATATGCCTATAGATATCGTCTTCACTTCAGCTTTGATTCGTTCACAGATGACTGCCATGCTTGCACTCACGGAGCACCGGTGCATGCAGGTACTTCTACATTAAGGGCAATGCATTCTTTACTTATTTCGGTTGAGGAATATAATTTGTTGAAACTTCATGCTAGTTGTATGATCCTGATGCCTTTTGACCCGAAAAAGGCCATTTCTATCTTAAGAAAGTTTGTTTTTAATTAGTGTGAACTCTGTTGAGAGTATGTATAACAGTATAAAGATTTTCTTTTATATTCACTTAGAAAATGTAAGGAGATAGAATGGAAGAAATATTGAGGGTGGGAGGACAGGGCACTAGATTTGTATATTAATTTGGATGAAGGGTTTAAATGGAGAGAATGACAATTAACAAGTGTTTATCGAAACAGAAAGCGGGATGAATGTTAAAAGCGGGCATGTGAAAATGGTCCATAAAATTCTCTTGGCATGTTGTGAATTCTGTGCCAAAGAAGAGAGTTTATCAGTTGTTTGGGAGTAATGAAATAGTAGATATTTCTTAAGCGATGAGATGTTTATTACGTTAGATTTAGGTTTGTAATGGTAGAGTTTGAATTTGTTACATATTATTCATGTTTACATGTTCATGTCATTATCAAGTTATTTTTATAGTTTCATCATTGTCTATCCCTTTGGATACTTTGCTCTTGTACTTTGTTCTTCGGATTAACCAGGGCGATCCCCCACCATCTCTTCTTACAGATTTAAGCTATTCTTCTTCTTCTTTAGTTCGCTTAAAATGTCTTAAGTTTTAAGTGTCTTTTTCCTAATTGCTGCTGGCCTGGCCAGCTCTTCCTCTCCCATCGTATCCGGTCTCTGGTATGTGCCTGTCCATAGTGACAGCCTAGAACCTTCTATGTCTGATACTTTTCGTGTATTCTGTTAATTTGATGATCCTATGTTGTACTTCGTTTCACATATGTTCTGTTCTGTTATGCATGCGATGTCTTTATTTCTCATGAAATTCAGTTCCTTGGTGGCTAGACTGATTTTGTAGAACATAAGGAGAGCTTTTACATCATCTGCCTTTTCCGTAAACAGTGAACAAACCATTGCCAGTCAACCTTGTATTATTACTTTCAGGTGCCAATTTTTACGCAGAATGAGAATGAACCAGCTAAAGAATGGAGTCAAATTCACAGTGAAGCCACTAAAAAGCAGTCTATTCCAATTGTTAAAGCATGGCAGCTGAATGAAAGAATGTAAGTTTGTAATCATTCTGCCTGTACTAGAAGTGCACTAAACTAAGCATTGCTTGTTTTGATCTAATGCTACATTTACTTGCAGGTACGGTGAGCTACAGGGTTACAATAAACAGGAAACAGCTGAATTATATGGGAAAGGTCAAGTGTATAAATGGCGTAGAAGTTATGATGTTCAGCCCCCGAACGGGGAGAGCTTGGAAATGTGCTTGAAAAGGGCAGTAGCTTTCTTCAAAGAGCATGTAAGTCATCATGCCATTGCTTCATACAGTTAAACCTCGATAAATGAATATCCTCAGGACTAGAAAAAAAATATCGTTTAGCGAGGTTATTTATTTATTGAACATTATTTTAAGCCCTTTTGCCCAAGTCGGGACCAGAGAAAATTATTCATTTGACGAGGTTATTCGTTTATCGAGGTTTAACTGTAGTTCATATTATAAATGCAGTAGAATACATGAGAAATTTGGTAGATGGGGTCTTTGAATGGACCATGCACAAGTTACTGTGGCACTACTTCTCTACCACTACACCACACTGAAAATCGACATTTAAGTAATCGATAGGAGAATCGGGCTCTTAACACTCAGTTATATGGTCTATATTAGGCTTTTCAAAGTCAATGCATACTCGACTTTCTGAAAGTCGATTTTCAACGTGTGGTGCAGGGTAAGTAAGTGGTGGGGGCCACATTTAGTTGTCTTTAGCATGTGGAAGAATCTTATAGGTCAGAGGACATTTGCAGATTGAGCCTCAACTGGTGACTGGAAAACATGTTATGGTTGTTGCTCATGCTAATTCCTTGAGGTCCATGATTATGTATCTTGACGAATTAACATCTCGGGAGGTAACTAAGTTTAGCTCAAGGTTTTAAAATACTTGTTCCAACATTTTATTCATGTTGATAATCAATTATATACTTTCTTGGATAGGTCATTGACTTAGAATTATCAACTGGAGTACCGATGCTATACATATATAAAGATGGACGATTTATCAGGAGAGGAAGCCCCTTAGGATCTGCAGAAGCAGGCGTTTACGCGTATACAGAGGTATAGACTCTTTCTGTGATCTTGCACACAGAATTCAAATATCCACTTCACTTTTTGCCATCTTGTGTTTTTCCCTTTAAGTTTAAAACATATTGAGCATTAGTTTCTTTTGTAACTTTGCTATATTTCTTGCAGAGTTTGGCATTGCATAGGCAAAAATTAGATGAAGGGTTATTTTAAAGGTTGTGACTGTGGTGCAATGAGTGGTGGGCGGAGCCACGTATCCAACCACGGGGTGTTGGTACCCGCCTTAAGAAAACAGTTTTTAAAAAAATTCTGGATCCACTGCTGGATGCAATCATACATGTAAAGCCGTCTTTTAAATTAGATGATGAATCAGTGAACTGGAACATTCTCTTCTATGGAAGAGTTATCTTACTTGTCCAGTCATGATATAATGGATATTCTTTTTATCTAACTTTGGAATGAAATTTTGTTATTAAAATTGGATGAAATTAGTTTATTTGCTAGTATTGTGACAAGTGTAATGTCAAAAATGTAGATAAGATTCTGGTTTGTGATTCTGTTAAAATTAAGACGGATATAATGATGTAATCAGCTGTGAATTGAATCAATCAATGAAGATTATTTTACCCTAAATTCCTAAGTTGGTATCAGAGCGAAAACGGTGGTGGAATGTCCACCTCCTATCATGATGTCGTCTCCAGTGCCCCGGTCACAACTGCTGCACGTGTTCGGCAGAAAGCCACCTCTATTTCAGATTATACAACCCAGTGGGGGTGTAGGTCTAGAGCTAAACCTAGCCTATGAAGACCGGATCACTACTAATCAGCTTCTCCTTGGTTGGCTCTTAGGGTCCATGACAGAGCAAGCATTAACCAAAGTTGTAGGATGCGGTACTACCTTTGAAGTATGGAGAACCCTTGAAACCTTGTTCAATGGTCAGCCACATGCCAAAATTATTGAGTATAAGGATGCACCGAAAAAAAAAAAACTGAGAAAGACACTAAGAGTATGGTTGATTACTTGGCTCTGATGAAGAGCTTCTTTGACTATTTGAAAGGTTTTCCTATCCTGATTATATAGCGTTATAGTGATAAATTAATATAATAATATTTATTTATTATGAATAAATAATACAAGATATTAATTATGTAGATTAACTAAACATCCACCGTATATATGCCGATGGAGGTCTGCAAGATATGATGACTGCGAGATGAAGATCTGTCGGATCTGAAACGGACGTGATGATGATCTTCTGAATCTGACGGAGGTTCCGATGAAGATCTGCGAAATCCTAGAGATTCCGCTTATTAACTGGATGAAGGTCAGCCGGAAAACCAAAATTGGGCGGTTTTAGGCCGTCAGAAAACCGAAGAACAACCGCCGGAAAAAGTGCCAATAGCGTTATTTCCCGACAACGGAGCCAACTGATAATATCAGAGTTATCACAAACACGTTTTATTGATTTTTAATGGTGGATATCTGGATTAAATGAGCAATATTTTCCGGTGAATATGTGGCAGTGGTTAAGAACAATATGAGGAAATGCGTGGTGTGTTTATGATTATGGCTGTGTCTTGGGAGACTGCCTAGTTCCCTTGGATTGCAAGGGATCAAGCCACAATGACGTAGTTTTGGTGATACGGGTGATGCCGCTATTTATAGAGACTATAGTCGACGGTTACAAAGGCGGTAACTAAAATACAAGTAATTTATAAGTAAATACAAAGTTGTCGGGCGAGTTATGCTGGGGCGAGCTTGTATCATAACCGCCGCGGGTTCTTCACTAGTAACCGTGGTGTAGGAACTATGTTGCCTAGTCAAGCGGGTTTGGTCCGAGCTGACAGACTGCGAGTCGGTGGGGCTAGTAGGTCACCCCCAGTGCTTTGTGTCGAGCTGGATGTTTTGTTGATCGACGCCCGTTGCCTTGGCCAACGATGGAAACCGTAGAGGCATAATACATCTGGGTTATGCTTGGCTTGGTCTGGCTTATGAAGGGACGGACTGGATGGGCCAAGGACCCTATCCGTTATTGGGCCGTTATGCGGGCCTGGTCCAGATCTGTGGGCTCTTTATCGGATTTGACGTATCAGTTTGGATTAAGTATTAAGTTGGGAAACCGTCGTTAAATGCCTTTACTATCGGGAGGCAACCTGCCTTCCAATTTAGGTTATTTTTTTAACGATCAAAACCAATCCAATGTATTTCGGTTAGGTTCAAAACCAAACCAAATAATTTGGTTTGCAGTTGCTTTAGGGCATTTCAGTTTTGTGGAAATATATCACTCGTGATCTCTTTGAGGCTCAAAGAGGTGATCGGCGATGCTTTGATCCTCATGATCACAGCAGACTATGTCGTGCATAACTTTATTTGTACACTTTATTTATTTGTAAAAGACATATTAATTGTGATACATATAAACAATTAATATGTCAAACTCTAGTTTACTTTATGTCATAGACATAGACATAGATTGTACTTTTACTTTTTGCTTTTGTGCCGCCCACATCTACATACTCAAGTAGCATACTAGCTAGCTAGTCTCTCTCCAAATTGTATCTATTTATACTCCTTCATTATCAATGAATAAAAGATAAGTTGAAGTTTACTCTTGTGTTTATCACATTCTCAAACTCTCTTCATGGTATCAGAGCCTTACTGAGTTCTAAAATCCATTTGCAAAACTCGGGTTCTTTTGGAAAAATGTCAACATTATCCGAAGTTTCATCTTCTTGATAGACTCACAATTTGCCTCAAGAGATGGGATAATCGAACACTCTTCTTTACAAATCATAAACTTGATGGTAACAATTACTTGCTATGGTCAAGGTCTATGAAAATGTATATCTCCGGCCAGGGCAAGATGGGATATCCGTCTGGTTCCAAACCTCGCCACTGCTTGGCGACCCCAAGTTTGAAGCATGGGACACGAGAAAATAACCAAGTCATGACCATCCTCACGAGGTCTATGACAAAAGAGATCGATGAGAACTTCATGATGTATGACATCGCTTAAGGAAATGCAGGACAATGCCGGAGACCTTTACTCAAAAAAGGACAATACATCTCAAGTCTATGAACTCGAAGCTCAGATTCAAAATTGCAGACAAGGGATATATGCAGTAACTCAATACTTTAATCAACTATCTAAGGCATGGCAACACCTAGATATGTTGGAAACTCACCCTGGAATGATGTTAAAGATGTCGCACTCTTTAAAGACATTATTGAGAAAAAGAGAGTATTCAAATTCCTTCTGGATTGAATCCTCTGTTGATGATGTCGAGGTAGAATTCTTGCTACTAAACCTCTTCCAAATCTCAAATCCATGTTTCTTTGAGGTCAAACATGAGGAAAGCGAGGAGGAAAGTGATCTTCTTTGAACTTCCTCGCCGACAACCCTATGAAGGTACGCCTGCTTTGAAGGTTAATGAGACTTACGGGAAGCCCTCTTGAGAGAAATTTGGAAAGTCGTTTCTGTGATCACCGCAAACGCACAAATCACACCAAGGACAATTGTTGGAAGCTACATGGCAAACCTAACCCCTCTAAAACCTCAAAACCAACCAGGAAAGTCAAGGCAAACTTGTCGTTGAAGAGGAGAAAGACAAGAAGTTGAATGCTCGGTTTCTTTGCATTTAAAGCCTTTATTGCTCAAAGATCGTGAAGGTAGCTCCCCACTCGAAATGGCCACTCATGCTAAAACAGTATATTTTACTCACCTCTTAGTAATGAGACTTGGATTGTTGATTCGGGGCGTCTTCCCATATGATCTGTAATAAAACCTTATTACCCAATATATGCCATGCAACCAAATTCACTGAATTAAGACTAGCGATGGTTCATTTCTTATGCAAAAGGTGTTGGGAAGGTTAAACTTACTAATCGGATATATCTACAGAATGTCTGTTTGTTCCAAAGTTAGATCAGAACCTTATATCTCATCAATTAAACTCACTAAAGATCCGAATTGATCGTTGTTTTTAATAAGAATCGGTGCACATTCCGGGATCTTTCTTCTCGAGAAGTGATTGGGCAAGCTAAACCACGCTTTCAGATTGTTTGTGATCAACCCGCGAAGACGTAAGGCGAAGACGAGAACCGCTCAGTGACTGCACTCAAAAACTTGACAATATCATGTTATGGCATTATAGACTAGGACATCCAAGTTTTGGTTATTTAAAGTCTTTAATTCTGAATTGTTTAAAGGATGTAATCTTAATGATCTTCAATGTGATATTTGTCAATTTGCTAAACTCACCAAATCTGTGTATGCTAAGTTACCTCACTTGCCCTCTTCCCCTTTCACCCTAATTCACAAGTGATGTATGGGGACCTCAAGAGTGAAAAGTATAATGAGAAAAAGGTGGTTTGTAACCTTCATTGATGATCATACCGAGAAACACTTGGTCGTTCTTAATGAAAGACAAATCGAAGTTGGACCTATCTTCCAAGAATTTTATCACATGGTCTCCACCCAATTTGATACTAAGATCAAGATCTTAAAGACTGATAATGCTCTGATACCATGAAGAGAGTTTGAGAATGTGATAAACACAAGAGTAAACTTCAACTTATCTTTTATTCATTGATAATGAAGGAGTATAAATAGATACAATTTGGAGAGAGACTAGCTAGCTAGGGCGGCCACTTGAGTATGTAGATGTGGGATACTATGAGTCTAACCTCATAGTATGAGTCTAACCTTAGTAACTTCTTGACTAATGGAGGAATTGTTCATATCAGTAGTTGTGTGGAAACACCTCAACAGAATGGGGTTGCTGAAAGAAAGAACAGGCATCTGCTGGAAATGGCCAGATCAATCATGTTCACTACACATGCTCTTAAATACATGTGGGGTGAAGCTATATTGACTGCAACATATTTAATCAACAGACTTCCCAGCAGAGTGTTAGGTTTCAAAACTCCTCTCCAAACCCTGCTGACCACACACTCCTGCTCTCATCTTATTACCCAATTGCCTCCAAAGATCTTTGGTTGTCTTGTGTTTGTTTATATCCATGCTCAACACAAGTAAACTTGATCCTAAAGCTCATAAGTGCATTTTCCTTGGATATGCACATGACAGAAAGGTTACAAGTGTTACTCTCCTCTTGAAAAGAAATTTTACAATTCTATGGATGTGAAATTCTTTGAAAGGACTCCATATTACAAGCAAACCCATGAGCGAGTCAGCGATGGAAACTGATTGAGATTGAACTAAGTCCGTTCCTCAAAGCCAAACCATTTACCCTCAAGCAGAGTCTAACCCACAAAGCAGACTCATAACCTTCAAAGATCCTGCGGATACTCACATTATCGACCCTCAGCGATCTGGCGACCAGTCTGGCGACCCAGAGCCTCTTTGAACTGGAACCTCAAAGAACCTCATCGAACGAGTCCGCTGGACCTCAAACTTATTGACTCTCAAATCATCTTTGAAAAGGATGATGAGACTATTGCTCTAAGGAAAGGGAAAAGATCATGCACCGATCATTCTATTCATTCTTATTTATCTTATGATCGAGTTGTCTCTGTCTTTGCCATGTTTACACAGGACTGGACTCTCACTCTATCCCTAGAAATATTCGTGAGGCCCTTCAAAATGATAAGTGGAAGGTTGCTTTGTTAAAGCAGAGATGATCGCCCCTCCGGATAATCATACTTGGGATCTCACAACTCTTCCAAAAGGCAAGAAGACAGATCATATGCAAATGGTTATTCACTATCAAGTACTTCTTGGCCGATGGCACTATTGACAAGTACAAAGCCGATTGGTAGCCGTGGGATTCACTCAAACTTATGGCATTGACTATAAAGAAACTTTTGCACCGGTGGCAAAGCTTAACACTTGTCGAGTACTAATTTCTCTACATTTGTCCAACTTGATCGGCCTCTTCATCAATTGGACATAAAAATGCTTTTCTAAATGGGGACCTTCTTGAGGAGGTTTATATGACTATACCTCCTGGTTTTATCAATCCTCAAACTCAAGGCAAGGTGTGCAAGCGAGGAAATCTCTATATGGCACAAGCAATCACCAAGGGCATGGTTTGGAAAATTAAGAAGCGTGGTCAAAGGCTGCTGGATATCACCAATGCAATTCGATCACACTATGTTCATCAAGACAACCAACCGTAAGAGGTCTATTCTTATTGTCTATGTGGATGATATCATCCTTACCGGAGATGACCTGTGAGATCCAACACTTGAAAGAGCTATTTGGCAAAGGTATTTGAGGTTAAAGACTTGGGTTTACTTAAGTATTTTCTTGGCATGGAAGTAGCTAGAAACATCAAAGGAATCTCGGTCTCCCAAAGGAAATATGTACTGGACTCTTTTTGAAGCGGCATCTTTGGGGTGCAAACTCGTTGTATCCCCAGAGTAGACCCTAGTCATACCTCGCTACATGGTGACATTCTTTGTAAGAAAGGAACAATATCAAAGACTTGTAGGAAACTCATCTACCTATCCCATACAAGACCGGATATTGCATATGGTGTCGATCAGTTAGAAGTTCATGCATTGCCCCTCTTGAGCAACATTGGGATGCAGTGAATAGAATATCTGCGGTATTTGAAGTCCACTCTGGCCAAGGGTTACACTTCACCAAGTCTGGCGATAGATCTATCAAGGTCTATCTCGATGATGATTGAATTTGGATGCCACATAGATAGAAAGGTCTACCACAGGCTATTGTTCCTATGTATGGGGCAATCTTGTTACTTGGAGGAGCAAGAAACAACCTCATCGTGTTCAGAAGCGATCTTGAAGGCCGAACTCGGGGCACTTGTTTTAGGCATTTGTGAAGCTCTTTGGCTCAAAAGAGTACTTCATCGAACTTCAAAGAACCTATTCAAACAACCTATCACACTCTGTTGTGATAATAACTCAAAGACTATGCATGGCGGAGGATCCAGTCCATCATGACAAAACAAAACATGTGGACATTGTGAGACACACTACGAAGGAGAAGATTGATGCCAAGATTATTCAACTCCAAGTATGTTCCTCGAGAAGATCAAAATGCGATATTCTTACCAAGGCTATTCCACCTCTTACGTTCAATGAGACTAAGTAGCAAACTTGGTTGCATCAATATATCTGACCAGTTTGAGGGGTGTGGAAATATATCACTCGATCTGCTTTGAGGCTCAAAGAGGTGATCGGCGGATCAGCCGATCCTCATGATCACAAAGCAGACTATGTCGTGCATAACTTTATTTGTACACTTTATTTATTTGTAAAAGACATATTAATTGTGATACATATAAACAATTAATATGTCAAACTCTAGTTTACTTTATGTCATAGACATAGACATAGATTGTACTTTTACTTTTTGCTTTTGTGCCGCCCACATCTACATACTCAAGTGGCATACTAGCTAGCTAGTCTCTCTCCAAATTGTATCTATTTATACTCCTTCATTATCAATGAATAAAAGATAAGTTGAAGTTTACTCTTGTGTTTATCACATTCTCAAACTCTCTTCAAGTTTCGCACGGCTTGGTTTTTGGTTTGATGAGTTTGTGTAACGCCCCGTTCCCAGATTCCGAGTCCTTATCCGGAAAAGAACGTTCGGCACGTATAACATTAAATAAAATTCAATAGTACACATAAGCATCTACGTCCTCGTATCGAGTTAAGCAAAAACGAAAGCTAAATGGCTCAGGTGAAATCATAAATGCTACTAGAATAGAATACCAAACATACTAAAGATTGAAATGTTATCTTACAACAACGGAATTCAAACTTACAAAATACGATGTCTTGAAATCAAAGTACAACATTGTCTTAAAATAAAAGGAAATACAATAGCATTTGAAATGGAGAATAACATAGTCGTAGCATTACATCAATTATTTAAAACAAGAAAATTGTCTAGCAAGGCATAGCAAACACGATCACATATCATTCTCGAAGTCATCGTCAAACTCCGGTTCAACCTGTTCATCTTCTCACCCCACAAAGCATGCAAACAAACATGCAGTAGAGGTAAATACAAAAGTACTTAGTAAAGATGTAGAAGCTATTGAACAATTAAGTTTCATAACGAAATGTTCACATTATTATTGAGTTATCTTTATGAGACTGACTTCAACTCTAGATTTCACTTCATGCTTATCAACATGTCGTGGGATCCTACTTGTTTCTATCTTAGCTTATCTTTGTTACATCAGTATTCAAGGGCACTACGCATGGTGCTACTCGCCACGAAGCAACAATTGCAACCTATTAGTGGATCACACCAATAGCCACGGGTGGCCCGATAGTGTGTGTTCGGAGAAGTCCCTACGTACTTGGGGTCTTAGTAACCTACGGAGTTATTCAATTTATACTGACCAAATGACACATCGCGATATAGACTTGTGTCTTACCAAGAATAACATGATGTTTAGGCTTTTAACTACACAAGTACGTATGTTATTAATTATTAACTAGCCACCTAAGTGTTTTCGAGGCAAAACTCACCTAAAACTTCTACTCCCTCGCTTAGACAACTAGACACAACATTCCTAGCACATACACAGATATTGATGGATACTAATCCATCAAAGCACAAGGCCAATCATGCTTTTCCAACAGTCCCGAACTTCAAATCTTAGTAAGAATCCATTCAGTGCCGGAACTAAATGCATTAGAAGCTTAATAATGGCTTGTTCATGTTTATACAATGTTGTTAGACCAAGAAACAACGTTCAAAACTAGATCCGGGGCTCAAAACAACCCAAAACACAAATCATGGGGTTTTGGCGCGCGCCAAACACTTTTGGCGCTCACTAAACATGAACATCAGCTTGGGCAGCTTTCTGCTACAGTTTAGCGTGCGCTAAACCCCTTTTGGATAGGGGTGATCACGGTTCGGTTCGGTACGGTTAATGGCCGTAACCGAAACCGAACCGAAAATTTCGGTTAGTAAATATCCGAAACCGAAACCGAACCGTTTGCCTTAGGAAACCGAACCGAACCGAACCGAAATATATGATTCGGTTCGGTTCGGTTAACCGAAAACCGAAATAAAATTTAACAATTCTATTTTGTCATAAACTGTTCGGTTTTTTATTCAGTTTTTTTATTTGGTTATAAACGGTTCAGATAACGGTTCGGTTATAATCAATTTTTATAAAAAAAAAATATAATATTTCGGTTATAAAGGCTACTCATACATGTTGGGTATAAACGGTTCGGTTACGGTTTTTTGTTTGGTACAGTTTCGGTTCGGTTTTAAATCCGGTTCGGTTTCGGTTCGGTTAATTGTTTGGTTCTGTTACGGATAATTTGTAGCGAAAACCGTAACCGAACCGAAATTTTCGGTTTCTCTATATTATTAACCGAAACCGAACCGGAAACGAATACTAACCGAACCGAACCGAACCGAATGTCCTCGGATCGGTTCGGTTTTGGATAAATCATATCCATGAACACCCCTACTTTTGGCGCACGTTAAAAGCTCTCTGATCTTTTCTGACACATTCCGTTTCAATTTTAGCCCGTGCTAAAAGCTCTCTGAACTTCGCACATGTTTTGTTCAATTCTAGCACACACTAAACCTTTTTTTGGCGCGCGATAAAAGCTTAAAACTGTCCTAAGCATGATTTTCTCAGCACTTTACGATTTCCAAAATGGTTTCAACCAATTTTGACAGCAAAAACTCATAAAACAGCAACAAAACAGACCTTTAACATACCATAACATACTACACTTCAACAACAACATTTAGGCATGATTTCTATCACCAAAACAACACAAAAACTCAACCAAACGTTATAGAATCATAATTGCTCAACATGAAAACCCTCTTACATGTTATCAAGCAATCCAAAGCCAAAACTTCAAAAAAAAAAACTGCAGCACTTCTTGAAACTTCAACTCAAACCTAATTGATCCACAAATAGACAAGAATTACTCGTGATCAAAAGATTCTAAACTATTAGAACTACGAATTACACCAAAAGGAACCATGAAACTTGATCAACTCAAAGAATCCAAGATTAGGGTAAAATTCATACCTTAACGAAACTTGAAACTTTTAGTATCAAAACGACGCCCTTGTCACGCTGATTCCGGAACTCTACTTGTATCTTAAATCCACCCTTGTGAGAATTTTGAAGAATCCTCTTTTGTCCCTTTTCTGTTTTCTCTCAACTTTAAGTTCATGAAAAGCAATTCGGATAACCTCCCCATTAATTTGGAAGTTTTATTCTTTCCCAAAATAAAACCTCCGTTCATTAATTACCAAAATTAATACATACTCCGTATTTGAAATACTTTAAATCCATAATAATAATTAATATAATATTTAGTTCTCACAAAATAACATATCCGCCTTTTCCTTCAAAAGGAAATATTACGGTTTGCTAAAAAAAATCCTCACCCATAGATGGTACGGAGGTAATGCGCTTTAATTTTCTTTTGTATTTTGTTTTTGTGAATGAGATAAACATTGTTTTTACATAAACTATATGCATTATTTCCTTACCATTTGGTATAATATTTACAATCACGTTCATCAACACAACACCATATTATATGGAACAAATTTCTTCCAAAACACAAAACCATTAAAGGGTTTGAACCTGAAACACTAGGCCAAGTGGCCAACAATGAGGTAACTTTTTTTTAGAACTTGCTGGTCTAGTGTAACAGTTATTTTTAGAAAACCAGCCGTAAAACATTTTTGTGAGAATGAAATAGGTTCTCAAAACAAAGATAAAATAAATATTGAGATAAAGTTATTTTGATAAAACCAGCCCTAAAACAATTTTCGGAGCCTTTAAAGACACCACACAAAATATAGCTGAGCCAGCACAATAAGATTTAAAAATAGACATGTAGTGAGGTAATCTTTGAGGGGAATGGTAGATATAATGTGGTGACTTTAAATGCTTTTTTGGTGAATCACTCATTTGTAGATCCCAAACCCACTAAATAATTGGTAAAATAATAATATGTCAAGTAGTATTTAAGGGAATAAGCTAGATTATTTTCCATAATTTTCACAAAAATATAGGCAAATTCGCAGCTTTTGTTGGTGTTGCAGCAGTAACTTTCCGGCGACGATCGGGTATCGAAACGGAATCCGATCGGCACGAAATTTTAGGCTTGTTCGTCTCTCATTATTCTTCAATCTGAACGGTGAAAATCGCGTTTCAATGGTTCAATTTTCTAGAAATCGTCCGCGACCGACTGCTGCTTTTTTGGGTGATATTTTTCAACAACTCTTGTATTTTGCATTCTTAGTTGATGCTTTGGTGTAGCTGAGTTGGTTGATATGTTTGTAACACTTTTGTATCATCTTTTGCTGATTAGTGGAGTTTTTGTGGGCCTCGGCCTCATGGTTTTTACTCTCTCACATCGAGAGGGGTTTTCCACGTTAAAATTGTGTTATTGATTTTCTTGTGTTTTCTCGTTTCGCTAAATTTGTGATTTGATTTCGTTGGGGCTGCCTCGTTTAATTCCGTTGCGTGTCAAGGGGAATACTTTGTGGGTATTTGTGATACGTGTGGTATTACGGTTGTTTATTTTCCCAACAAGTGGTATCGGAGCCCCGGTTAGTTGATTTGTTATTGATTTTCTTGTGTTTTCGTTTCACTAAATTTGTGATTTGATTTCGTTGGGGCTGCCTCGTTTAATTCCATTGCGTGTCAAGGGGAAGACTTTGTGGGTATTTGTGATACGTGTGGTATTGCAATTGTTTGTTTTCCCAACAAGTGGTATCGGAGCCCCGGTTAGTTGATTTAGTTTTGAAGTGTTTTTGGTGAACATTTTTTATTGGTGAAATGGAAGCCAACTTGAATAGAATGATCACTTTGAATAAAACTATTCCATATGGAAAAATAAAATAAAGGATCTTTTGTATGTGAAAAATTATTTCTTGCCGGTTTCAGTGCTAAAAAACTTGATGATAAAACAGATGAAGAGTGGAATTTGTTGCATAGGCAAGTTTGTGGGAATAGTTGACAATGGGTTGATGATAATGTTTTTAATCACATTAGTGAGGAGAAACATGCTAGGTATTTGTGGAAAAAACTTGAAGACTTGTATGCCCGGAAAACTGGAAACAATAAGATGCTTATGATGTATAAATTGATGAATTTGAGATATCATGATGGAACTCCTATGGCTGATCATTTGAATACTTTCTTGGGTATTATGAACCAGCTTAATGCTATGGGTATTAAGTTTGACGATGAAGTGCAAGGATGGATGCTTCTTGCCTCTTACCGGAATCATGGGAAAATTTTCGAAGTTCTCTATCTAATTCTACCCCAGATGGTGCTATGACCATTGATCTTGCTAAGACTAGTGTGTTGGAAGAAGAGACCAGGATGAAAGCACATGGTGTTTCCTCATAGTCGGATGTCTTGGTTACTGAGTCACGGGGGAGAAGTCAAACTAGAGCTTCTAAAGATAGAGGTCGAAGTAGAATTAAATCCAAGGGCAAGTACAAATTTTTTGAATTCAATCACTGTGGCAAGAAGAGACACATCAAGAAATTTTTCTTTAAATTGAAACGTGAGAAAAAGGGAAACAATGACAAGAAAAATGATGAGAAGAAGGAAGATATAGTTAATGCAGCTTCTTCTAATGATTTCCTTGTGTTTCAAGAGGTTGATGATATTATTCTTGCTGATGATGTGACTAGTTGGGTTGTTGACAATGGTGCTTCGGTCCATGCTACTTCAAGAAGAGAGTTTTTCACATCATACACTCCAGGTGACTTTGGTGATGTGAGAACGGCTTATGATTCTATCTTAAAGTGAGCAGGTGTTGGAGATATTAGTTTGGAGACGTCTAATGGTACCAAACTGATTCTTAAACGGGTTAAGCATGTTCCAAGGATCCGGTTGAATTTGATTTCTGTTGGCAGACTGTGTGATGATGGTTATAATAGCTCATTTTCTTTGTGATAAGTGGAAGCTCACAAAAGGGTCTTCAGTTGTGGCTAGAGGTACAATGACATCTACACTTTTCTTGACTCAATCCAAAGTTATTGTTGATGAGGCTAATGCAGTGAAGTCACGTGATGAGACTGAGTTGTGGCATAAGAGGTTATGTCATATGAGCTTGAAAGGAATGACTGTCTTATTTAAGAAAAATTTATTGTCTTGTTCTAAAAGTTTGCATTTGGAAAAGTGTGTTCATTGTATTTCAGGGAAGCAATCTAGAGTTTCTTTTAAATCAAATCCACCTTCAAGAAAGTCAGAAGTACTTGAGATTGTTCATTCTGATGCTTGTGGTCCTGTGAAGACAAGGAAGCTTGGAGGTTCCCGCTATTTTGTGACTTTTATTGATGATCACTCAAGAAAGCTTTGGGTCTACACTTTGAAGACAAAAGATCAAGTGTTAGACGTGTTCAGTTTCAAGTTTCAGTTGAAAGGGAAACTGGAAGAAGTTGAAGTGTATTCGGACTGACAATGGAGGTGAATACAAAGGTCCATTTCATTATTACTGTAAGCAGCAGGGTATCAGACATGAGATAACTCCGCCAAAGACTCCGTAGTTGAATGGCTTGGCGGAAATAATTTCACAAGCCGGATTGCCTAAATCCTTTTGAGGTGAAACTTTGAGTACAATGGTTCATGTACTAAATCTGTCTCCATGTGTTCCTTTGCAGAATGATGTTCCTCAGAAGGTATGGTCAGGTAAAGAGGCATCTTACCATTATTTACGAGTTTTTGGTTGTAAAGCTTATGTTCACATTCCTAAAGATTAGAGGTCTAAGCTTGATGCTAAGACTAAACAATGTATTTTTCTGGGCTATGGTCAAGATGAGTTTGGGTACAAATTTTATGATCATGTTGACAAGAAAGTGATAGAAGCCGAGATGTTGTGTTTGTAGAGAATGAGACTTTGCAGGATGTTGATAAAAATCAGAGTTCAACAGCTCAGGCTGGTGATGATTCAGCTCACTTTGAGATAATTTATCCTACACCCATAGTGGGGCATGGTGCAGTTGATGACCAGGGTAATCAGCAGGATGATGCAGATGATGCAGTTGATATTGATCATAACATTGATGATGATATGATTGAGGAACATTATCATATGAGGCTCCACCGGTTATTCCCAGGAGATTTACTAGAGAGAGACAACCTTCTACTAGATATCCAGTGACTGAGTATGTTTTGCTCTCAGATATTGGAGAACCTGAATGTTTTGAGGAGGCCATGGATGATGAACATAAAGATAAATGGCTTGATGCTATGAAAGATGAGATGGAGTCTTTGCATGACAATCACACATATGAGTTGGTGAAATTTCTTAAGGGGAAGAAATCTTTGAAGAATAAGTGGGTCTTTAGAATTAAAAATGAAGACGGTAATTCTACACCCGGTATAAGGCAAGATTAGTAGTCAGAGGTTTTGGTCAGAGAAATGGCATTGATTTTGGTGATATTTTCTCTCCTGTTGTGAAAATGTCTTCTATCCGGATTGTTCTGGGCTTGGCAGCTAGTCTTGATTTGGAGGTTGAGCAGATGGATGTTAAAACAACTTTTCTTCATGGTGATTTGGAAGAAGACATCTACATGGAGCAACCAGAGGGTTTTCAGGTGAAAGGAAAAGAGGATATTGTGTGCAAGTTGAAGAAGAGTCTTTATGGGTTGAATCAAGCCCCTAGACAGTGGTATAAGAAATTTGAGTCTGTCATGAAGGAGAAGGGTTACCGGAAGACTACCTCGGATCATTGCGTGTTTATAGCATATTCTTGGAGGATGATTCTATCATTCTTTTACTCTATGTTGATGATATTTTGATTATTGGCAAGAATACTTCAAGGATTGACAGGTTGAAGCAGCAGTTGAGCAAGTCTTTTTCCATGAAAGACTTGGACCATGCAAAGCATATTTTAGGGATGCAGATTACTCGTGACAGAGAGGCCAGGAAAATTTATTTGTCACAAGATAAGTACATAAAGAAGGTGTTTCAGAGATTTATCATGAGTGATGCTAAATCAGTGTCCAGTCTACTTGTGTCTCAATTCAAGTTGAGTATCAAACAGTGTCCTTCTAGCGATGATGAAAAGGAAAAGATGCGAAAGGTCCCGTATGCTTCAGCAGTAGGTAGTTTGATGTATGCCATGGTATGTACTAGACCAGACATAGCTTATGGAGTTACTAAGGTCAGTCGTTTTCTTTCTAATCCTGGTAGAGAACATTGGAATGCTGTGAAATGGATTATGAGATATCTCAGGGGTACTATAAATTTATGCCTTAATTTTGGTGATGAAAAACCCGTGTTGGTTGGTTTCACTGATTCTGATATGTATGGAGATGTTGATTCTTACAAGTCTACTTCAGGATATTTGGTTAAATTTGCAGGGGGAGTTGTGTCATGGCAATCGAGGTTGCAAAAATTTGTTGCACTTTCAACTACTGAAGATGAGTATATTAAAACAACTGATGTAAAGAGTTGTTGTGGATGAAGAAGTTTCTCTAGGAGCTTGGTTTGAAATAAGATCAGTATGTGTTGCTTTGTGATAGCCAGAGTACTATTCATCTTGGTAAGAATGCAACTTTTCATTCTAGGACCAAGCCCATTAATGTTCGTTATCATTGGATTCGGGATGTATTGGAGTTGAAGTTGTTAGCACTTGAAAAAGTGCACACGGATGATAATGGTGCGGATATGTTGACAAAAGCATTGACAATGGAAAAGCTTGAGATATGTCGTTCTATTGGGAATGACAAAATTCCTCCACAATGTCGTGAGGGGGGAGATTCGTTAGGTGGATCACTCCTTTGTGGATCCCAAACCCACTAAATAATTGGAAAAATAATAATATGTCAAATAGTATTTAAGGGAATAAGCTAGGTTATTTTCCCTAACCTTCACAATCTAATCTTCACAAAAATAGAGGCAAATTCGCAGCTTTTGTTGGTGTTGCAGCAGTAACTTTCCGGTGACGATCGGGTATCGAAACGGACTTCGATCGACACGAAATTTTGAATTCTTGTTCACCTCTCATTATTCTTCAATATGAACGGTGGAATTTAGGTTTCAACGGTTCAATTTTCTGGAAATCGTCCGCGACCGACTGCTGCGTTTTTGGGTGATATATTTCAACAACTCTTGTATTTTGCATTCTTAGTTGATGTTTTGGTGTAGTTGAGTTGGTTGATGAGTTTGAAGCACTTTTGTATCATATTTTGCTGATTAGTAGAGTTTTTGTGGGTCTCGGCCTCGTTGTTTTTATTCTCTCACTTCGAGAGGGGTTTTTCACGTTAAAATTGTGGTGTTGATTTCTTGTGTTTTCGTTTTGCTTTATTTGTGATTTGATTTCATTTGGGGTTGTCTCGTTTAATTCCGTTGTGATTTGTGAGTATTTGTGATACGTGTGGTATTGCGGTTGTTTGTTTTCCCAACAATGCTCCCAACAATTTTTCGTTTAAAAAAACATTATTTTGAGCTAGGTTTTTACCGTAATAAGAGCCAAACCAAGCAAGCTTCATCCTAATCAATCCGGGCTTGCAAGAATCGTGAGTTTGGAACTTTGCACATGATGGCAAATACACAGACCAATCGGGTTACGTCCTTTTGCAAGCGGCTTGAGGACTAATACTCAATATTTTTTAAAGAGATCGTGGTAAATGCTCGAACCGCATGACTATGTGGGAGGCACGGCATCGAATTCTCAGGACAAATGACTTCCCTCTCTGTCCTATTGGTAATGTATAGCTTGAGAACATACTCCATGAGAGATTGTGATTAAATTAATGATCCTTGTGTTTGCTTCTTTCAAGCCGGAGTCACCAATGCTTCTTTGCCTTCAACGGGGAAGATAAATGCATTGATTTTAGTATCTCCCAACCTTTGTTATTGGATCGTGAAAATATCGAATGGAAGTTTATCTTTCAAGAAATGATTTCCTTTGGAAGGTTTTGGAGAAACAGAATTGTTATTAAAGGCCCGTAGCCTTTCGGATACAAGATCCCTACATGTTTTAGTGCAGTCAAGTATTGTTGTACTCTTAAAATCGATTTGAAATTTTGGTAGTTTAAGTTTTTGTTGTGATTTTCTTCGTAAAGTACATCGGTTTACGTTTTTTAATTAAACCGTAATGAAAGATCTCCACCTTGTGTAAATAAATAAATAAATAAAGTTTCTTAATTTCTTAGATTAAATTTTGTCTACTGTGAAAAAAATTCTGCTATTTCCTTTGTAAGTTGTGGACATTCCACTTTTGGCAATAATAAAAGTTCTCTTTCTAAAAAAAAAAGTTTCTTAGTTGATTGGGACTAGGGCTGTAAGCAAGCCGAGCTACTCGTGAGTAGCTCGAGATCTGCTCGAGTCAAAATAAGACCCGACTCGGTTTAAAATAGCTCGAATTCAAAATTGACTCGACTTGAAGATTAAACGCTCGATACTCGAGCAACGCAATACTCTACTCGACTACTCATGAGCAATCTCGAATATATATTTATATAAGCATATATGAATATTTATACACATATACATACATATACATTATTATACATATGTTTATGTATCTTTATTTTTGAAATAAATGTAATTATGATAACAAATTATATTGTTTTCGTTGATTTTATATCTTTTATATCATTTGTCCATCAAATACTTTACATTAATAATCTAGTTTAGGACTATGTAAATTATATTATGCATCATAAATAAGAAAATTCATGATATGCCTAAATTGTGAAGCCACCTGTGGATCCCCGGTCCGAGTCTTACCAGCCACCCGGCTGGGAAACAAGGCCCGCGGTCACAGCGTCCGCAATTGTACAGCTCGAATTGGGATCGCTGGCCAAAGGTCCCCGCGTTGAGCCTTCAACCCTGCAAGGTTATTATAAGGCCAGGGGGCCGGTCCGCGACCTTGAAAGAGCGAGGTCCATCAGAGACCATAAGAGCCCAAGCAGGAGTGAGCAAGGCATCCGCCAGAAGACAAGAAAGAGGGTCTGCGACCATACGACAAGTCTGCTTTGCCGCCTCGCCAGGCGACCCGATATGCACATGGCATTGCATCGGATGAGTGTCGTACTTGTTTTTCTGTAGCTAAAACCCTAACTTCTCATCCTTCCTATAAAAGAGGGCTCAATGTAACCATTAAGGATATACGCAATTAATGGAAAATGAGGCAAAACTCTGCCAAATTGCATACTATCTCTACTGTTCATATTGCGCCACCATTTCACCGCCGTGCACCACCGGATTGCATCACTCTTATACACTTTTATAGCTAGATATCCACCATATAAACCACTGCTAAGCAACCGTGATAATTTCAACATTATCAGTTGGCTCCGTTACCGGGAAAAGCATCAAACTTTCCGGTCTTTCAGGCGTAAAAAACCTCCAGAAAGCTCCTCTCACGGCGGAGCTGCAGATCTTCATCGTCTCTTTTACTCCTTCCAGGTCCAGCAAAGCTCTTCATCGTCCAGCAGGCCCTCGGAATCAGCTTTCTCGTCCAAAAAACATCAAAAATAGGTAACATTATCAAAGCTTGTACAAAACTCATGAGTTAGCATTTGATAAATCACCTCTCTCGTCGTGTTCTTGCTCAAGTTCTGGCTCCTGAAACCCTCGTCATCTTCGGTCGAAAAAGTTCTTTCCTTTTAGTTGAATACTTGTAGCCTTCAAAGTCGTACGATCGCATGTTGAGCAAAAAGTGCGTGATATATTGAGTTTGTATGAGAACATCACCTTTCTCAGTATCTTCATAGCCAGGTTTCGTTATTTCGCCGGAAAAAGCAAAGTCACCATCTTGAGTTGTCTTTACTCTCTCGAAACTACATTGTGAAGAGAACCAGCTTTGGTCCTCGGTGGTGCGTGTGCTTTCAAGGAGGAAACATACAATTTTAGAGGTTTTTGCATTTGAATCATCATATTTCTCCCATAAAATTCGTATTTCCGGCCACTGTCTTGCCGGAGTTGTCACCATCAAAAGATCTTGATCGAGCTGTTCAAAAGTTAAATAGTACAAGGTAGTTGAGGTTGTCAGAAAGCAGATCAGATTATGTCAGAAAGTAGTTGGCAACCAGAGTACGGATTTGTCTTTAGCGAAACTAGATCGCGTGAGGTATCATGCAGGTAGCAAAAATTCACAACTGGTCCGGTCCACACCGGCAAAGGGGATCGCGCAGAATCAACTCCGCGCTGATTACGGAGGAGAAACACTTGATAATCCTACCGCAGACTAGGACCGATCCCACCGGGAGGATCTGGATACAGTCGACGCCAGAAATATCCTGAACCATAAGACCAGGTCCAAAGAGGCCGCTGCGGCTTTGGAGTTAGCTGGCAGGGAAAAAAGCGGCGATAGGGGTAACAAGGCCTCCGCGAAGCCAAGAGAAAGTACCATAATAGGTACCCGGATTCCAAGAGGACCCAGAGATCGCAGCAATGAAAGAATATGCCAAATATGCAGAAATAATGTACCGGACCAACACTCATCTGGTCGCTTTAGGCCGGGACCCCTTACTGGTCCTCGAGGCGATTCAACAAAGAATCGAGGTTTGTCCAAAGGCACAAAATAAAAGTCATCACAACCAAGCTAAAAGGATCGAAATCGAGGAAAGTGTTCATTCATCAAGTCGCCAAGGCCGCAGGAAAGAGCATGAGATAGCTTAAGCGCCGGGCCGACATAGCCGCGGAAAAGAGCCAGAAAAAGTGAGGGACGAAGATCCGCCTTGGGAAGGCTAGGCAAACAAGAAAGAGGTTCGGTACTGAGTCATCTAGGTCCTCCCGAAAGAAACGTAACACCAAAACAAGAGGGGAGGGACGAAAGAGACGCTCGTTTGATCATAAAAGAAAGGCGAGCCGTGCAAGAGGAATCCCGGAATCGCACAGACTCCGAACGTATATCGGGGCGGGCTGCGAGACCATCTCCGCCCAGACGAGGAGTCGACCCCTTCGTAGCTGAACAAATAGAAGTAATGAGGAAAGAAATAGCGGAACTGAAAAAATCAAAGCTCGTAGAGAAAATCGCCCCAGTCTCGGGAATAGACGTGCTCTCGGAAAAAATCATAAAAACACTGCCAACCAAGAAATAGACGGTAAACTACCCCAGCTACAACTATTATAATGCGAGCACCTGTCCGTTCGATTGGCTCACCGCTTTCCAATGTTGCATCACCCTAGCGACCCAAAACAAGTCAGTTTGGTGCATTGCCCTCGTAGGCTGTATGCAGGATAGGGCCGCATCCTGGATTCGCGGGCTCTCCAGGGGCTCGATTGAAAGCTGGGAAGATCTGTTTGGGAAGTTCGTGAAAGAGTTTGAATCGGCGAGTAGGCCCAAGAAAACCATCGAAGATCTCTATGAGGTCCGTATGGGAGAGAATGAGTCCAGCAAAAGCTACTACGACCGATTCGTCAAAATTTACGATCTAACCAGGAACATTCCCGACGACGCCATCATTACTTTCTTTCTAATGGGGATAGCCAAAGGCCCTATGAAAACAGAGTTTAATCTTCGGCCGCCAAATCCGGTTTGAGAGAGATGCTAGAGAGAGCTAGGATGATTGGGCTGAGTGAAGCACCACACCTTTCCGGAAAGGGTAAGTCAAAGACAAAGCACCATTCACACAAAAAGGACAGACAAGAGGATCGTGAAGAAGATCGCAAGAAAGACCGCGGCAAAAGCGCGAACCAAGATCGCGAGGTGAAAAAGCCCTATAAGTTCAATGAAAACGACTTCACCCCGCTCAATGCAACGCCGACGCAAATCCTCTTTGAGATTCGAGATCATATCCCAAGGCTGAGACCCATGAAGTCCGAACCAGAAAGCCGGGATAAGTAAAAATGGTGCAAGTATCATAGAGATCATGGCCATATAACAGACGAATGCATTACCTTGAGGAAATGTATCGACAAGTTGATCGAAGAAGGGCCGGCAGCCAAATATAAAAGGGACACCGGCCCCGACGTCAACAGGGGACGCCAAGTTCCAACCCAGCGTGTATAAAAGAGAGATCCAAGTCATTCACGGAGACCTCCCAAGCAATCATCAGTTGAAATCGCAGATACATCTGATAAATACCCAAGGTTTTGAGAAGCAAGTAGTCCTAGGAGAATCAGAAAAAGGAATCATGTTCACTAAAAGTGAACTCTCGACGGCTGAGGGCATCATAGAAATACCTATCATTCTTAAAGTCGGAGTAAACGACAAAGATGGAGTCAACCGCGTCATGATAGACACCGGGGCCGGTCGGTTTCAGCAAAGCCAATTTAAAGCCCTACCTGGGACTGCAAGAAGGGTTCTCCAACGACACGGTCCGGGTTAAGGGCACCATCAATCTCAGAATCACAATCGGCGACTACGAACCCTGTCGAACGGAAACGGTAACTTTCCTGGTTGTTGATCTCCCATCTTACTATAACATGATCCTGAGGATACCCGCAATGAGAAAATTTCAAATGGCCGTGTCCGTCTCACACCAGAGGGTCAAATTCCATGTGGGCGATAATGTTGGAGTCGCTAAAAGTCGACCGGGACTGTTCCTCGATTATATCACCAGAAATAGACTTGACTCAAAGAGGCCTAGAACCGAGGAGTTCGCTGTAGGCTCGAGTCAAATCAATATGGTCAAAGAGGTCACCACCGAGGCAGTGGAATGTGAAACCTTACAGGTTAGAGAGCAGCCCGAATTGAAAACAAGGCCAAAACTTTGCCAAATTGCATACTCTCCTACTGTTCATATTGCGCAACCATTTCACCGCCGTGCACCACCGGCTTGCATCACTCTCATACACTTTTATAGTTGATATCCACCATATAAACCACCGCTAAACAATCGTGATAATTTCGATATTTTCAATTCATATAATAACTATCCAAAATGATATTTTTTGCTATTATCATGTGATAATTTAAATTATTTTCGCGTTAAATATCATACCCTATTAGACTCGATAAACTCGATACAAAACTCGAGCTCGACTCAAGTTTATAAAACTTTCTTGAATCTCAACTCGAACTCGTGTTCGAAATACTCGCACTCGAACTCAGATTCGATAATATTTTAAAATACCCGATTCCATTTAGTTCGCTTATTGCCCTAATTGGGACATAGAAACACATTAAAATTTAAAAACGGAAAATAAAAAGGAAATTTTGTTTCCAAAAAACGGCTCCTAAAGGAAAAAAAAAAAAAAAAAAAAAAAAAAATCCTCAAACACCACAAGAAAATCAAAGAACACAGAAAACCTTCAAACCCAACTCTCCGGAACTCTTCTCTTCGTGTTTCTTATTGTGATTTTCCCTTTTTCTGCTTTATTGCAAAAGTCCAAACCTAAGTGTTTTCGTGTAAATTTTCCATCCATTTTCCTTGTTTCTTAGCCTAATAAAACTCCTGCACTTAGTAATTCTGCGAATTTCACCACCCGGATTTGGTGATTATTTCATAAAGCACCAGCCTTTTTTGTACTGGGTCTGATGGGGCGAGCATAGTTTACATTTTCGTTCGTCAATGCAATTCGTAACGTTTCCACTATTTCGCATCAGTTTCTTCTCAGCATTCGCTCAATTGGGCGATTTCTCAGTAGCCCTTTTGATTTTCCCCTGAAAGACCATATCTTTATGCTCTTTTAGTTAATTGAAAGCGTGGAGCATCATAGCTTCGCTCAACTGATTTCCTTTCGTTTTTTTGGTTGGATTTTGTGATTTAAATTACTTTAGGGCGGTGTTGGAGAGGGAAACTTTTTGGGGTTTGGGATGACTAGTGTTTTCAATGAACAGATTTTAGCAGAGAAGCTTTCAAAGCTTAACAATACTCAGCAATGTATAGAAAGTATCCTTTTTGGTATTCCTTCTGTATTGTTTTCAATAACGTATATGCTCCTAATTGACAAGTGCTGTTATGTTTCATTGATCTGTTTTTGTGGGATAGGACATTTCGGCAGTTGGAATTAGCTAGCTTCTCCTGTATTTTTGTATGCTCTAAATAGGTCATGCTTTTGTTTCTTCTAAATGATGATTAGTAGTTACTTGAGAGGATCCTATGCTTTTGAGCCCTAAGTTTGAGTATTATGATTTTGTCTTTTAACTATCCAAAGGTAACTTCAATAGCATATCTGGATACATAACAATAACTATTAGGGTGTTCTAATTGATTTTCTTGGAACTATTTGATAGTTACTTGCAAAGAATTTGTCGAAAATTTGATTTATAATGTCATCACGGTTTCTGTGCTTCTTTAATACAATTTACTTAGTTAGATGATAGTGTTTTTGACTAATGAGGCGCCATATATGTAGTATTTTTGTTAGAGACATCACTGAACACTTGGTAGCAAAATTAAAGCAAAGGCGTGTTTTCGTTTTCTTTTTTTGGCTAATGGTACTCATGCTATGTAGACATGTTGGTTTTCTTTGTTGCTTTTTGCATCATTTGTTTTGAGAATTTTTCCATGGAATACTTCTGTGTTCGTGTGCTTGTGCGCAAGCCCAGATTGAGCGATATTCCCTTGATCCTTGGTTTGATTAGTTCCCTGATACAGGATTCTACTAAAGGTTCTCAAGAAAATTATTGAGGTAGCATAGGAATGATGTTTTACTAGTTGACATTGTCATTGCTCCTCTCAGCTTCAGTTAGTGGATTACATAGCCCTTATTTTTTTTTTTGGTATGAAGTGAATGAAATCGTCAAGCAAAGTTGACCTCTTCTTGTGCTGCTCATTTTAATTATGCTCTTAATCATTGTCCTAGTTTACAAATTATTTTGTTCCCTTTTGTATAAATACTTCTCGGGGACTGTTTTACCTTTTCAAATAGTTTGTTTGTTTTGTTCTTCCTACATTTAGTGTATTTTTGTCTATCTTAACCTGTGAAAAAGCGCTGTCGCACTGGTGCATTTTTCACCGTAGTAAAGCAGAGCTGGTTGTCGCAACATGGGATAAACAGTTCCATCGTGCTGGGATGATTGAGAAAGTTCCTCTCTTGTACCTAGCGAATGACATATTGCAAAATAGCAAGCGGAATGGCAATGAATTTGTTTCTGAGTTCTGGAAGGTTCTTCCTTCAGCACTCAAAGAAATGACTGAGAAAGGAGATGGTCATGGAAAGATTGTTGTTTCAAGACTGGTACGAGATTTCCCTTTTGTTACTTGGTTTGATCGACTTCCCATCTTATGACACATAGACACGTTTACCTGACCGTACTATCTGCTAAAGGAGAATGTTTCATAAAAAGATTCCATTTTTGAAAATAAAAATAAAAAAGGCCTATGACAACTGGGGATTATACACGAAGGGACCAAAAAACAAGAGGAAAGAATGATAATAGAAGAACAAACACCCTGAAAACCATTGTTACATTGGGAGTCTTGTTTTGGTTACCATTCTTTCACAAACTTCCTAGTTACCATGTTTTCATGAATATGTTTCGTTACCACTGTATTTGCCACGTATTTCAACTTGTTGTATATCTCTTTAGTTTGAACGTGCCCATGAAATCAGGTTGATATATGGGAGGAAAGGAGAGTTTTTGGGTCTCATGCAAAGAACCTCAAAGATGTGATGTTAGGAGATGAATTACCTGCACCATTGGAGTTCAAGAGAAAACGTTCTCGTTCAGTCAAGATTTTTAAAAGGGATTCACGAACCATGAGAACGGTGAGACCCATGGATTCATTCCTTTTGTAGGGCCTGATGATATTACGAATTTAACTTATTTAGTGTCTTTACCTTGTCAGTTTGATAATCGGGGACCTGATATTCATTACTGGTTCTTATTACTGGAAAGCAGAAATTGACGATTGGAGGCACCCCAGAGAAGATTGTTACTGCATTTCACTTGGTGCTAAGTGAACATAGAACTGAAGATGAAGAAATGACCAAGTGCAAGTCTGCTATCAGCCGTCTGAGGAAAATGGAAGACGAGGTTGAGGCAGCCCTTAGTAAGAGTATGAATTAGTATTTTCTTCCGTAAGTTGAATTTAGATCATGAAGTCATAATGTGACCTCGAATCTAAAACATCTTTGCTTTCTGTCAAATGCAGAAAAAGATCCAAAAAGGAAAATTCTGGCTAAAGATTTGGAGGAGGAAGAAAGTATGTTGAAACACTCTATAGAGAAACTCAAAGTGGTTGAAGCTAATAGAGTTGCTCTCGTGTCTCAGTTACGGGAAGCTTTACACGAACAGGTATATATGTTAATGTCAGTTTGGATTACATTTGACTCAATCTTTTGTAATAATCTAATCTTAATTGTGTTGGGCTCTGCTTACATTTGCAGGAATCTGAACTCGAGAGTGTTCGAACTCAGATGCAGGTTGCACAGGCACACGTGGAAGAAGCTGGTAATACGCGTAAACATTTAGATGATGAGAATTACGTGTCGGCTCCTAAATCCAAGAAAACTACTGCAGCCGAGGTTGCAGACATGCTTGCATCTTCAAGCTCGTCCCAGTATATTATGTCTTCTGTTCTTTCAACATTTGCTGCTGAGGAAGCAAAAAATGCTGGATTAAACCCTACTACCACCACTTCTTCCTCAATGCCTCCTAACAATGTTGTTTCTACTTCTTCATCATCATCATTAACATCAGAACAGATGCGTGTCGTGGATCCGAATGTCGTAATAATGGCAGCAAATAATCATCATCTTCCACAAAACAACAACAACAACAACAACATTTACCAAATCTCATCACAAATGTCTTACCCCCATCCCACCTCACAGCATTATTTACAACAACAACCATCAGGTGCAGTTGTATGCTCTTACGGATACGGAAACCTTCCTCCTCCTTCCATGCCGCCGCCGCCAACTGTCCCTCCTCCACCTCTGCCTGCACCGCTGTCTTATATGGTCAGCCCAGTGGTTTCGACACAGCAGTCATCTCAGCAACAACAACAACAACCACCACAACTGGGCTCAGTACCCCAATTTCCAGCTCCCAGTTTTCGACCTCTATATCCTATGCCACCTCCTGGAATGGTGTATTATGCTCATCCTCATCAGTCGCAGTGAAAAAGATCGTTCATTTCAGTGCTCAGTACGAGGTTAAAGGTGCCTGCAGATTTTTCACTTAGTGGGGTTTTATAGTCAAATTTAATTTTAGTTCAGGTTGGCAGGCATAGTGCCTGCAATAGTTGGATTTCCTAGGTTGGGATTATACCTTATGGCTTAGACAATGCTAGATGATATTTTTTTTTTTTTTTTTTTTCCCTTCACATTTTGCACTGAAACCGAATGTAGCTTGTGATTTATCAATTTCTTTTTTCCAACCCCAACGAAAGGTATTAAATAAAAGCAAAGTTACAGAAAACCGAGCCATCTATGCACAGCAAGGGAACTATCAGATCATTGTCACCCCTTTGCAGCCATTTGAACAAAGATCTACCCCAAAAGAACAGCCTTTACAATCCCTGCCCAAGCCAGCATGCATGTTGATACTGTTTCAAGGTTGCATCTGTAAAAATGTGAAGAACATAAAGGGAAGAGTCAAACACAGGCTCATGAGGACAATTATAAAAGAAAACAAGCATTTCATCCATAGAGGGAAGGTTTATATCTACAAATTCGCCGAAACTGCGAAGTTGTAGATATGGTAAGGCCTTCAAAATCAAAAGATACCAAAAAAAATTAAAGATTGTGAGGTGAATTTTAGTACTTAGTTGATGGAAGTTAGGGGCATTAGAAAAGGCTTTCCACCAAGAAAGATAAGAGCTAGCCATGAGATTCAAACCATAGTTATCAGACCGGCTCGGCCATTGACCTGCCAAAGGCACTGGATCACCAGGTCAATAGTTCAACCGTTTGGTCACCGGTCCAACTGCCGGATCATATAATTTAGTAAATAATAAATAACATAATGAAATTCTGTGTAATTTTTAAGTAAATTATGAATTAACTAGTATCACCTTATGAATAACATTTTTAAACGGTTTGATTCTTGAACCGGCCCGGTTCCATGACCGGGTCATCGGATTCAACAGTCGGACCACCGGGCCGGGCTGGGTTCGATAACTATGCTCCAAACATATCATTCAAAAAGATATATTCCAGAAAGTTTCCAATCATCCTCGGAAACAGGACAAGAGAGGAGGATGTGGTCTGTGATCGCGAAAATCACAACTACACTAGCAAGCGGACTAGGTTGCTGTTAGGAAATCACTAGTTTAAATGCAGCGAAATTTAAAATTTTGATTTCAGATCCAAGATCGACTTCATTTAACACAATAAACACGTTAAGTAGTTTGACGGTATATACCTTGGATGATCTATAAGATCGACGCTTTGACCGTCAAGGAGAGTAGTACTGTGCGCAAGCCGACCACGCGTCCGGCCTCTATCGATATCCACACGAATTCCTCACCGGAATCCTCCTTGGATTGCTATTAGAAAAATCCGGTTGCTAGACCGGCATTTTCTCTCTCTAAAACTCTCTACTAGAAGCTCTCTATTTTTCTCAAGAACAATTAGCTCTTGGAATTGTGATGTACAAAAGAGCTAGCCAACCCCTTTCTTATATAGGGAGAGTGGCGCCCCAATGTCCCCTAATCTGATTAGGAGAAACTTCCTGAGAAGATAGATGAAAGAGAAAAACATTTTTCTAATAAAATAAGAAAAAATCACTTTGATTGATTTATCTATTTTATTATAATATCTTATATTAAATAAATTCAAGATATTGGCACTATCTTATATTGAATATCTTTTTCTAATTACCATAAATCTATTTTTTCCAAAAATAATTAATATCCAATATTAATATTATGGTAATTTTATTAATTAAATTGCACAATCCAAATGTATCTTATACACATGTCTTCTGTGCCCCATATTGCCAAATATTGGCATCCAGAATATTCTTTAATTAATATAATTAATGTCTTGTATTTAATTTATTCATAATAAATAAATGTCACCATATTAATTTATTCACTATAACACTTTACGGTCGAGATAAACTTTCCTTATTTGGTTATCACTATAACCGCATTTTAATCTGACTCGATGTTCTTATGTGTGTGACCCGATAGGCTTCCGAATATGTTGGCCGTAGACACAAAGTGCAAATTACGAAAATGCCCTTCATACCTAACGATCACGGGATAGCGTCTAGCAACACACCGTGACCCCCAATCATCGGAAGAGTCAAAAGCAATGACTACTACCTTTCATGAAAAAAACAGTTACTGTGTAAATAGAATCCTATTGCTGTAATAATATCCATACAATCGTATCTTGAGTGTCAGTACATTAACGATCGTATCTTATAATCTGGATATCATGCTTTTTTGGAATAACTCATTTACTCGCACTTTGCAAAGATTCACTAGAGCTAGACATTCATTATAAGAAGGCTATTTCGGATATTCACTCCTAATCATAGGATACGCGATTCCCGTACGACCAAACACGTATACTCCGCATGCTTCAATATCACACTCAATCACTACCGCATGATCGCCTCATGGCTAGGGGAAACCTCAATAGTGTCAAAGCATGAAAATCCACGACTCAAGATTCTTTCCTTATTTATCTTTGGCTATTCATCACGTGGGCTCATAGAGTCATAGCCGGGCATGCTCTGTTCGTCCTGCGTCGAGCCCGAGGACCAGACTATATACATTTGGCCGAATCGACTCGCCTACTACACGGACCTTGGCCGACCTGCGGTGGCTGGTGGATGAGTTCCTGCCGATCTCCCACCTGGGGTCAGAGACATGCCCTTGGGCATGTCTCTAGGGCACCTGGCCCTTAATGCCTTATTTTTAGAGGCTATTCATTTATGGCATGATTATCAAAGGATGACACGTGGCGTAGCTCGGGTCGGCCATCATCATGCATTATCACATGTCAATCTCAAAGAAACACAAAAAGACACCAATCGAACACCTGGATCAAATACGAGCCGGATAGACAATCTGAATCCAATGGAGAGTTTTGTTGAGGAGTCATACGTCATACATGCAATAACACAACGCTCATTCGGCAGAAAAGACTCGGGGATGACTCCATGTGAAACAACAATATAAGAATAGCAAACAACAGTCTGATATGCGTCAATAAATGTAGCGAAGGGGGTCCACAAATGGGTGCTCTGGCTTGCTAACAATGGGCTAACAATGGGATCACGAACATGAATAACCGAATTCTCCTCCTCCTCCGTGCGTTCTAGCTAATTTTCCTCCAATTTCTCCATAAAATTTGGTTGATTCTCCTCTACCATAGTCTCATCATAATCGCTTTTCAACTCCTCCCCTCGAATGTTAACAATCTTTTCGTTTTTCACTTCAACTAAGTCTTTTTCCCTTGCTGATTCACGTTTCAAACGAGCTTCCTCCTCGATTCTACGTAGTTCTTGCAAGAAACCAGGGCAATCATAATAGCGATGATCACTCCCGTGACAATGACCGCAATAAGCAGGAAACAGCTCTGTAGAAGTTTTCTTAACCACATATGTACCACCATGGGTACCTCTACCACCACGATTACCTCTACCACTGCGGTTATCTCTACCATCACCTCTTTCCGTAAACATGTTTTGAAATTGAGCCTTCATATCATCCATCATATCATCAAAACGTTGTTCCATTTTCTCGAATTGTCGATCCGACACAATTTGTCGTGCATCCATGAATATCCGAAAATATGAATCTAATTGACTCTCCTTTGACATTACTCAATAGCTCCAGAATGACCAAACAAGAATATTCGGGCAGGTTTTTTTTTATAAGCTTAAAAGTTTCAAATAAAATGTATCATCTCAAAATTTGTCTTTTAAAAAAGATTACAACTAAAGCCTTTTTATAAAGCTACAATGAAAGACATAAAACATCTCATAAGCGATGTGAGACAAAAATAAATAATAGAAATATTAAAATAAAAAAACTTAATAAATAATAATAAAAGTCTACTAAAATCTGGCATGGAAACAATGTGGGATAAATGATCTCCAAGCCAAAACGTCTCATCTTCAATCACATCAGTAGGGTAGGGTGAGATAGGGTAGGATGTGACACGGTTAGACAAGAGAGTGAAGATGTAGGTTGGGGTGGTAAGGTATGGTGGGGTAGGGTGGGGTAGGGTGGGAGAGAGGAAGGGTGTGGTAATATAGAGTTAGGCAAAGTGTGGGACGGTAAGGTGTGGTGTATGGTAGGGTAAGGTGAGGTGGCATAGGTTAGATTGGGTTTGATTAGGTAGAGTAAGATAGGGTAGGGTAGTAAGGTAAGGTGGGTAGAGTAAGATGGTGTATGGTAGGGTGATGTAAGGTTAGATAGGTTGGAGTAGAGTGGGTAACGATGTACGATGCACTAAGGAATTTGGTAAGATGAGTGGGTAGGTAAGGAAGTGTGGTATAGTAGGGAAGATGGGTGTGGCGGGGTAAAGTTGGTGGTGGGGTAGGGCTAGCCCACCCATTACCACCCGCCCCTATCCTACCCTACACCTTCCACCCTCTCCTACCTTATTCATCATACCCTACCCTACCACATCTCACCCAACCTTAATCCATCAGTCTGCTCTACGCATTATCCAATGTGACACATTTTATTTAATTTGTTTTATTCAAATTCCAAACGCGATAACGGAACGAGTTTATTTCATTACATTACATTCATGCGTAACAAACAAAATATTTAGAGTTTTTGAAAAAGGGAAAAGTTTTAGGACACAACCATTCACCCGTGTCCCCTCTCGTTGTACTTCGATATATATATATATATATATATATATATATATGTTTTTTATTATGCAATTGATCATGAATAAAGATTTTAAACACGATCTCTAACAAAGTTTACGTATTATTAGGCATTATGACATTAGATGATCTCAAATCTTGCCGCAGCTCGAAGTTGTTCTACATACTCCAAAATCATTTATAAAAAAAAAGGGAAATGAAACTGCATGAGAAAACATGATCCTTCCCAACATACTAAACTTATTACAACCAACTCATATCCAATTTACTTCTTTCTCTTCTTTGGTGGTGGGAGAGCTTCTTCCTCATCCTCCTCTTCGTCCTCTTCCTCGTCATCCTCGTCCTCTTCCTCAACTTCTTCCTCGACTTCTTCTCCACCATCATCATCGCCGTCTCCACCTTCATTCTCGTCTTCTTCATCGTCGTCTTCGTCGTCGTCATCATCATCGTCGTCTTTATCGTCGTCATCACCGTCATCATCGCCGTTCTCTTCAGCCCCACCAGATGCGCCTCCTCCTCCTCCCGGACCTTTTTTAGGGTTGCTCTTGTTGTTGTTGTTGTTGTTGTTGATTGGATTATTATTACCGACATCATCCCCGTCCTCAGATGACAAATCCTCCTCACCATCGCCTTCATCTTCGTCTTCATCTTCGTCTTCACCTCCCTCGGCATCAAGTGGATTGGAGGAAGAAATGTGCTCATCTCTTATAACTCCTCCTCTAGGGCCCTTACAGATTAGATTGAGGTATTCCTGCAAGGCAAGTATAATAAATAGTGATGACATCATCAAGCCGATATTGTTGAAGAATTTGAGAAGATATATTGTGATTCAAAAAATAAAAATGAAAAACATTTGAAATTATTGACAGGTCATCAAGAAGAGTTTTTTCTATCGATATTGTTGAAGAATTTAACTATAAATAAAATATATTAAATGATTCACTTTATCAACTTTATTACTTTTTTAAATTTTAATTAATTTGAAGAATCTATTTGAAATTATTTTTAACCGCACTAAAAAATTCAGTAATTTGAAATATTGATTTTTTTTTTTTTATTGTTATTGTTGAGAAGATTGTAATATTGAATTTTTAAAAAATAATCATTTTCTCTAACCAATTTGGGCTTGCAGGCATATTCTCTTTCAGTGGACCAAATAAAATAAGATGGGCCGTACATTACTCCACTAATTAGGCTGACGCTTTTGGATACCGTGATCAGTCCAAAGAAAACAACAATAAAAATAAATAAATAGATAACTATAATAATAATAATAATAATAATAACCCTTTCAAAAAAGAACAGTAATAATAATAATTATTACTGTTATAATTTTTATTATTATTAAATGACTCCAGTAATAGCATCATGTGGATACGTTTATAGCACAAATAATAATAGGCATAAAAAACGAATATGCCACCAAGTGCAGGGACGGACCCAGTGTATCCAGTGTATAAAAGTGCCCACTCAACTTTTCGCAAGTTACTACTTAGATTTAATAATATTAAAGAGACAAATTCTAGTGTAATTGCTTATTTAGTTCAAGTAATATTATATTAAGTAAGATCAAAAACCCATATGTATATTTTTTAAGATTTTTTTTAATGTAATTCGAAAAATTTAGTTATCCGTCACTGACCAAGTTTTTAATATAGACATAAAAAACGAATATGTACGCCAACCCTCAAAACATTAGAGACCGAATAATTTTTTTAATATTTAAAGAATAGATGTATTATGTATCGTACTTGGTTTGTTATATAAATTTCTTTGACTTTTATTTATAGTATATCCAATAACAAATTATATAATACACATATTTTTACTTGATCTTTTAACAGAAAATTATGTGCTACATAATATGATATTATCGAAAGCTGAACGAATTTTTTTACCTTCCCAAAAACTATTAGCAACATAAACCAATTTTCTCTTTACCAGGAAAATATATTTTATTATATTTTTATAAATTGAAAAAGAAAATGTGCAAATTCCTTCAGCAGGTTCTGACCAACAGAAAATCCATCGTACATTTTTTCTTTTTTTTATATATGCTAATTGGCAAATCCGTTGCTCCAACAATAGATCTGTTTTTTTTTTTTTTTTTTTTTTTTTTTAAGGACAACAATAGATCTGTTTGACATGACTTTCTAATTAAAATGTCGTTTCAATTGTTTTGAGTTTTTTTATTGATATTGATAATATACTAGATAGTAGGTAAACAAATTTTTTTATTTATTTATTTTTTTTTGAGAGGGAACAAAATATTCTTTCTAAGATCAGAAAACTCTAAAACCACAACCGTCCAAAAAGGAAACAAAAGAATAATTGCTTATAGATATTTACCATATACAAAATTTTAAGGAGAAATCCAATAAGTTCAAAACAATAACTTACTTTTGTTTATAACAAAAAAAAAATAAATAAATAACTTTTGCAAACGGAAAACAAAATAAATATGAAAAAAATTAGCTCCTCAAAAAAAAAAAAAAAAAAAGCTTAAAGTTTGAAATAGACTTGGTCAGTCAGTCAGTGAGTTACCTGAGTGAGTAGTACGAAATGAGCGTTGACCAAAGCAGAGAGCAAAGCAGCAGCCAATAATGCTTCACCGGCGCACTTTAGCGCGCTCATGTTAGCACTAACCATACTATAATCCAAGCTTCCGTACTTCACCTCCATTTATTTTAATAAAGAACCCTGCACCAAAAATCACTGTACCCGGTCAGATCTACAATTTAATTAATTTTTTCTAAATTTCATCAACAAATAGATAGAAGACAAAAAGAAACCTGCTTTCTCAGTTTACACAAGAAAAACTAGATATAAAATGCTTGAATAAATACAAATTTCGCCGTCCGACCTCCGATCTACTAGTATAAGCAATGAAAACGTTGAAATTTAGAGAAAAAAATCAGTCGAACAGTAGTGAAAACTTACCAGAAGTGTAGATCTGAAGCTGGATGGAGCAGATCTAATGATTTTGGAGGCTAAAAGCTCGAAGAAAGGAGAGCAGAAGCTGCAAGCGTTCTAGACCGTTGGATCAAGCTGATGAAACGGTTGTGTACGAGAGATGAGTATTGAGTAAAAGATGTAGATATAGACTAAGAAGAACAAAAGGCAAAAGAGATAGGAAGCTCAGTGTGTGAGTATGTGTGTGAGAGAGAATGAAAGAGGAGAAGAGGGGGGAAGATAAGGTATTAGGGTGTGTTCGGCCGTGGGAGTTACAGGGAGAAGCTGCCCGTGAAGAATTATGGGCAGTTCGGGCAGTGTGTGTTGAACAAGCTCTCAAAGAAAGGTCAAAGGGAGAAAATAGTAATCTGAGGGGCCTGACCGAAGGTTTAATTTTTATTTGGTTGATTATTATTAAAAAAATTTAAAGAATTTTTTTTTCTTTGAGGGGATTTTTTTTTAAAGAATTTTACTTTGGAATAAAGGCAGATGGAATGATGTCTTAACCGAGGTCGGCTTAATGGTAATCACTCTAGTTGAATTGGACCCTGGTTCGGTTAACTCGGGTTAATAGGATATATTGTCGTCTAAAGCGACGGACAGTTGGGGAGTTCATTTGTAATAAAAACTATGTCCGTTTTTATTTTTATTTTTCTATATCCGTTTCTAAATATAAGTCATTCTCGAATGTTTTTATACATATTAAAAAATTGGTTGAATATCATAAATTTGAAATTTAATATCTAAAATACTCATTGACTATTATTAATACAATAGTTGTTAAATAATGAAAATAACTGGATTAATAATAAATTAGGGGTATGAGAAAAGATTAATAAATGTTGTACTGATAATGTAGAATTACTTATAATGTGAGACAAAGCTAAAAATGTAGGATGACTTATATTTTGGGACGAAAGTCGTTTTTTTTTTTTTTGAATGACGTGTCTTTTAGTGTAAAAAATCAGTGCTTGCTGACGAAGCAAAATTCGTCGGGTATGAAATAAGAGCTCTTTAATCTAGTGGTAATTAGATTAAGGAAAATAACAAAAGAAATATGAATGAGGGGAAGGATTTTTGAAGTGTTTTAGACTGAGTCTAAGATTTTCTCCAGGGTTTCTACATATCCAAAGCGTATCTAGGAATCAAGTCTGCCGTAGTTCTTGGGAACGTTTATATAGGGAGCACTTATGCCCTAGACCTGTATGGGCCGTGTCCGTTATGGACTCTACTTTCGTGTTTCACAAGTATTATTGGATTGTATTTATCTCTTGATTTTAAGAGATAATCTCGATATTCAAGCATTGATTTTAATGATAAGGATCAGTGCCTTAATGACCTAGGATTCTTTGTATAATTTTCCTAATAAGCGTGTATTTATCATTATAAGATCTAGCCGACCTGCGGCGAGCATCTGAGGTCAAGGTGACCGAACCGCACAGATCTGTCTTAACCCTGTCCTGACCGACCTGTGGTGGACTGAGGGACGACCCGGGCACCCCCTCCTTAGAGGGTGAAGATCGGCCCTCAGGCCTACAAAGGGACTTATGGTCTTTAAAGTTAAGGTTCTAGCCTTATTTTTATCATTATTCACGTATCGTGCACCTGACACATGGCGTGGTGAAATCCGGTATCGTCATAAGCCCCCCAGATCCAGCTGAGCTCTTGAGGTCAGATCGTGTCTGTTTCGGGTGCTGTTCGGACATCCTAACCCGACCTTATGATCCTTACCTGGCAGGTGGCATGTTTCAGCTATGACGCCGTTATAATTTTCCCGAGAAACGAGGCGTTTCTGTCCCACGTCTTTATGAGTGGGACGGTTTTCGAAGACGTGCTTGGGGTTTTTCAACAGGTATTTATACCTCTAGTCACATCAACCGTTGTGCTACTTCTTTTAAACACGCTCCGGTGCAAGCTATTCAGATCTGCCTCAACCCTTTCTTCAACTTTTCCCAAGTAAGTTTTTCTTTCTCCCGGTCATACTTTTCCTTTTATCACTTTACCTTTAAAGCTTGCCTGTGACCTAATGGCCGAGACTAAATCTATCCTGAAGCAAGAAGAGGTAGTTGAATTATGTAACAAATATGGGGTAGAACTAGGCAATTATGACCCCAAGTCCCCACAGCCTCTAATCCTTACTCGTCTCGTCCCCCAGCTGGTTACTGTACCGTGTACGAAGATCACTTTGACAAAGGTCTCCGTCTTCCCTTTT
Source organism: Gentiana macrophylla (assembly GCA_026214975.1). Classification (NCBI taxonomy): domain Eukaryota; kingdom Viridiplantae; phylum Streptophyta; class Magnoliopsida; order Gentianales; family Gentianaceae; genus Gentiana; species Gentiana macrophylla. The sequence continues at coordinate 84,443,090 of CM047812.1, forward strand.
GCCCAACGTGTAGCGGTGCTTGATCACTACAAGCTCATCACTGCACATATAGCTTTTAATGAGATTAGGAGTATAGTAGGTTTTGCCATAGTCTGTCGATTGGCCAAGGTTAGGTTTACAGTTGAGCTGTTCTGATCCTTTTATTAGGTTAAGACAGTTAAAGATAACCCATGTTTTTACTACTTTTCTCGCCGAACCGGGAAAAAGAAAGGGCCCCAATTCATGGCCGAGGGGCCATCCTCATATAAGGGCTGGAAAAACCAATTCTTTTTTATTCGTCACAAGGGGGCTCGAAACTAAACCGATGGAACCCCAAAGACCAAAACCGTTCAAAATTCAGGCGTGTACTTAGGATGTTGTCGTCTCCCTGAGCAACTTATTTTGGCAGCTCGGCTCGCCGACGCTAGTCCTGACCCCTACATTACTCTTGATTCACCAACTCAAGCAGCCCGTAGGCCTCATACTTGTCATATGTTTGTTATTGTAAAAGAGGACTTCTGTTTGATGTTTTTAACAATTTTTCCTTTCTTTTTTCGCAGTGGATGCCTTTGCATACCTTCTGAACGCCGCTGATGATGAGAGATCAGTACAGCCTATGGAGCCCAATGTCTCTTTAGAGGCTCAGGTTGGGGGTCATCCCCATGTTCCTCGTGCCCGATCTGTGGGAACTCCTCCCCGACCCCCATTCAAGGCTTGGCCGATGGAGGATGATGCTGTCTTACAGGACCCAACTTCGGGTCAGACTCCCAATCTTGAATCCTCTGCTGCTGATGCTTTCCAATATGGGGCTATTCCTGATGCCTTCCTTCCTGAGATCTACCTAGAGGGAAGGTTGAGCAAAATAATCCGGGTCGATTCCACCCCTGATCTTTCTCTGAACCTGGTGGTTCCGGCTGATAGGAGAAGAGGGCCTGCTGCGAATGAACAAGAAGAGATCTTGGCGATGTCCGAGCAGGAACTTGCTGCTGCTGGCCTTCAGGCCAAGAAATATGTAATTATTGCTTTCATGTTCTAGTTTTTTCCCTTTAAGGTATGGTTCTTTTCTAACCGGTGTTTTCTGTAGGGTATCCTTGTTGGTCAGGAGCTATATATCGCCTGACCGAGTCTGGCTCTAACGTGAGTCAGCTGAAGGCTAAGATCTCCGATCTGGAGAAGGCGGTTTCTGACCGTAGCAGGAGTATCAAGGCTAAAGACAAAAAGATCAAAGAGCTGAAGAAGCATTTGAAGGCCCAATCCACCGAGCTGAAGGCTCTGAAATCTGGCCACGCTGTTGAGCTCAACGCTTTTGTGGAGAAGGAGTCCAGGTTTGAAGAGAGCCTCAAGAAGCTTAAGTCTGAGGTAGCCGATCTGAAGGTTGTTGCTCGGTCTTATCCTTATAGTGTTAGGAACATTCTATTATGTTTTGATGATGGTCATACTAGCTGTTATAGCAAGCCTGAAATAAGTTAGAATTCTCTGTATAAGTCTTTACTTAGAGTCTGACATGTTGTATAAGTTGAGTCAGACAAGTATTGTACTAGTTGGTAGGACGGCAAAATAAAAACAGATATTCAGCAGAGTGAAGCCAGCCAAACACCAGCAGAGAAGCAATGAAGACATTAATGGTCTGACTTATAACCAAGGAAGTCTGTGATGACCTTGGATAAGTCCAAGTTACCCTTTAAGTGATGAAACTTAATATTCAACTATGGTGTACACTGATCTCACCCCAATCAAGGATCAGTGAAGTACAAAGATTCTCCTTAAATTGAAGCAAAGAAGAAAACAGTGAATCGGCAAAGTAAACTGACCTTCGGCTGAGTAAAGACAAAACGGTGAAGGAAGATCTAAATCGACTAAATCAGAAGGATCACTCGACCGTTCTGAAAACGGCGAAGTAACACTTACCAGATCAGATTTAATATACGTTGAAGATTCAGAAGATCATGCATTAAATGCACAATCAATAGAGGATCAATCAAGAACGGATTTTCTGCTATACGTTTGAAGAAAGAATCCGATCACTGAAATCAAGGAGAATGCAATTAAGGGGGAATCAAGAATAAAATCAAGGATTATTCCCTCATTAATATAGCCAACGGACGGAATTTCAAAATCAAGGTTATTCAAGGCTATAAATAGAAGGCATTGACAGAAAAACAAACAACGATCTGAAAAGAAAAATCAATCTGAAACTCTGTCAATTTGAAAAGCATTCTCTCTGAACTTACAAGGATACATCTAGTGATCAACTCAAATATCAGAGCTACAAAGTCATATTCAGCACTGAGATTGATCAAGCAAGTGTGTGAAACACAGTCACATCAAACTGAAGCAACTGAATCAGAGGCAATCTGAGAAGGAGTTGAATCTGTGATATTTGTTGAAGGATTTTGATCTCAGGGAGCGACAAAGAGACCGAATCATGAAGGTATTGCGATCAATGAGTGATAGTCTTGTAGATTGTGAAGCTTGGGAAGCCAAGGACAATCATACTATTGTATCTGTGAAAACAATAGTGAATTCCTCCGATCATCACAAGAGAAGAGTGGATTAAGGGATTACACCACCCTGAACCACTATAAGCATTGTGTCAATTTACTTTCTGCAATTTACTTTACAACATTTATTTAAATTGCCTAGATCATACCTTATATCCGTGATTGTCTAAACTGATTTGAAAACAACATAGTAAGAAGGGACTTATCCGCTGCCCAAAAGCTTTTAAACAAAAGAAAAGTTTTTGAAACTCCACTATAGTCATTCACCCCCCTCTGACTATAGTTTCACCTTCTCTGGGACCAACAATTGGTATCGAGCGGTGTTCTAAATGAGAACACATTCGAGATCTAATTTACGTAACAAGGAGATCACACATTTTCAAAGTAGTTTTCAAATCTAAGTTTTCTATACGTTTACATTTATATCTTCACTTGCACTTATGGATTCCTCAAACTTTCTGTCAAAAGTACCTATTTTTAATGTTAATAATTTTGATGAATATAAAATAAGAATGCTATCTCATCTTGCAGCAACTCATGAAGAGATGCTGGATGTAATTAATGATGGACCAATCATAATCACTACTGTGGTAGTCACAGGAGCAGATCAAGGGAAGGAAATTGATAAACCTAAAAAGTATTGGACCAAGGATGACAGGAGAAGAGCAAATCTGGATTTTGTTGTAAAAGACATGATTTTGAAGACCCTAGATAGCAATATGTTCATGAGAATCAAAGACTGCAAAACAGCAAAGGAGATGTGGGACAAGCTATCATTGATAAATGAAGGATCTCAAGCGATTAAAGAAAACAAATTATCATTGCAAAACAGAAATTTGAGAACTTCAAAATGAAGGTGGTGAATCCATTGATCAAATGGACAATGATTCTCAAGCATTATCGATGAATCGCAATGTGACTTGGACACACATATCCCCGTAAAGAAGTATGCTTGAAGATCTTGAGAGGACTACGAAAGATGGAAGATCATAACATCGAATCGGAGGAACAACAAATCTTGCAAGCAACCGACACTCGACAATCGATGTCCCAATTAAAAGCTCATGAATTCGAATTGAACGGTGAAGATGATGCTCCGCAGAGACACACAAAATCACCGATTGGTTGCACCTCGGCAAAGTAACTTTGCGATTGCATCGACAAAGAGACACATGAACTTAAAGAATGTGTAGCTTTATTAGTTAAACGCTTTGATGAGTTCAAGAAAAGAAGCCTTTCAAAGGAAATTCATCATCAAACAAGAGGTCAAGCTCAAATAAAGAAATGAAGAAGAAAGATGATGAATACAGATGCTTCAACTGCAACAAGAAGGGTCACTTCAAGGCTGATTGTCCTGAAAAAAATGACAAAGATGATGGAAAGAAGAAACACAAAGCATTTGAAAAGAGGAAAAGCAAGAAGGCACTCAAGGCTGAATCCAACAGTGAAAAGAATGAAGAATCATCTGATAATGACACAGATGACAGTGATGAAGAAGATAGCGCAAACAATGAAAAAGCATGTCTATGCCTCATGACCAAATAATTAGATGAAGATGAAGGTGATAGTTCAGACACCGAGGAAACAAGCCTATGTCTAATGGCTAAAGAATCAGATGAAACTGAGGTAACATCTAGTTCCTGTTCCTCATCAAATGCATCCACATCTAACACTGCACAATCTTATAGTCTCCCATTGGATACAGCAGACCTAGTCCAAAATCTCATGACTAAATTTGATGAAATTGAAATGAATCATGAAATTCTGGAAAAGGAATGCAAGGATCTAAGAAAAGGGAATAAAAGACTAAAGAAAGAAGCTGGATAAAGCAAAGTTTGAATTAACAAAGAAGAGAGACCTACTTAAATGATCAACAAAAAGCGAGATGATCATACATCCGTTATTGATGATCGATTAAGAAAATCTCCCACCGGTAAAGGTAACCATTGCACCACTAAATGCACCGACTTACAAACCCTCAAAAGGTTTGGATCAGATCTGGTCTTGGCTACAATGATCGAGTTGAGAGTATGAATAATGGTCAACACAATTCTAAATCCAGGACCAACATTGGACCAAAATTTAGAAAAAGATGGACCATAGTTCCAACAAATCATCCCGCTCTGGTGAAGTCAAAACCTAGTGTAGTAAAACAAACAGACCAAATCCTCATTTCATCAACCAAGAACAATAGCCTTCACGAAGGTAAAGGCAAACTTTATCCTTGAGAGGATGATTGGAATGTTGCACCTCCAAATAAATAGAGAGAAACCATTCCATAAAATACATCATGTGTTTAAGAAAAACCAATCTAGATATGTTCCTAGACACATGAAGCAAGAAAGGTTTCCTACTGCATATTGGAAAGTGAAGAAGGATAAAAATGCACCAAAAGGTGGAGAAATGTATTAGAATATCTTCAGTAAAAATATCAGAAGCTATTCTGCCATGCCTTATACATATGAAGTTGATGACTTCAACTATCCAAAAAGAAGAACTTTTGGATATACCCTTGGTATGGGAGGCATGACTGCTAACAGATATGGACCCAAACAGTGTTGGGTACCTAAACTTAATTAATTTGTTTTGTAGGATGTCTGGTACATAGACAGTGGATGTTCCAGACACATGACATGAAACAAGAAATGGCTCACTGACTTCAAAGCTTTTGATGGACCCAAAGTCACATTTGGAGGCAAAGAAAACCCTGGCAAGATTAAGGGGGAAGGCATAATACTCAAGAACAATCTGAAGATTCAAAATGTGGCATATGTCAAGGGACTTAATTTCAATCTGATAAGCATCAGTCAATTCTGTGACAAAGGCTACAATGTGATCTTCAACAAAGAAGGATGCAAGGTGATTCACAGCCAAACCAACACAATAGTTCTTGCATGTAGAAGACAAGACAACATGTATGTGGTGGGTGGAGAACGACCAAAGCGAGAAACATGTCTCGCTTGTCAAAAATAAACAATCAACAAGCCGGATTTGGCATGAGAAGATTAAATCACTGAATTTCAAGACCATCAACAAATTATCAAAGAACAAGTTAGTTGAAGGATTTGCAGAGATCATATTCAAAAGAAAAGCCTATATGTGATGCACATCGAGAAAGGAAACAAATCAAAAGTTCATTCAAGTCAAAGCCTTATCAATCTACAACCGTAGAGTTCTACATACATTACACATGGACTGTTTGGACCGATCCACACGATAAGTGTAAGTGGTAAGAAATACACCCCTAGTAGTGGTGGATGACTTTTCAAAATACACTGGACCATTTTCATGAACAAGAAGAAAGAAACACTCAAAAAGTCGCAGATTTCTTCGAGAAGACTCCAAAATGAAAAAGAACTGAAGATCATAAAGATTAGATCAGATAGAGGCACTGAATTTCTAAATGAAATAATCAGAACCTACTGTGAAGAAAATGGAGTACTAATGAAATAATCAGAACCATACACAAAACAGATCAATCATCTGAAGGATGCAGGTTCTTAGATCTAAACGAGTTAGATCTATGCGCAGCGGATGGATCACGATTTATATGACACAATTCATAATTAAAGGACTTAAGTACTACAAGGGGGTTAAGATCATGTTACCAATAGTAGGAAGAGAAGCCAAGATCTTCCGATGTGTTCTCCAAACGGTGGTTGGTGGACACACTTCTTGATACACGAGCCTCCTTGATATGCAACACCAAGAAAAACTCAAAGTTTTTCTTCCTCTAAAACCCTAGACAAGAAAAACAAAATTTTCTCTCCTTTTTTAATGAGTGGTCGAATTATGGCATTACAATAAGGCTTGGGAGAACTCTCTTTATATAGGAGAGTAATCCTTGTCCTCCAAGGATTAAATAATTAAGAGATAATTATTCCATTAATCCTTTATTCCAAATAAAAGATAAATAAAATGATTATCCCAAACAAATTAGGATAAATCATATTATTATCTAATATTCCATGAATTATCATTTAACAAATAAAAGATAAATCACATGTCAAATAATTATCCAAGAAAACTAATTTATCTCTAATTATTTTCATCACATAATGGCGCCACTTTTAAGGGTCAAAAAGCCCACATAAAATGTCTTTTATGTGTATTATATTATTTAGTCTAACTAAATAATATCCATGCATATCAATTAATTAGCCCAACCAATTAATTATCACTGAGGCCCAAATAACAAGATTATTAGTCCGATTTACAGAAGCCACATCGGGGACCATGGACTATAACCAGAGTAGCTCAATAATTAATTATTCGTCGAATGCAGAATAAGTACATTAATTATTAATTCGGGATTACGCCACCATAAACCCGAAATCGAACTCTACCGATTATAGATGTATACTTATACTCAACCCATAGAGTGAATAAGCGTCCATTGATATAATCACTACATACGGATTAACCCTCCATAGATTGTCCATTACGGTGGGAAGTCTCCGTGAACCCGACTCTCAGAATATCTTATCCTTATTTACCATCAACCCACGATGATCAATTAGTACACATATCGACTAGTAGCTAATTAGTCAAATGTGAACTCCCGGGATCGATCACTTTCTTTAGGGCTAACAAATAAGGGATTTGTCTCTCTACTTCCCTTGAGGAAGGAATGGATTCCATGTCTGTGAAAATCGAACTACTCACTCATCGAGGAGATAGTGCCAATGAGAAGTGGCTTGGAACACATATCTAAGTGAACCGTAACTAACACATCAAACACTACCCGAGACAAGCAAAGACCACAGTGATCACCTCGGGATTAAGGTTGATCCATATATGATCATCTAAATGATTTAATAAGATTCCTTGATTACGGAATTATACGAGAAATTGATTAAATCGGTCCGATCTATATGAATGCCATCATATATAAATGCCCAGCGTAGGTACCCTCTACCGACAGATCCGGATAAGACTATCACACCCTAAGGTGTCTTGGGCGCATTATTGGTGTTTTAATCAAGAGACCCTAAACTCGATTAAGTTCACCACGGACTAATGATTTAAGTATATCACCACTAACTCAATCCTCACGTGCATGCCATACAATCGAAAGTTAAGCGTTACATCTTGATATACTTAGGGTTTTGTGATGTATTATTTACAAGCACAAATCAAGTAATAAGGTGAGATAAAATCTGTCATCCATTGTTAAAAACAATTACACAAATTGTCTTTCGGACACTACACCTAACATCATCAACAAATATCATGGAAAGACTCCATATGAAATATGGAATGGTAGAAAACCCAATATCTCATATTTTCATATGTTTGGATCAAAATGTTTTGTCTTGAACAGGAACCAGCTGCATACCTTTGATGAAAAGGCTGATGAAGCAATCTTTATGGGATACTCAGACACCAGCAAAGCATTCAGAGTAATCAACAAAAGAACATTGGTAATTTAAGAATCAATACATGTAGTTTTTGATGAACCAAATACAAATGGTGAAGACCTTCAAGATCAAGAAGAGGAAGCAGCACAAAGGAAAATCTATACAAGTGCAACCATACCGGCTTCTATCCTAAATCATCATTTTGAAAATCAAGAGGAGTCACATATATACACAACAGATCAAACACCAGAACTTGAAGTTCATACCCACAATGAAGCTATAGAAACACCAAGTGAAGAACAACTTCAACCTGATCTAAATTGGCTAAGAGATCATCCTGAAGAACAAGTCATTGGAGATGTTCACACAGGAGTTAGAACCAGAAGACAACTGGAGCACATGCTAACATGCTTTCTATCACAAGTGGAACCCAAGACCATAGATGATGCAATCCAAGAAACAGATTGGATCACGACCATGCAAGAAAGAACTAAATGAATTTGAAAGAAATGAAGTCCGGAAACTTGTTGTGAGACGGATATGGCCAACATCATTGGAGCAAAATGGGTATTTAGGAACAAGATGAATGAGCAAGGAACAGTTGTCAGAAACAAAGCAAGACTAGTTGCAAAAGACTATTCTCAAGCAGAAGGGATAGATTATGATGAAACATTTGCACCAGTAGCAAGATTGGAGGCAATCGAGACTCTTTCTAGCTTTTCTTTGCATACAAAGATTTCAAAGTCTATCAAATGGATGTCAAGAGTGCATTTCTAAATGGACTTTTGGAAGAAGAAGTATATGTGGAACAACCTCCTGGATTTCAAATCAAAGGAAAAGAAGACAAAGTATACAAACTCAAGAAGGCCCTTTATGGACTCAAAGCAGCACCAAGATCCTGGTATGAAACACTATCACAATTTTCGATCAAGAATGGATTCAACAAAGGAACTATAGACAAGACTCTATTCAAACTAGAGGAAGGAACAAGTACATTGCTAGTACAAATCTATGTTGATGATATCATTTTTGGATCAGAGGATGAAAAGCTATGTGAGAAATTTGCAAACCTGATGAAGAGAAAATTTCAGATGAGCATGATGAGAGAATTAAATTATTTCCTTGGCCTTCAAGTAAAGAAAATGAAGGATGGTACTTTTATCAGTCAAGCCAAGTACACAAGAGATTTAATACACAAGTATGGGATGGATACAAGTGGCACAGCAGACACACCAATGTGTGCAAGAGTCATACTTGGAAAAGATGAAGCAGAAAGGATGTTGATCGAGAAAATGTATAGAGGAATCATTGATCCTTACTATACTTAATCGCAAGTAGACTGATATAGCATTGCAGTAGGAGTATGTGCAAGATTTCAAGCTCAACCAAAGGAATCACATTTTCTAGCAGCCAAAAGAATAATCAAATACCGAAAAACACTATCAATGTAGGTATTTGGTATCCAAAAGATGAAGGATTTAAATTGATATCATATTGAGACTCGACTATCTTTGGATGCAAAATAGATAGAAAAAGCACCTCTGGAACATGTCAAATGCTAGGCACCAGACTAGTCTCTTGGTTGATAAAAGCAAAACTCCATATCTACATCAACACCAAGCGAGAATATATATAGCGAGGTAGTTGTTGTGCACAAGTACTTTGGATCAGACAACAGCTAAGGGATTATGGAGTGGAAGAGAAAACATTTCCAATTATGTGTGATAATACAAGTGCAATATCTATTACTGAAAATCCAGTGTTGCATTCAAGAACAAAGCACATTGATGTGAGATCATTTTATCAGAGATCATGTTGAAAAGGGAGATGTCATCCTAAAATACATACCCACTAAAGATCAATTGGCTGACATCTTCACTAAACCACTCAGTTATGAAAGATTTAGCATGTTGAGAACTGAGTTAGGAATGATTGAAATTGACTAAGTACCAAAGAGCGGCTAACTGGAGTAATCGGCTAAGTGACTTCATCAACTGGTTCATCCTTTTCCGTTACAGGAGATGTAGCAGGTAAGGCACTGGTATCCAGCGAAGTTAACTTAACTGATTTTTAGGAACGGTTAAATGGAGCAGCTCAGAGATGAATTCTCTACATCGGCTAAGTGACCAGCCAAGGCACTTCACCGAATTAAAGACTTGGACAAATTAAAGTGTGAACAAAATCAATTTTTACTACACGTGGAGAATAAGGAAATTATGGAGGATTATTCTGTGGAAGATTACACACGTGGAGATCAACTTATGATCATGGAGGTAACCATATTCTTTTTAAACTATAAACGCCTCGATTCCCGGGCTCTATCATTACTTACCTCAAACCACTCCCCCATTACGCTCGAATATCGCGATTTACATACACAAAATCACGCCATTATGTCATAAAATCGTTCCACATTCAAACCACGTTCACACTACTCAAAATCACCCTATATAAACGATACTTAGAGATTTTCAGAAATCTTTACACTCTCTTGCAAATTACAAACCCTATTTTTGATTTTCACTAAAAACTTGAAGAACTCCTCTCTATACACCAATTAAATATCAATGGCTTCATCTTCCACAATCTCTCCCACTGAAAAGTACTACGAAAAATCAATCATCACTGGTTTATTTTTCAAACCAGAACACTATCTCGCGTTTTGTGATAATGATGCAAAAGCTCAACGCTTGGTTGACTGCTGTTCCAATTTGGGGCTGATGACCTTCCTAAACCCCCCAATCACTGGAATCTGTTATGAAAATCTAATAGCATTTTGGAAAAATGCCAAGTTTGTGCCCAGCACAAAGAAGACTGAAGTTGATTGCATAAAAAGCTCTATCTTTGGAAGGGAAATAGTTATCACGCCTGGTACACTCAACAGATTCCTGCAACTTCCCATAATAGGTCCGGATAATGTCAAGTTTGTGACGATTGACGACTAGAAATTCTGGGCTGAAATAGCAAAACATACAATCTACCAAGATCAATGCTCAAACTACCGTTTGCTGAATTTGCACCAGTCATCACCAAGAATATCGAAGGCAGAAAAGGGTCTATGGAAAACCCGACTGAGGTTCGGATCAGACTGATGGCCATCATCTACGAAGGTACCAAATTCGACTGGGCAACATTTTTTTTCAATCGACTGAAGGATCAAATTCAAAAGGAAATTGATTTATCAATAACGGCACCAAGCAAGGGTTTACAGAAAAAGGGCGATTTCTGGGAGAGGAAATCATATGGGTTCCCTCTTCAACACCTATTCAACCAATTGAAAGTACAACCCACCAATTTGCAGTCTCCACACAAGTCAAAGACCATGTTTACTTACATCAAGGCTTCCATGAAGCACAAACCCATTGCTGGGAGCAAAAGAAAATAACCTGAAGGCAAGAGATCAGGAGTGGGACGAAGAACCAGATCCTAGACAGCACATGAAAGCATCTCTCTGCCTGGAACCAGCAACTTGAATGAACCTGTGACAATAAGTGACGACACAGCAACAGAAGAAGAAAAACAACAAGAGGAAATCACCTATCTGGAGGAAGGTGAGGAAGGATATAGAATCACTTCATCTGAAGAGGAGGAGATAGATGAGGAAGAAGATGAGTCAGAAGATGAACACTTAGAAGGTGGAAATCTTGAAGCAAATCAAGAAGATTTGGGGATTTTTGATGATGAACTGACTCTTCAAGAAGTGCTTCTCAAAAGCATTGGTAAAGTTGACAAACAGCTCAGTGAGCCAGCTAATAAAGCTCACTCAGCCAAAATTGTCAACTCCCCACAATTGCCTGAGAGGAACGGTAGCAGATGAAGCAGTCCACACTCAACAGCAACCTCTAAATGACTCTATGTCTAATGAGGAAGAACACGATCAGATAGAAGAAGGAGAAGAAGATGCACAAGATGAAAAGGAAGAGGAAGAGAAGAAAAAGGAAGAAAGAGAAGTTGACCTGAAGAATGAGACAGAGCAAGAGAGAGATGCTGAGGATGATGGAGATGAAGAGGATGTCCATGTGGCACCAGAGGAAATTGATCTAGAGAGAGTTTTCAATCTGGACATTCAACCCCTCATTGTGGACATGGAAAGGCAATATTACAGCAGGCAAAACCTGAAGAATGCCTTAAGGAGTGAAGCAACCTCCTTCAACCACAAGTTTGAGGCACTCATCAATCATATCAAGATCCAAGATGAGGTCATGGAGAGACAAGGAAACCTGCTTTGCAATTTACAACAACTCATCCCTCACCATGTCCAAACCAATCTTGAATTTCATGCTGAGACAATTGACAACAATCTTAAGCCCTTGGTGGACACTCTCAATGCTCACACTCAACAAATTCAGCATCTGGATGAAGGTATTGGAGCGTCTGGCAAGCAATTGGACCTTCTAATCAAAGTTGGTGAGGTCAACAACAAGATCTTGGAAAGGAGGTATGGTCCTCTCCTCGATTACGATCTGACACCAACAAATCTTGAAGCTTTTTTAGTCTTTGCCAAAAGGGGAAGGAAGTTCTAAGCTGAAAGATCCGGTGAAAAGAAGGCAAGCCCAACAGAAAAGGGCAAGGGCAGCAAAGGCAAAGGCATCAGGTTTGAAGATGTGAAGAAGTAGACCTTACACTTAATTTGAATTACTTCTATTCGCCTTTGTCTTTAAATAAAAAGATGCAATATCTTATTGCCCTGTGATGGATGAATAAAATTGTTGAGTTTTTATTCTGTTGATTATTATGAAAAATTTGGATTACTTATGTTCAGGCTTATGAGGGTTTTGGCATCATCAAAAAGGGGGAAATTGTTAGGAACATTCTATTATGTTTTGATGATGGTCATACTAGCTGTTATAGCAAGCCTGAAATAAGTTAGAATTCTCTGTATAAGTCTTTACTTAGAGTCTGACATGTTGTGTAAGTTGAGTCAGACAATTATTGTACTAGTTGGTAGGACGGCAAAGTAAAAACAGATATTCAGCAGAGTGAAGCCAGCCAAGCACCAGCAGAGAAGCAATGAAGACATTAATGGTCTGACTTATAACCAAGGAAGTCTGTGATGACCTTGGATAAGTCCAAGTTACCTTTTAAGTGATGAAACTTAATATTCAAATATGGTGTACACTGATCTCACCCCAATCAAGGATCAGTGAAGTACAAAGATTCTCCTTAAACTGAAGCAAAGAAGAAAACAGTGAATCGGCAAAGTAAACTGACCTTCGGCTGAGTAAAGACAAAACGGTGAAGGAAGATCTAAATCGACTAAGTTAGAAGGATCACTCGACCGTTCTGAAAACGGCGAAGTAACACTTACCAGATCAGATTTAATATACGTTGAAGATTCAGAAGATCATGCATTAAATGCACAATCAATAGAGGATCAATCAAGAGCAGATTTTCTGCTATACGTTTGAAGAAAGAATCCGATCACTGAAATCAAGGAGAATGCAATTAAGGGGGAATCAAGAATAAAATCAAGGATTATTCCCTCATTAATATAGCCAACGGACAGAATTTCAAAATCAAGGTTATTCAAGGCTATAAATAGAAGGCATTGACAGAAAAACAAACAACGATCTGAAAAGAAAAATCAAGCTGAAACTCTGTCAATTTGAAAAGCCTTCTCTCTGAACTTACAAGGATACATCTAGTGATCAACTCAAATATCAGAGCTACAAAGTCATATTCAGCACTGAGATTGATCAAGCAAGTGTGTGAAACACATTCACATCAAATCGAAGCAAATCGAATCAGAGGCAATCGAGAAGGAGTTGAATCTGTGATATTTGTTGAAGGATTTTGATCTCAGGAGCAAGAAAAGAGATCGAATCATCAAGTTTATTGCGATCAAGGAGTGATAGTCTTGTAGATTGTGAAGCTTGGGAAGCCAAGGACAATCATACTATTGTATCTGTGAAAACAATAGTGAATTCCTCCGATCATCACAGGAGAAGAGTGGATTATGGGATTACACCACCCTGAACCACTATAAGTGATGAGAGTCAAATTGGCTATCATTTTCTATGTAATTATATCCCGTTTATACCTCGTTTTATATGTTTTCTGTGACATTTGGTTGTATTTTGATGTATTTACACCTTGGTTATCATTTTGGGACCTAGGACGTAAAGTCCGGGATTCTCGGTCTTTTTCGGTGTAATTTACTATACTCTCGGTCACCCTAGTGTCCTGTAGGGATTATGTGTGGTATTTGGTGTGATTTTGTCTACAGGACTTAGGTGTTTGATATGTCCGGAAGGCGAGATAAGAGGATTGGAACGTGTGCCCGAAGCTTAAACGTTCAAACGGATCAAAACGTGTTGGTACTACAACCACACCTTCCATTGATCTGCATTTTGATCCACTTTAGAGGCTGTTTCTGGGCTGAACATTTTCATGAAAGTTGTAGGCAATTTAATCAGCTTTCCAACGCAACTTGAATCACTCGATTCGGAGGTCTACACACAGAGTTATGACTGATTTACTGAAGGTGTGTCACCATAGGCGCGAGATCTTTGTTACGTTTTGTGAAAAAAAAAAATGACAGCGGGCGCTGTCGTCTGCGCCCGCCCTAGATCCAAATCTGCAGAACACACTTTAAAAACCCCCATTTTGGATCTATTATCTATCTATCTTCTTCCTCAGCCATTTCTCTGCACTTGTTTTTTCATATTTTTAGATAATAATTAGCTTTTGTATATAATTAGCTTAGGTTAGGTTTAATTTTATGTAATCTGAAGATCGACGCTACCCGGCTATTATAATTTCAGTTTGGATTTCGTTTTCGCTTACGGTGTTCTTCGTCCCGATTTCCGGTAATCTTCATTTCCAGCTTTAGATCTTGATGCTTTTTGGCTTAAAGGTTGATTTCTTGTTGTTCTTGTTCTTAGATTAATGAGTAGCTAATTTACCGATAGTCGAGTTATGTGATAGTCTATGAAATCGAACCTCTAGCTTGGTGATTGGAATGATTTTGATGTGTTGATTGTTAGATTCTCGGTGTTGTTAACGTTCTAGAACTTATTCTTAATGACTTTTGTTGAACTGATCACTCAATAATTGTGTCACACGTATCGCCTTTACATATGTATTTTGCGAGAGGGTACGGGAAAAGGGGTTCTAGGATCACCGTGTAAAACCGATCGAGTTGTTGGATTCGGTTTCGTGTGTGAGGTTTATATCGTTGTTAACGAGCGTCTCATAGAGCGAAGACCGTGTCGGGTCAGTTAAATCCGGTCAGCGGACTGTTGAACTCGACATAGGAAACTAGGTTGTTAAAATTGGCGCTTAGTTTCGGAAATAGGAGACGACATCCTTTAACAATGCCAAGAACATTAAGGTATATCGAAATCACTTCCGGTTACGAGTTAGGGCTCGATAGTAGTCGATTGGATCATAGCTCGGCTATCTTGTTTTTCATAGTTTAAACCCTTTTCTTTTGTGCATATTTAGTTTGTAGAACCGGTGATCTGACAAATCACCACGTTCAATTATTGTGTTGACTTGAACTAGGGACGAGACCGACTTTGGTACTCGGCCAGATTCCCTGTGGGATACGACCTTGACTCACCAATTCTAGGCTACAGTTGACCCGGTACACTGCCGGTGAGATTGGACACTTAGAAAAGGCCGATCAATAAGCCTTGTGTCAATTTACTTTCTGCAATTTACTTTACAACATTTATTTAAATTGCCTAGATCATACCTTATATCTGTGATTGTCTAAACTGATTTGAAAACAACATAGTAAGAAGGGACTTATCCGCTGCCCAAAAGCTTTTAAACAAAAGAAAAGTTTTTGAAACTCCACTATAGTCATTCAACCCCCCCTCTGACTATAGTTTCACCCTTCTCTGGGACCAACATATAGTCTCAAGGAAGCTTCAGCCCAAGCCATCAAGGACTTTAAGGCTTCTCCAGAGTTTCTTCAAGCTCTGAACCTAGTTCTAGCTCCTACGGTGCAAGGCAGCTATACCATAGGGGTGGATGATGCAAAATATCTCTTTATGGCTTTCTGTTACTGACTTAGCTAATGGAAAGTTCTACAAGCTGGGAGCCAATGAAATGTACTCTACCCGCTTGAAGGAATTCTGAGAAGGAGAAAACGTTGTGGCGAAATATCGTCCCAACCCGGTGAGGCCATCCTCTGATGCTCGGGCTTCTTCCTCTGTTCCTCTCAATTACTCATGACTCAGCTCATGACACCTCTTAAGTCTTTGTTTTAGTTGAACTTGGTTTGTAATTGTTTTTTGTTCTTTATTGAATTTTTCAACAATTTGTGTAAGTAACAACTGCAAAATTATCGCAATTTTCTTCCATCCTTGCAATTTTCTTGCTTGTTTTTATACTTAGCAATTTCTTCTTGCTTTTGAGTACAATATTGGCATATCTTCTCCTTTTATCTAGTCCATAGTGCATCCTTCAATAATTTATGCTTTTTGAATGGCACACTTAACATAAATTCATCTCTCGGGCCTTTTTGGTCATTCCTTACGCGGGATCCCACCCTCAGAATTTGACTTGTTTGTTTACAGATTTAATAGAATCAACTGATCCATCCTGTGGACTTAATAAAATTAAATTGAATCTGACCTGTGGAATTCAACTGGTCCATCCTGCGGACTTACTAAAATTAAACTGAATCCGACCTGCGGAGTTCAGATGGTCCGTCCTGCGGACTTAACAAAATTAAACTGAATCTGACCTGCGGAGTTCTGCTGGTCCGTCCTATGGACTTAATAAAATTAAATTGAATCCGACCTGCGGAATTCAGTTGGTCCGTCCTGCGGACTTAATAAAATTAAACTGAATCCGACCTGCGGACTTAATAAAATTGAACTGAATCCGACCTGCGGAATTCAGCTGGTCCTTCCTCCGGACTTAATAAAATTAAGGGGCCAGAGGCAAGAAGGACAAGATAAGATACAAAATGAGAAAAAAGGACAAGAAAAAAAAATAATGGTTGAAAAGGACAAAAACGCCAATGTTACTACATGTGTTACTACATGTGGTTGTAGCAACATGTAGTAACATGCGCGTTTTTGTCCTTCTCAACCACTATCTTTTTTTCTTGTCCTTTCTCCTCATTTTAGATCAAAAACAGTCCTTTACAACCTTTGACCTTAAAATTAAACTCAATCAGACCTGCGGAATTCAGCTGGTCCTTCCTACGGACTTAATAAAATTAAACTGAATCCGACTTGCGGAATTCAGCTGGTCTGTCATGCGGACTTAATCATGTTTGCCTTTCATTGATTTTGGCTAGATTCGGCCTGTAAATTTAAAAGAGAACGCACAACACATATTAACAAAGGAAGAAACTTATTTTCGAGTAGTAAATACAATTTATTCAAACTAATCAATACTAAATTCAGAACCTGCTTAGGCAGAGTATTTACGCAAATTATTAGCGTTCCAGCTTCTGGGAATAGTTCGACCATTTGCATCTGCTAGTTGATAAGCGCCTTTCCCATGCACCTTCACCACCTTTAGGGGCCTTCCCAATTTGGGTCTCGCTTCCCTTGAGGGCCTTGACGATTGATTTCATTTTTGCGTAAGACCAAGTCACCTACCTTGAAGTAGGTGTGTTTTACCTTGGAATTGTAATACTGGAGAGTCGATGTTTGTATTTTTCCATCCCGATGAAGGCTACATCTCGCTTTTCTTCAAGGTCATCCTTTGCATGTCTGAGCTCGCTCTCTTGATCAATCTGAGAGTATAGCTCTAACCTCGGGGATGGGAGTCCAATCTCTGCAGGGATAACGAATTCACATCAATATGTTAAGGAGAAGGGAGTTTCTATAGTTGCTGAATTCGACGTGGTTCTATAGGCCCAAAGGATGTTGGGTAAATGTTCAACCCAATTTTCCCCTTCTTCTTCCAGCCACTTTCTTAATCCTATCTTTATTTGTTTGTTGGTTTGCTCGACTTGCTCGTTGTGCGAACCTTGATAAAAACCTATTTAGGGCCGCCATTCACCCTGTTAATCTTTGAAATTTCTTAATGTTTTTTGGTGGAGGCATGGTGTGCAGCGCGTCTTTTTTGTCATAATTCGCTTTGATTCCTTCCTTTGAGATCATGTTCCCTAAGAACTTGCCCGGCCTCACTCCGAATATGCATTTCTTAGGGTTGAGCTTCATCTGGGTCTGCCTGAGCACCCCGCAGGTATTGGTCAAGAGTTCTTATCTTAATGAGGAGATCGTCGACATACACTTCCATACACCTACCAATCCATTCTCTGAAAATCTTATTTACGGCTATCTGGTAGGTTACTCCAGCATTCTTTAGGCCAAAGGTCATGGTGATGTAACAGTAGGTCCCGAGCTCCATTATGAATGAGGTTTTCTTAGTGTCGTTGGGGTCCATGGAAATCTGGTGATATCTTTTGTACGAGTCCGAAAATGTGAATATTTCAAATCGACTGTGGAATCCACAAGTCGATCGATCTTAGGCAGGGCATAACAATCTTAGGACAATCCTTGTTGGGTCGATGAAATCTACACACATCCTCCAACTACCGTCCGGTTTCTTGACAAGCACAGGGTTTGCCAGCCACTATAGGTAAACTACCTCCTTGATAATATTCGCTTGGAACAATTTTGTCACTTCCTTCTGAATCGCGTTCATATGCTCTTGCACAAAATGTCTCTTCTTTTGTTGAATTGGCTTTCTGCTCGAGTTTACGTTTAGCTTGTGAACGCAATGTCCGGGGATAGACCCGGCATATCTTTTTCCACATGAAAACATCTCTGAGCTCTTTGAGTATTCCAACGAGTAGTCCTTTATATGGGTCAAAGATCCAGGCACCAACCGCTACCATCAGTTCATGCTGACCCTCCCAAAGACCCGCGTTTTCCACTTTATCTTCGGAGGACCACATTTCTTCATCCTCTGGTAGAAGCTTCCATAAGAATCTGTTGGGCCGTAGTCTCTCCGTCGGTGATGGCCGTATAATAGCTCCTGGCCGCTTCCAAGTCCCCTTTGACCTCAACTGGTCCGTCTATAGTAGGAAACTTAAGGCTATTATGAGCTAAAGAAATTGCAGCTCGGAGGTCGATCAAGGATGGTCGACCCAAGATTATGTTATAAGGAGATGGGGATTGGACAACAACATAACTAATCATCAACAATCTACCCCTCGGCTCCTGGCCGAAGGTAATGGCTATTTTGATTATCCTTATAGGCCCGATAGGTGGCTCGGCGAACCCAAACAATGGTGCTAAGACGGGTGTTAGTTCTTGAATTTCTAACTCCATTGACTGGAAAGCACGGTGGTACAATATGCTCATGTGTTTCCGGTGTCCACACAAACTATTTTCACCAGGTTTCGACTAACCACGGCTTCGATCACTAATCATTCAATATTTATCAATAAGGGGAAGGGGTGTCGTGGACGTATGCTACTTCACCAGTGTTGGTCCCTTGAAAAGGCTTTGGTTAAGTTTATAGAGGGGGGGGGGGTGAATAAACTTAACACTTAAAACTTTTGGAGTTTACAAATTCAAAGAACTTCAAGCAGACCTTCCGATAGTTCAAGAGTCTCACGACACTCGATAGTCTCGACTATTTACTTTACAGAATTTGTTGCAGCGGAATATATTTAAATTAAGCCTTATTACCTGTTGTTAAAATATGATACCAAGTATTAGATACTCAGTAGTGTATGTGTGTGATTCAGTTGCTAGATTTAGTAGGTTGATGTGCTAAATATACTAAATGCAGAATATAAATGCAGAAAGTAAGTAGGCAATTTTATAGTGGTTCCAGGTGGTGTAATCCTGTCAGTCCACTCTTCTCCTGTGATGTTGGAGGTAATTCACTAGAGATTCTTGAGGTAGCAGTTACAAAAATCCCTAAGTTGCTTGTCTTTCACCAATAACTATGGCTTCACAAACTGAACACTTGGAACAGGTAGGATTGCTGCTCCAAAGTCTTCCACTGGTCCTTGAAGGGTAGGATTGACTCTTCACCAGCTCCACCACAAACAACATTCTTTGACACCCAAAGATGCTTCACTGTCTTCTACAGATTTCTTGTAAAGAAAGTTTGAATCAAGTAAGTGATTCAACTTTCAGCAGCTTGATCAGGATGATATGATCAGCAGCTTGAGGTCTTCAAGTGTGTAAACTTGATGTAGCTTGAAAGCAGATTACACTTGAAGAAGATTACTGGATTAGTAGCTTTATGCTCAGTTGGGTCAGCAAGGTGAATTCTTGGTAAGAATCTGAAGCTCAAGATTATAAGTTGTTTTTTTCTCAAAAATCATCACGTGTATTTGAATTAGGAGTCCTCTATTTATAGGTGAGAATCCTTGTGACTTATGTTTGAAATTCAAACATAGCCGTTTCAGATTTGTCCCATTTGACTTGCTTTTACATCATCGTTTCATAGTAATCGATAATTGTCGTAATGCTTTTGATGATTCTGATCTGTCCACCCTTTGACTTGTATCCATTGGATAATCTTACATTTCTTCCCAACGTCCCTTTAATCTTAACCATTGATTTGTTTGATAAAATCAGAGGTTGTTAGCTGTCCTTTTCTTTGTAATCTTCCAATGTAACCTCTGAATAATTCAGAATATATATCAGCAGGTTCCTGAGGGTATTAGTCTGCTGAAATATATATAAGTCAGCTAATCCAAGTTGCTGTGTTTATTAAAACACTTCAGCTGACTTTTTTTATATCTAACTTTTTATTATGAAGTTAGATTACACCATTTTGAATATAACCAAGTTCCAATCACCACTTAACTTGTGGAACTTAGACTTTGTACACAAGGTATATGTAATCAGTTTAGGTCATCCTAGACTTCCCTAAATTCCGATTTCATATCCTTGACTTTAAATACTAAGTTTGATCCCTTAGCCTTCAATAACTGAGTTTGAACCCTCAGCCTTCAGTCTTCAGCAGGTTCCTATACTAGTCTACTGACTCAGGTACCCTACCGATCTAGACAGGTCTCGATGAAAGTCGGTGACCTTTTCTGAAGGCTTGTTTGATCAAACCTATACAAGATCAAACTCTAATAAGCCTATACATTTGATCTAGACATCTTTTTGCCTTTGCTCTATAACAGCTAGTCTAGCACTCATCACTAAAACTTAAAATAAGTCTAACAATTTCCCCCTTTTTGGTGATGATGCCAATACTCTCCTTACAGCAAAGCAAAAAGATTAAAAACAAAAACAGAACAAATATAGTCATTTCTCATTATAATCATATTGTTCAAAAGTATTACAAGCTAGATTCAGCAAAAATAAAATGCATGTGTAAGTATGTTGATCTAGTGTCTCCTTTCTCTTTCTTCTCTTTCCTTCTTTTGCTGCTCAGAATATGCTCTTATCTCTCTAACCATTTCTCTCATCCATTCATTTTCAATAAGAGAGAAATCAATGTGAGGATTCACTTCTTTCCACCATTTATATGCCTCAGGTAGAGTAAGGTTGATCTGATGTACTCTAAAGCCTAAACGCATGTATACTTCTTTGAATTCCTTCTGTGATTCCTTTGCATTGTTGGTAGGAAGACTTCTTCCACCTCTGCCACCTCTTCCACCTCTTCCACCTCTATGTGCAGATCTTAAAGCTTTAACCCTTGCTTCCCAAAATTTGAGTCCCATAAAAGAATTTAGTACCTCATGGAAACCCTTGTCATGGTAAGGTCTTCTCTTGTTGTTGTAAAGCTTCTTATATTCTCTGAGAAGATCATCCAAGAAGTGGAAGGTTCCCAGGGTGAAGTTCTCTAAAGGCATTGGTGTCAGCTTCCCATCTCTTCTTAGCAAAAATCCTAGCAACCTCTTTTGCTACTGCTTTTTGGCTCTCTTCCCCCTTAGTGACATCATCAACAAAACGGGACAACAGGCCATGAACACTCTCTTGTGTGATCACTAGATTGTTCAGTTGACCCTCCATAATTTCCGTTCTTATGTCAACTGCTGTAATCCTTTCTTGCATAGTTTGCTCCAGTAGATTGATCCTCTCAGTAAACTTAGGATCCAATCCAGGAGGTTGAAGTGTTCCAGCAGGCTCAGCCACAGCAGGCTTGGGTGCCTCAGCAAGCTTGTCAAGTTTATGGTGAATAGATTCAAATTGGTCTTTCAGAAACTTGTCCTTCAGTGTATTTCCTGGTCTGATCCCCTTTACATCCAGAGCAAGGTCAGCAAGAGCATACTGAGTGGAAGTGATATTGGAGGCAACTGTTTCTGTAGTCCTCCCTCTATTTTCCACCAGATTCATCAAATCTTCAAACCTCTGCTCTTGCCTATAAAGTTGAGTTCTTAACCTTGTTATGTCATTTCTGACAGTCCTCAACTCATCCAAAATCTCTACAGGTACCCCACCAGCCATTCCTCCAGCCATGTGTCCAGCAGCTTCATCAGCAGGCTCTTCAACATTGTATTGTGCCCTCTGTCTGCTGACAACCATGGCCCAACTCATATCTCTCCCAGCAGGGTTAGGACCCTGGAACTCCTCTAGTATAGGATCTAGGGTAGGTTCCTCAAAAATGGGTACAAATGCCTGTTGAGGTTCAACATCTATAGGTTCTTCCTCAGGCACTTGAAATTCTTCATCACTGTAATCATAGTCCAGCAGCTGTTCATCCTCATCAACAACAACAGTTTGCTGACTACCTTTACCCTCAGTGATCTTTCCTCTAGCAGGCTCTACTACAGCAGCCTGTTCTTCAACATCAGGGGTTTCCTCCAAACCCATAGATAGTTCCAACCTATGTCCAGGTGCTGTTTGTACCTCAGCAGCCTGTACCTCCTGTTCCAACCTTTGTTCAGGTGCTGTATGATCCTCAGCAGCCTGAACTTCCTCAACAATCAATGGTGATCCTTCAAATCCCATCACCATATCCAATCTTTGTGCTACCACTATTTTTTCCTCAGTGATCAGCACTCTCTGTACAAGAATTGCAGGGAATTCAGCCATATTATCTCTTTGAAATTCCCTAACATCAGCAATCCTTCATAGAAAATTGGCAGTTTTGGATAGAGTGTCCTGAGAATCAATCCATGTTTGATATTGAGCTGAATCCTCAGAACTGACATCAGGCTCACTATGATCAGTAACCCTTTCTTCATCCAAATATTCAGTCTGTTGATCCTCAGTAAGTGCAGCAGATTCTTCAATGAAGATAGTATCTATCTCACCAACCACCCTGTTTGCACCAATATGTATTCCCTCATTGATTTGTGCCTTCAGATCATCCATGGTGAGATCTTCCAGATCCTCATCCATTTGACCAGTCTGCTGGCCCTCAACAGACCTACCAGTATCAGTGGACTGTTGTCTACTTGGTTCATTTAATAATGCAGTCCTACTGACTCCTCCTGGACCAGAGGGAAGATCATCACCAGAATCAGATGATGAAGAATCATCACTATCTGATTCATCTCTAGGATCTCTGAACTTGATACCATCTTCCTTCTTTTGCTGATCAAAGAGATCCATCAATCTTGCTTTCAGCAAAGAGGTATCAACCAAATCCAACAAACTTTCCACTCCTAATTTCTTAAAAGCCCATTCCTCAAAGTCTGTCATTGGTTCTACAGCTGGTTTTTGTCTTTTATAGAACCCAAACTTCCATTGAAAGTAGTTTGCAACCAGTAGGAGTTTAGGATCAACATATCATTCTTTCTTCTTTTTCTCCTTCCTTTCAAATGTCATGGTTGGCTGTCTAGGAGCTGTGTGTCCACTCTGCTAACCTCCAAAGGTCCCAACAAGCAGAGTCAGAGTTTCTTCCACAGATGCCTCTAGGTCAGTAGGTTGCTCAGATTGTATGTTTGTTCCTACTACCTCCATCTGTTCCACACTTTGTTCCCCTTGACTAACATGCTCATCAGCAGGGTCAACAACAACTTGCTCTTCCCCCTGAACTATTACAGAACTTGCAGGGTCTTGTACCAACGTTTCAACTTCCACAGCAGGTGCAGACTCAATAGTCTGCTGTGGTTCTTCAACAAGTTGCTCAACAACAACTTGTGCAGCTTCAGTAGGCTCAGCAGCCTTTACAGGGGAGGATTCAACAACTTCTACAAAGAGTTGATTCAAAGAATCTTTGTGATTCTTGAAGAGGTTGCTCAACAACAACCTCTACTATCTTATTAGGCTTAATAGTTGATAGTGGCTCAGCCTCAATAGCCTCTTCTTCCCTCTGAGCCTCTAGAATCCTTAACTGCTTCCCCTTTCCATATTTCTTTTTCTTAGCAATTTCCTTCATCCTTTTGGAAAGTTGCTCTGTTTCAATCTCAATAGCCTTCCTCTTTCTACGGAATTCTTTATGTTGCTCCTTCAAAAATTCAGCAACAGACTTCTTCTTTGCAACTACAAAGAGGTCGAGAACTTCAATTTCAAATTTGGACTCAGCAGACTCAGTGATCTCTCTTTGTTTGCTTCCTTGTATTCCTAGGCTTTAACATTTCTGTAATCTTTCTTGTATCAGCAGCCTTTCTCTTCTCAACAGTCTTCTTGGGTACAATAGGCTTGGCAACTTGCTTAACCTGCTCACCACCAGCATCACCATCTCCTCCATTATCACTCTCAGTGACTTCATCATCCACATCTTCATCATCATCTAATCCAGGAATATGAGTAGCAACTTCTGGTTTGTATCTGGATTTGTAAATCTTTTCAGATGAAATATCAGGTATCTGAAAATGATTCAATAAGGTCTGAATCAGTAGACCTAGGGGCTTGGTCTTGGACATCCTTACACCATCTCTATCTTCAGTAAACACCTTCTTCATGTAGTGTATAAAGAATCCAGCCCAATCAAACTTCATGCTTCTGCAGATGATGATTAGCAGGTCTATTTTAGGTCCAGACAGTGTATCTAGACTCCCAATGAATCCCAAAATGGTCTTGGTAATTAATTTGCTCAGCAGGTTATACTCATATCCAATATGCTTCACATTAATGCTTAGAGATGAAGATATCTTCTCATTTGTCTTTATTGCATCCACAAACTTCATCCTTGGCAGATTCATTGCTTCTGGATTGGTGGGAGCATTATTTCCAGGTCCAAAATGAAATAATTCTCTCTGTAGATCTGAAGATATTTCAATCTCTCTTCCATTAACTGTCGTAGTGAAGGCCTCTCAACCTTCATGTATAACAATATTCCTCTAGAATTCCAATACATTGACATATGAAATTCTCTCCAGTCTTCTATTGATAACATTCTCCAAACCAGCAAACCGTCGGATTCTTCGTCCTATGTTAATGGCTAGTTCAGTAGAGTGACAGTCAGTCACATAACCTTTTACACTTTGACTGGTGCCAATATGAACATCATCCTTGTTTGCCATTATAGATGAGAAAGATGAAGAAGAAAACTTTCAAATCTACGTTCACACAAGATATTTGCAGAGAAATAGCAATCTGAGAGTTGTATGAATCCTCTATGTATATGTCTGTATATAAAGCAGAGAGTAGTGGGTAGAAAACTGTCAGACACGTACTGTAGCATTAACCACGATTAAATTTTGAGTGTATGTGATCTTGACACGTGGCCTATAACTCATCCATAAAGATTTGTAACCGCTCGATCGTGTAACCGCAGTTATAAAGATAGAATAAATATCCCGCTATTTTGCTTTTTGACTTTAGTAAAGTTTGACTGTAACGTATCCTTCAGCAGCCTTGTCATCAATAGAGTTGGTTCAAAGAACTCTTCAGCGATAAAGATGCCTCAAAGACTTCTTCGATAGAGTTACTCTCTTTGATCTTCAATTCTTCTTGTTTTGTCCAACTGATAATACAAGATGAAGTTTAATACCAATGACTGATCTGTCTAGTGAGCTCACCCAACATGACAAAGACCAATCCCCTTGGCAACTTCATTTGCTGGCAGTGAGGTATAGCAGACTGCCTATCATCCTTCTGTATAAGGTCTGATCAACATCTTTGCCTTCTTTGTCTTCATCCAATATTATGTTTGTACTCATAGGAGTTGATACTTTGGTGTTGTTTTCCATACCAAACTTCTTCAGCAGGTGTACTTGGTTTGATGAATGAATATTCCATCTTTCATTTGTTTGACTTGTAAACCCAAAAAGTAGTTCATTTCTCCCATCATACTCATTTGGAATTTATTTTCATCAGATTTGCAAACTTTTCACAATGCAATTCATTTTCAGAACCAAATATTATGTCATCAACATAAATTTGTACCAGCAGGGTGCTGTCTCCTTCACTGATTCTGAAAAGAGTCTTGTCAATGGTACCTTTGGTAAAACCATTGTCCACCAAGAATTGAGACAAGGTCTCATACCATGCTCTTGGTGCTTGTTTCAAACCATAAAGTGCTTTATTGAGTCTATACATTTTATCTTCTTGATCTTTAGCTTCAAAACCATGAGGTTGCTGAACATAGACCTCCTCTTCCAGAATGCCATTCAAAAATGCACTTTTGACATCCATCTGATATACCTTGAAGTTTTTATAAGCAGCATATGCCAAGAATAATCTTATAGCTTCCAATCTTGCAACAGGGGCATATGTTTCATCAAAATCTATTCCTTCTGCTTGAGAATAGCCTTTTGCAACTAGTCTGGCCTTATTTCTTACAATGGTACCAGATTCATCCAATTTGTTTCTGTATACCCATTTTGTTCAAATAATGTTTGCATGATTAGGCCTTTCCACTAGTGTCCAAAATTGATTTCTTTCAAATTCATTCAATTCTTCTTGCATAGCAATTATCCAATCTGGATCTGATATTGCTTCCTCAACAACTTTAGGTTCCATTTGAGATAGAAAACAAGTAAACATTGCTTCCAATTGTCTTCTAGTCCTCACACCTTGCTGTATATTGCCAATAACTTGCTCGGCAGGGTGATCCCTTAACCATTGTGGATTTTGGTTAGATTGATTCTCATGAACATCATCTTCAGTAGGGTCTGTTGTTTCTTCAATATGGGGCTTAGCAGATCCTTGAACTGCTTTAGTTGTTGCATCAGTAGTGTTACCAGCAGAGGGTTCAGCAGGGGCAGAGTCAGAAACCTTTAAGTCATTAAATATTTCCAAAACATCAACACATTCTGGATCAGTGGCTTGTTGATTCTCAGCAGGTTCTGAACCTTCATATTTCATACCA
This sequence comes from Gentiana macrophylla, assembly GCA_026214975.1. NCBI lineage: Eukaryota > Viridiplantae > Streptophyta > Magnoliopsida > Gentianales > Gentianaceae > Gentiana > Gentiana macrophylla. The sequence continues at coordinate 84,470,028 of CM047812.1, forward strand.
GTGAACTTAGGTTCATCAAATACAACATGTATTGTTTCTTCATGTTTCAGTGTCTTTTGTTCAAAGACTGAATGCCTGGCGATGTGAAGAATATCCCAAGAAGATTCCTTCATCTGATTTAGGTTGGAAGGTCTTCAATTGCTCCTTATGATTTAAGATAAAACATTTGCTTCCAAATGGATGAAAGTAAGATATATTAGGTTTTCTTCCATTCCAAATTTCATAAGATGTCTTCAACAGCTTCTTGTTCACTGAGGTCCTATTTTGTGTATAGCATGCTGTATTAACTACTTCAGCCCAATATCTTTCAGGCAATAATGCTTCACAAATCATAGATCTTCCTGCTTCCTTTAAAGTCCTGTTTCTTCTTTCAGCAACCCCATTTTGCTGAGGTGTACCAACAGCAGCAAGTTGATGTAGTACACCATTCTGTTCACAATATTCTCTTATAACTTTGTTGAGAAATTCAGTACCCTTGTCTGATCTGATCTTCACTACTGTCAAACTTTTCTCATTTTGCAATCTCTTCAAAAGTTCATGCATCTTTTGAAGTGTTTCACTTTTCTTGTTCATGAATTCTACCCAAGTGTATCTTGAATAATCATCCACAACTACTAAAGTGTACTTCTTTCAATGTTACACTTGTAGGTGTTACTGGTCCAAATAGATCCATATGCATTAGCTCCAAAACTCTTTTTGTTGACTGCTTTGTCTTTGATTTGAAGCTTGATTTTGTCTGTTTACCTTGCTGACAGGCATCACATATAGCATCCTTCTTGAATGTGATCTCAGGTAAACCAATCACCAGTTTCTTCTTCACCAATTGATTGATATTATCAAAATTTAGATGATTCAACTTCTTATGCCATAGCCAATTAAGTTCTGACTTGGTATGCACAATCATGCAAGTTTCTAGAACAGCAGTGGACCAATCCACAATATACATGTTTTGTTGCGTTCTTCCAGCCAACACAACTTGATCACCTCTTTCACTGATGACAATACAATTGTCTTTGTCAAAAGTGACATTGTAACCCATGTCACAAAATTGTCCAGTGCTCAGTAGGTTGTAGTCCAGTCCTTCCACATATGCAACATTCCTGATTGTTAATCCATTTCTCACAAGTGTGCCATATCCTCTTGTGTATCCTGGTGTGTTCTTGTTGCCAAAATTCACTCTTGGACCATCCTTTGCCACAAAATTTGAAAACAGTGTTTATTCTTTGTCATATGTCTGAAACATCCACTGTCAAAGTACCAGACACCCTACAAAACAAGGTTAATGCATTTTAGGTACCCAAAACTGTTTGGGTCCATAGTGGTCAGTGGCAAGCATGACCCTTGGCAAATTTCCATAAGGTCTTCTTTGAAAGGTATCATACTTTTGTTCATACATGTATTCCACACATCCATAAAGTACATTTGGTTGTGTAGGATTCACATATGCTTTCTGGTTTTTTGGTATATAGTGTTGTTTTGAGTGATTTCTTTTGTTTGAAGCACTAGGATAACTATAGGTTTGCTGTCTGTTAGAAACAGTCCTGTAATATGGAGTCTGCTGAGGTCTTATATAAGTCCTCTGTTGAGTCCTCTGCTGATTCCATTGCTTAGGTTTTACCCTAGCAACATGGTTATATCTGTTGTTTCTAGCAGTAGAAACAGGAATATTCCAATCATCATCAGTAGGGAAAAGTCTACCTTTCCCCCTGAGATAAGTATCCCTAGAATGATTGATATTTTTAGGTTTATGATTCTTATCCTTGGAATATTTCTGATTTTTAATCTTTTGTGGTCCAGCAGACTTGGTAGCAGGTCTGCTATCAGCAGGTCTAGAAGGTACAACAGCCCTACCTTTAGATTTGTTCTTTTTGTTAGGTGTTGTTGACTTTTTTGACTTCTGATTTTGCTTCCTTGAAGTCTTCTCAGAGGCTTTCTCGCCTCAAAGAACCTTTTGGGAGTTGGATCTTGTGCGAGGCACAAACTTAGGACCAATTATGGTACTAGGTTCAAAGTGACCTTCTTTGGATCCACTCTTATTAGATTGTTGAGTTCCAAATCCAAGGCCTGTTCTATCACCATAAGGCTTTCCAGATTTGAATGCAAAGTGGAGGAACAAGATTGTTCAAACAGATTCAAGCAGACTCATCGAATGTACAAATGACTTATGTTGATTCTCGGTCCAACTTCTTTTCCTTACCCTTGAGAACTCTTAATTCAGCTTTTAATCTTTCAACTACTGATTGAAGAGCTTCTTTTTCAGCCTTCACAATCTCATAACCAGATTGTATTATCCTTAGTTGATTAAGGATGGCATCCAAAGTTTTTTTTATTGTCTGAATTTCTAGGATTTGAACCACAGGTTGATTCACAATCACTTCCAGCAGGAGTGTTAATAGATACAGAATTGTATACCTCCTCTGTTTCATCCATATTTGCCATTAAAGCATAATCTTCCATATCAAGCAACAAGTGCGATGATCATGATTCATTTCCTTTTTCGATTCTACTTCATATCCTCGATTCATCTTCAAAGAACCATAGCTTTCTTGCCGATCTTCTTTGTTGGCTCTTGCTCTTGAAGAGTCCGACAATCAGTCTAAAATGTCCAGGTTTCTTGCAGTTGAAGCAAAGATAATCAAGTTCCTTTTTCTGTTTTAATTCAGGACAGTTAGGTTTGAAGTGTCCTGGTTTCTTGCAATGATAGCACGAATAATCATTATCTTTCTTGGATTCTTCCTTCTTCTTTTCACTTAATTTCTTTGTGAAATTCCTTGGAGAACCCTTTCCTGTTTTCATCATTCTGATTTTCTTTCTCAGTAGGGCAATTTGCTCTTGCATCTTATCCAGTAGATCATCTTTGGGCTGCTGATGTTTCTTCTTGATGTGTAGCAGCCAATGCAGTAGTTTTTGGTTCTTCTTTTTCTGTCTCAGGTACAAGTTTCTTACTGAATTCATATGCCTTGAGGTCTGAAAATAATTTGAAGGTGTCTTCTTCATACAAACTCCTCATTTCTTCTATGGAAGTCACCTTCATCTCCCAAACTTCTTTTGCAGGTAATGCTTCCAAGATTTTTGAATTGATTTCTTCCTGTGAGTACTTCACACTCAGTAGAGTGAGCTCATCCTTGATTGCATTGAATCTTGACTCCATTTGTTCAATAGTTTCATTTGGTTTCATTTTGAACTCCTGAAACTTCTTCTTTGCCACACTGATCTTATTCTTCTTGATAGCATCAGTGCCTTCACAGATTAACTGTAACTTGTCCCAAAGTTCTTTTGCAGTCTTGAAATCTTTCACTTTCATGTACATATTGCTATCCAAGGTTCTGTATATGATATCAATAGAAATATTGTTGAGGTTTGCTCTTTTTCTATCTTCAGCAATCCATTCTCTTTTTGGCTTTGGAATGTACTGAGTTTCATTATCCACAGTTATGGCTTTTGTGATTTTCAGTGGTCCATCAGTCAGCACATCCATCATTTCATCATGTGTTTGCACTAGATAAGCTCAGATATCGACGTTTATACTCATCAAAACGATCTAAAGAACACATCAACATTGTTCTAGCATACTGGTTGTTATCCATGATGCAATGCTTTGAAAATCAGAGACTTGAAAGAGTTTTCAAAGTATTTTCACAAGCACAACAAGTAGGATTACTTCAGAACAGAAGCACTGCTCCGATACCAATTGTTGGTCCCTTGAAAAGGCTTTGGTTAAGTTTAGAGGGGGGGTTGAATAAACTTAACACTTAAAACTTTTGAAGTTAACAAATTCAACAACTTTAGCAGCTTGCTGATAGTTCAATAGTCTGCTGACACTCAGTAGTCTGCTGATTATTGACTTTACAGAATTTGTTGCAGCGGAATATATTTAAATTAAGCCTTATTACTTGTTGTTAAAATATGATACCAAGTATTAGATACTCAGTAGTGTATGCGTGTGATTCAGTAGGTTGATGTGCTAAATATACTAAATGCATAATATAAATGCAGAAAGTAAGTAGGCAATTTTATAGTGGTTCCAGGTGGTGTAATCCTGTCAGTCCACTCTTCTTCTGTGATGTTGGAGGTAATTCACTAGAGATTCTTGAGGTAGCAGTTACAAAAATCCCTAAGTTGTTTGTCCTTCACCAATAACTATGGCTTCACAAACCGAACACTTGAGCAGTAGGATTGCTTTGCTCCAAAGTCTTACACTGGTCCTTGAAGGGTAGGATTGCCTCTTCACCACTCCACCACAAACAACAGTCCTTGACACCCAAAGATGCTTCACTGTCTTCTACAGATTTCTTGTAAAAGAAAGTTTGAATCAAGTAAGTGATTCAGCTTTCAGCAGCTTGATCAGGATGATATGATCAGCAGCTTGAGGTCTTTAAGTGTGTAAACTTGATGTAGCTTGAAAGCAGATTACACATGAAGAAGTTTACTGGATCAATAGCTTTATACTCAGTAGGTTCAGCAGGGTGAATTCTTGGTAAGAATCTGAAGCTCAAGATTATAAGTTGTTTTTTTCTCAAAAATCATCATGTGTATCTGAATTAGGAGTCCTCTATTTATAGGTGAGAATCCTTGTGACTTATGTTTGAAATTCAAACATAGCCGTTTCAGATTTGTCCCATTTGACATGCTTTTACATCATCGTTCATAATCGATCGACCTTTGTCGAATGCTTTTGACGATTCTGATCTGTCCACCCTTTGACTTGTATCAATTGGATAATCTTCTATTTCTTCCCAACGTCCCTTTAATCTTAACCATTGATTTGTTGGGAAAATTAGATTTTTCGTCTGGTAACTTTACCCTTTTTCGATTTTAGTCCTGTTTTTGCTCCGGTTGGAATTTCAGTCCGGTATGTTTTAAAAAATTGGATTTTTCGTCCTTTTACGCCGGAGTGTTGATGTGGCATTTTTTCCGGAGAAACTTGATGACGTGGCTGCCACATCATTATTACGTGGCAATAGAACAGGCAGGACTAAAATCGAAAAAGGGTAACGCAACCACCTAGCCCAAGTATTACGGCAAAAGAATGCAGCTTTTTACCTACACCAATTGCCTTGATAGCAGCACAAGAGGCAAAAACAATAGTGAAAGTATACTGCGTAGGCATCACTCCATCCGATACCATGTCTATAAAAAGCCTTGCAACCTCTGCATAACAATGCATTTGATTATATCCTACCATAAGAGCAGTCCACGACACAGAATCGTGCTGGGGCATGGTCTTAAACAAGGAACGTGCTTCATCAATCCAAGCGTTGTTTAGAGAATTCAGACAAGTGCGTTGACGATGCTGGATTTCGTCTATGAATAAATCCGGGCCGTTTAATCTAGGGATGATTGAATCAAGGATGGTTTTGGGGATGATTTTAGATCGAGCCTGGAGAGTCTCTCTCGGGTTGCCTACGATATCTGTTATGTTCCAGGAATCAAGTCACACGTAGTTCCCGGAAGTTTATATTTATAGGGAGTTCATTCCCCAACCCTAAACCATGTCGGTTTGGGTAAAATACCGTATTAGCCCTTTGGGCTTTTTTACTAGCTTATATGGGCTTTGCCCATCGCCCTAGTTATCCATGGATAATGGGCCTCTTCGGTTAGTGCGGACTCGCCCTCGAGGCCGACTTAATCGACTTGCGTTAGTCGAGCTCGGGACCCTTATCCTACATCGCTTAGAGTCGATCGTCGATATTCGAGTGGGGAACCGACTGCATGTGGACGTTTGTTCGTATTGCAGGGACCAACTGTGAGGCCCATTGTCTCGGTTCTCTGATCATGTCGGTTGTCGATGTCTCAACTCGTAACTCGACCCTTGGGCTATCACTTATTCTCGTTTCAGGAGGACTATCTCGTGACGCCACGTGGAGGTGCGATATTCGGTATCGTCATAAGCCCCCCAGATCTATCTGAGCTCTTGAGGTCAGGTCTGATCTGTCAAAGGTGTATCTCGGCCACCGTCATCCAATGCTCTGAATTTAAATCTACCCTGCGGACTTACTATTTAAGCCTTGACATTCCTATCCCATCGGACGTTGAAATGCCTTGACTTTATTATATAGTGGAGCATTATCCGACTGGCGGACTTAGCTTATTTGCCTTGACCTTTTTGTCCCGTCGGACTGAAAGGGCCTTGACATTGTTAGAAAATGAGCCTTGACTGTATCGATTTTAGTATTGCCCGACTTGCGGACTTAACTTATCCTATACTTAGGCATAGTATTTCCTCAGAGTGTCGGCATGCCAATGTCGAGGAACTGTCGACCCGTCTGTTCGACCTAGCTGAGAAGAACCCAATGGCTACGATGTCCTAGTAATTACTGTCTAAAAAGACTGGTAATGCGTGACTGTCGCTCCAGATCTCGGCGTCGTGGTGTTTCTTTGTCGTTCATGACTCATGACATATGACTGCCGAGAGATTTGGACATGATCTGAACTCGATGCCTTAGCTTTTTGGTTTCATGGAACTTTTAGCTTTAGTGGCTGTTGATTGAAATGATCATGTTGCCCGACCTCGATGCCCTGGTAAATCCTCTCCTTTAGGAGTCAGATTACGTCGCTGTCGACTCGGACTTCGATGCCATTGCTTTTTCGTCCCATTAGGACTTATAGACGTTGGATGTCGACACTGTAAGAGTCCGACTTGCGGGTCCTCATAGACCGTTGAGTAGATTCTTTGGGGAGTGGATTCTCGAGATACGTAAGATACTAGTCAAAAAGTCACAATAACCGTGGGGATAGCTCCCGAAATAAGAATGCTCGTCCGCCATGCTCGGCTAGAGAGTTCCAAGATAAGATAGGTCGATCCCGACGTGGGAGAGTTCCGAAATAAGGAGGCTCATCCCGCCACGCTCGGCTAGGAGAGTTACAAAATAAGATAGTATTAAGATGAGATGCGAGTCGAACTCGGACTTAATAAAGATGCGCTCATCGGTGAGCTCCAAATACGATGCCGAGCTTTATTTTGCTTCAATTTTTGCGAGATTTTTTTCCTCTTCTTTCACGTGTCGATGTTTTTAGCTCTTCGCTTGTCGAGCCTTTGGCTCTGTTTCGCTTTTTTGCTTTATCGATATCGTGTTGCCCCTAAGTGTATTATGAACCTCTGGTTCTTATTGCACTTGTGATCGCCCGCTTGCCTTAGCCTTTTGTCTCATAGACTTATTCGACTTCCGGTGGCGTTTTAATTCGATCGTGTGAATCGCCTCTCGACCTTGGCCTTTTCGCCGCTTTGGGCTCGTTTGGCTCGGTTGGGACGGTGGTCCGACTATGCGAACCGTCCTTTGTCCAGACCTTTTTCGCCTTTTAGGCTCATTCGCTCATTCGGGACGGTGGCCCGACTATGCGAACCGTCCTTTGCTTTAGCCTCGTTCGCCTCTTGGGCTCGTTCGCTTTTAGATTGGACCTCCGCCCGACCTGCGAACCGTCTCTATGCCTTTGCATTCGCCGCCCATTAGGCTAACTTTGCATTTGGTCAGTACTAAGATGTCCGACTTGCGGATTTCTCTACTCGTTGTTGAATATTTGCTCAGGTGTAGTCCTTTGGACTTAATTCCTTGCCCCTCGAAGTGTAGTATGAGTGCATGACTCATGGTACACTTGAATACGAGTAGACCTAGCTTTGTATTGCCTCGTGGGCTTGACTTGGCTATTTGGTCGAGCTCGATTCGATCGTCGTGCCTCGTCGGGCTTATGAACTGGTCGAATTAAATAACTCCTTATTCGACCATCGCACTTCGTGGTGCTTATGAACCTGGTCGAATAAGGTATCCATCGTGGGATCTTCCAAGCGCCTCGCGCATCGTGGCTTATCGGGCAGATTGGGAATGATATAAGCACCGTCATTGACTTGGCTTTATTCACTATTTTATTCAGACTTCAACATGTCGAGGATTCGTAGATAAGATAGCTCGACCCTCCAGTTCGGTAGGGTGAGTTCCAAAATAATATAGCTCGACCCACCAATTCGGTAAGGTGAGTTCCGAAATAAGATAGCTCGACCCTCCAGTTCGGTAGGGTGAGTTCCAAAATAATATAGCTCGACCCGCCAATTAGGTAGGGTGAGTTCCGAAATAAGATAGCTCGACCCTCCAGTTCGGTAGGGTGAGTTCCAAAATAATATAGCTCGACCCACCAATTCGGTAAGGTGAGTTCGAAATAAGATAGCTCGACCTCAGGTTCGGTAGGGTGAGTTCCAAAATAATATAGCTCGACCCGCCAATTAGGTAGGGTGAGTTCCGAAATAAGATAGCTCGACCCTCCAGTTCGGTAGGGTGAGTTCCAAAATAATATAGCTCGACCCACCAATTCGGTAAGGTGAGTTCCGAAATAAGATATCTCTACCCGCCATTTCGGCTAGGCGAGTTCCAAAATAAGATATCTCTACCCACCGTTTCGGTAGGGTGAGTTCCAAACAAGATAGCTCTACCCGCAATTTCGGCTAGGTGAGTTCCAAGATAAGATGGCTCGACCTTCCAAGGGTCGAGTTTCCAAAATAAGATAGCTCGACCTTCCGTGGGTCGAATAAGATAGCTCGACCTTCCGTGGGTCGAGTTTCCAAAATAAGAATGCTCGTCCCGCCATGCACGGCTAGGAGAGTTCCAAAATAAGAATGCTCGTCCCGCCATGCACGGCTAGGAGAGTTCCAAGTATGATGCCGAGTCGAGCTCGGATTTAGGCAAGACGCGTGTCCGTAGATCTCGGATGCCGGTGCTCGATATCTCGAAGTCTTTATGGTGCAATGTATTTGTAATAAAAATCATTGCACATATAATAAAGGCTTACAAAGTATTTAAGAATTTCAAATGACTATTGTAAGAACTGGAGAGCTAAAGAGCTCGGCTCGATCCTTGGAGCTCGAGAACGTGCTTCGTGGATAGCTAGACACGGTAGATAATTCGCAGCTTTCTCGGGCGCCACAGCAGCGTCTTTCCGGTGGCAATCAAACCTCGAAACGGATTCCGATCGGCGTGAAATTAGGACGGATCGTTCTTCCCTCACTTTTCTACGATTTGACCGGTGGAATTGTCCTTTCGACGGCTCAATCTCCGGGAATAAGCCGCCGATCCGGCAGCTGCTGTCCAGAATCCTGCTGCGTTTTTGGTGCCTGCCGTAACTTTTTTACCACGATCGAGAAATCAATCGAACTCCGATCGGCCTGAAATTTTGAGGGCTTGTTCGGTCCTCATCATCCATGATTCTGACCGGTGGGATTGTTGTTCCAACGGTTGAATCGGCGGGAATAGGCTGCCGATCTGTCTGCTGCCAATTAGGCTTCTGATGCGTTTTTAATACAGCAGCCACTTCTTTGTGATGATTCGGTGATTAAACGAACTCTGATCGGCCTGAAACTTCTAGGTCTTGTTCGTTCCTAATAATACATGATTCTGACCAGTGGGATTGTTTTTCCAACGGTTGAATCGGCGGGAATAGGCTGCCAATCTGTCTGCCTCCAATTAGGGTTTTGCTGCGTTTTTGATACAGCAGCAACTTCTTGGCGATGATCGGGCCATTAAACGAACTCTGATCGGCCTGAAACTTCTAGGTCTTGTTCGTTCTTAATAATACATGATTCTGACCAGTGGGATTGTTTTTCCAACGGTTGAATCGGTGGGAATAGGCTGCCAATCTGTCTGCCTCCAATTAGGGTTTTGCTGCGTTTTTGATACAGCAGCAACTTCTTGGCGATGATCGGGCCATTAAACGAACTCTGATCGGCCTGAAACTTCTAGGTCTTGTTCTTTCCTAATAATCCATGATTCTGACCGTTGGGATTGTTTTTCCAACGGATGAATCGGCGGGAATAGGCTGCCGATCTGTCTGCCCCCAATTAGGGTTTTGCTGCGTTTTTGATACAGCAACAACTTCTTAGCGATGATCGGGCCATGAAACGAACTCTGATCGGCCTGAAATTTTGAGGGATCGTTCTTCTCTTCCTTTTCTTCGATTTGACCGGAGGAATCTGCATTCCAACGGTTCAATCTCCATAAACTAGCCGCCGATCTTGCTGCGTTTTTGCCTTATTTTCCCATTAACATGATCACCACCACTCCTTGATCCATCACCAATAGCAGGCCCTTCTTCTAGCGCCAATAGCGATCTACGGATTTCGCCTATGAATAAATCCGGACCGTTTAATCTAGGGATGATTGAATCAAGGATGGTTTTGGGGATGATTTTAGATCGAGCACGAGAGCTCTCTCTCGGGTTGCCTACAAATCTCTGTTATGTTCTGGGAATCAAGTCACACGTAGTTCTGGAAGTTTATATTTATAGGAGTTCATTCCCCTAACCCTAAACCATGTCGGTTTGGGTAAAATATCGTATTAGCCCTTTGGGCTTTTACTAGCTTATATGGGCTTTGCCCACATCGCGCCTAGTTATCCACATGGATAATGGGCCTCTTCACTTAGTGCGGACTCTGTCCTCGAGGCCGACTTAATCGATTTGCGTTAGTCGAGCTCGGGACCCTTATCCTACATCGCTTAGTGTCGATCGTCGTATTTCGAGTCGGGGAACCGACCGCATGTGGACGTTTGTTCAGTATTGCGAGGGACCAACCGTGAGGCCCATCGCCTCGGTTCTCACGATCATGTCGGTTGTCGATGTCTCAACTCGTGAATTTCGACCCTTGGGCTATCACTTATTCTCGTTTCAGGAGGACTATCTCGTGACGCCACGTGGAGTTGCGATATTCGGTATCGTCATGCGTGTTCCACGAAGATATGTGTTTAACCGGCATTTCCTCGAACACGCAATGGGCATCATAGACGAACCCGAATTTTCACATAGATATTGACGAGGTTATTCATCAAAGAAACGTATACGCGAAGACCGAATTTGATTATTCAAGCATGGATTGATCTAGTCGTAAGAGGTTTATCGGTCTTGAGGCTTGTTTGGAGAAGTAATACTATTCCGGACATTGGCCAAGCGTTTAAATTTTTCTCTTGCATGATTCTGTGCAAGATTAACTTTTGGCTGGAAAGGGTTGGAGTTTTTTTTTTTTTTTTTAGTTTGTTTTAATTTTTTTTGACTAATGATACGGGCACATATAAGCGATTATCTGTACCGTTTATCATGATAAATATAAATTAACAATTATGTAAATTCAACATTATGATCGCTGTAAATGACCGTTGTGTCACTGGTTGTGACATATACCCCTATTAATTAGGCAAACAGGACAACTTAAACTTTTCATTGTTTATAGGGACAAAATATTAGTAGATGGACAAACGTAACCTCAAATAAAGAAAAAAAAAAAAAGGAGGAAAAATTGATGTTATTTTCTCTTTCATACTCAATATTTCAAACGACTATATCTTTTGATTTAAAACTTCGATCATTGTATTACTTTCACCATAATTCATATTTTTTGTCCTCTTTATTCTGATCTCTCATTTGATATTTTTCCGACTTAATTTCTAAAAATCGAAATTTTCTTCATCAAAAATCAAAATTTTCTTTATCAAAATCGACGCGATGCAGTGACATGTGAAGATGCAGTGACATTTAAAAATACAATGACATGTGAAGATACACTTGAAGTGGTAAATATCTAAACATTTGATGCTGTGACAATAATAGCTTGTACACTTTTTGAAGACAAACATGTGCAAGAGTGACAATATATACATTGTTTCACTCTTTTTGCAATGACATTATATACACAATGTCATTAACCAACTATGATATTGTGTATTATCATTACAACCAGATGACACTGCATCAAGAGTGACACCACAACAAGAGTTACACAACTTCAAGAATTATGCATTGACACACTATGTAGTGACAACAATTTTACAAAGACTTATGCAATGACAACAACAACGTTTTAAATTCTTATAAAGGGTAATAAAGGAAATTGAAATAAAATGTGTCATTATTAAATATTATCTTTGTTTGGTGTTCTAATGTCTAATTAAGTCTCAAACTTGTCCTTATAGACAAATCACCAATATTTTTATGGGAAACTTGAAATAATGATATACCTCAAAACATAATATTTTAAAATATGCCCGAAAAGTATTTCATAGTGATTCCGTAGGTATTCCACAACGAATACGCAATGGAATGCTTTTCAGGGATATTTCCCTTTTTCGGATGTATTTTTTCAAGTTTCTCTTTAACGGCGACTAGAACTTTATCGCCTAACTCGGTCAGCTGCTTCTTGGTTTGGTAGGCGACGGATTCAGCTTGGTTCTTTGTGTCAATGGCTTCCATTTTTTCTATCTTCTTTTGCGTATTTCTCGGCCTCTTGAACCATTCTATCCACCTGGACATATTCCCATTCAACAATGGAAAAAACCCAGTTTATCTGTAAAGACACTGTCCGGAAGTTTTGACACGTGGCATAATGAAATAAAATATATCTATTTTACAAAGAAGAGGGACTAAATGTGTCAAGTTTAAAACATCAGGGATAATGTGACAGACCAATAGTGTCTTTATACCGGTGAGATAATGTGCTACTTTTAGTCCTTTTGCTTCACCTTTTTAACATTCTTGTCCTCAATGTTTCATCTTGAAACTTTTACCTCTCCTCCATGCAATTATTATTATTATTATTATTATTGTTGTTGTTGTTGTTGTTGTTGTTGTTGTTGTTGTTGTTGTTTTTTAAGTCCAAAGTGTCGCGTGTCCCACATCTAGCATCGAAGGCGGTAAGATCCTCCACCGGTCGCCTGAGACGATGCACACATGATAGACAATCACTTTCCACAACCAGCCTCTGGATCCCCAAGCGCTGCGCCTCCTCGAGCGCCTGAAAAATTGCCTTGAGTTCCATATACTCCACCATCTCCCCCGGATCAAGCCAAAGAATCGATCACGCAATGCTCTGGCAAATCAAAACTCGACAAATTGCAAAAATAGACGGAAAAGGTAAAATAATGAATAGATGAGGGGTAAAAATGTCAAGATGATGAAACACAGGGCTAGAAATGCAAAAATTGTTACTCAAGTACCAAAACTGACTTTATCCCTTATTATTGTGTATTCTTAGTTCTACCCTTTAGTATCTGTTTATTTGCATTTATCGTTTCTATAAACACATGGACAATATTGGAATTATTAGAAAAATATCTCATCATTAGGCAAAGTACTTGCACCAGTTATAGTAATATCATGCTTCTTTCCAGTTCCTTTATCAATGGCGGCAACCGACAAGATTCCATTCGCATCGATATCAAACTTGACTTCAATTTGAGGAACGTCCAACCAGAAGCTTCCTAGAGATTTGTTGTCTCTAACAGACTCTCTATCGCCTTGTAAAACGTTAATTTCGACACTCGTTTGTCCAACTGCAGATGTAGAGAAAACCTCGGACTTTAATAAAGCACTAAAATCAAGTGTCATCACCTCCAAGATGAGTGTCACCTGTTGTAGAAAGGACTTCAAAGACCCCCTCTCCCACTTCAAGAACTGCACAGTGAAAACCAAACTGACTGACAATGCCGAAAGTTTGTATTTCAAAAACATCAAGAACGACATAACTAATATACAAGCAATCAAGCACAAACTACTGAACTGCATAGGATATGCAAGCAAGTAACCCTCCATCTTTGAAGTCATGATCAATCAAAAGCACTAGTGCTAGACATATACGCAGTCATAGAAAATAGTCAACAAGCACTTGCTTACAGTCATGTAATCAGATAAAACAGATTTTTGGTGTGGATATGTCAACAAAAACAATTTAAGATATGTAGATGCTGGTGTACTGTAAAAGTCAACAAATATGATGTATGATATATATTTCTCGTTCAAGAACGCGATAGATAAATCAAGCAGAAGCTCAACAGTATCAACATAAACAATAGTCTGTAAAGTTTCTGGAAGACAAGAAAACTCGCGCAAAGGTAAACTTGAAAATACAAAACTATGATATCTCTTCTTCTAATCAGAATCCTCTAAACTATGTAAAAGCTCGAGAAGCTACAAGCTGCATGGACATAATTCTACAAACTATATTGGGATTGAAATAATGGAAGGGCATGAACAGTTTATCGGAAGAAATTATAATGAATGGCAATCTGCATACTACTAAAGGCCCTTGTTTGACATGTTTTGACTCCACTAAAAACACGAAGAAAAACGAATGCCCACGCCTTTTGTTCTTTTGGGGGAAGAACCATTTATGCACCAAACTTAAAAGCAACGTGTAAGTTCCAAATTTGTAAACACATAAATTACAGCTCCATTACCTAAAGACAAGCTACTGGTATCAAAGCTTAACTGGAAAACACATAAATTCCATCAATCTTTTAGTTAAAATTTTCGTCTTTAGATACATATTCGAAGTCTATAACACCCAAGTACCCGACTTTTGAAGAAAAGGCATGATTAACTTTGTTTTCATATCATGTATTAGAACCAAAAGCTTGCTAATTGTGTCACACCGGATAAGAAAAATTAGCTTAGAACCCCCAATAATATATTCTAGAAAGCGAAAAGATACTTGACTACAAATAGTATTGAACCACATATGCAAAACTAATTGAAAAGCAAAATGTATGCTAAAAACCGAAACTTTAGTAGAAAATAATCTACCTGAGCAGAAATTTCTTCAGGTGCAAACTGCTTCCCAACAGCAGGACAATCAAGATTAACATTTCCATTCTCATCCCTCAAAACACTATAGGAAACCTGCTTCGATTCGTCATCCACCTCCGACATCTTCCTCCCAACAAATCTTTTCACAGAGAAAAAAGGTATTCTCCGGATTCACCACCGAAAGCAAAAGATCTTAGGAAGAAGAAGCTCAAAGCAAAGCTCAGGAATGGCCACCCAATGTGCATTACTACTCGCAGGCACCGCCACTACCATTGAAAATGGCTGCAACAATGACAACAAGCACCTTTCTTCTTTCCCCTCTTCCAATTACCCAACGAATTCCCGCCAATTCTACTCTTTCCTCCTCACACCATTTTGATTAGGGTCGTATTCTATGATTACAATTCTACCATATATATGTATTGTTCGTTCCGTCCAAAATCAATTTTACGGTATAGACGCTTATGACCTCTCCTTCTATGTCCTGCGGTAATGATTCCTCCCATATTTTTTTCAATTACCTGGTAGATAGCTATTCTCTATGGGGTGAAGTCCATCTTCCACACAAAGTACATCGACTTGGTCCGTCACCTGAATCCAGCTAAACCCTTGCTCTTTTTTAACTAGTTTATCCTTCATTGACTTTCTGATTATTGCTGCTTCTTGCCATCTCCCACAAGCAGAATAGACATTAGCAAGTGCTGAGTAGGCACCACCATGGTCAGGCTCAATTAGAAGCAGTTTTTCAGCTGCCAATTTCGCTAGCTCGCCATTCTTGTGAATTCTGCAAGAAGCTAAAAGTGAACCCCAAGCAACAACGTCGGGCTCAGTTGGCATTATCTGAATGATATTTTGTGCTTCTTGTAGCAGTCCAGCACGTCCGTAAAGGTCTATCATACAAGCACAGTGACTTGAGGTAGGAATAATCCCATGCACATCCGTCATCATTTTATAGTATCTACGGCCATGGTCAACCAATCCTACATGTGTGCAGGCAGAGAGAACACCAATATATGTTATGTGGTCTGGCCTAATGCTAGATGACAGCATGGTTTCAAACAGTTGTATGGCTTCCTCTCCCAGTCCATGTTGAGCTAAAGCTATTATCATGGATGTCCAAGAGACAGTATCCCTTTTCCACTGTACCATATAGAATACTTGTCTTGCCATGCTGATATACCCTGTCTTTGCATACATCATAATTAAGGCATTGCTCACATAAAAAGACGATGCATCCGCAGATTTCAAGGATGCTGCATGAAGCTGTTTCCCGTGCTTTAAGGACGCTAAGCTTGTAGTGATTCCCAACATAGCTGCAAGAGTATAACTATTTGGCTTCGGGCCTTCATGAGTCATCCTTCTAAAAAGCGCCAATGCTTCATCATGAAAACAGTTTTGCAGGTAACCTACTATCATTGCTGTCCAAGCAACCACATCGGCGCGTTCCTTTAACATGTTAAATATTTCTCTTGCAGGATTAATGTCACCAAGCTTGACATACCCATCAAGTAGAGCTGTAAAAGCGATTACATCCAGATTTGATGCTCCACTTCGGTCCACAATCTTCTGAGCCATTTTCACATTCCCACACTTTGAATACATTGCAATCAATGCATTCTCGACAGCTCTAGAAATATCTGAAAAGATTTTAATGATGTATCCATGAATTTGCTTCCCCAACATTAACTTGTTGATGTTTGCACAAGCCGACAACACACTAGCCAGAGTATATCTGTTGGGAATTAATGGTGGATCCTGGTGGAACATCTTTGAGAAAATGTCCAGAGCTTCATTATCAAATCCATGCTGATTGTAACCTGTGATCATCAAGTTCCACGATACTAAGTCACGTTCTCCCATCTGTTCAAACTGAACCAATGCATGATTAACACTACCAGACAACATATGCAAAGAAATCATTCTATTATAGCTTGAGACATTCTTATACTCCAATTTCTCAAACACGAGTGCTGCAATATTTGCATGACCACACTTGGCATACATATTCATCAAGGAATTAGCAACCGTAACGCAACCACCTAGCCCAAGTATTACAGCAAAAGAATGCACCTTTTTACCTACACCAACTGCCTTGATAGCAGCACAAGAGGCGAGAACAATAGTGAAAGTATACTGCGTAGGCATCACTCCATCCGATACCATCTCTATAAAAAGCCTTGCAACCTCTGCATAACAATGCATTTGATTATATCCTACCATAAGAGCAGTCCACGACACAGAATCATGTTGGGGCATGGTCTTAAACAAGGAACGTGCTTCATCAATCCAGCATTGTTTAGAGAATGCAGACAAGAGCGTGTTCCATGAAGATATGTTTTTAACCGGCATTTCCTCAAACACGCAATGGGCATCATAGACGAACCCGAATTTCGCATACACATTGACGAGGTTATTCATCAAAGAAACGTCTAAGCGAAGACCGAATTTGATTATTCGGGCATGGATTGATCTAGTCATAAGAGGTTTATCGGTCTTGAGGCTTGTTTGGAGAAGGGATACTATTCGGGACATTGGCCAAGCGATTAAATATTTCTCTTGCAAGATTAACTTTTGGCCTCAGCTAAGGTATCCCAGTAACTATTAGTTTGATTTTCCCTTGTTTTCTGCTGATTTCATAGGTTGAACAGGGATTGGGACCATAAATTACGCCTGTGAGGAAATTGTATATCCCTGTAAGGATTAAGGTTGTTCCAAGATTAAGGCCCTTTACAAGTGTTAAGGCCAAAATTATGGGAATATATGTGCCCAGATCACCCATTGCACCATTCAGTTCATCCATTTTGATCTAAATGATAATTTGGATTTTAACTTGCTAATAAATATGGACATGCACATAATATAGAAAGCTTACCCGCAGGAGCTTCCATTGCTGCAACAGCTGAATTCGTCGTCCCTAAGTCAATTCCGACGGCTTTTGCGCATACTACTACTCTTAATGGCTTGCAAAATGGGTCGCCCCTTTTGCTGTTTTCTTGAAGTGGCAAAAGGATATAGTATTGAAAGTTTGAATTCAAACGTCGAGAAAATATAATTTCACGTCACTTTAACACCTTCTATTTCACGTTCGAGCCTGGCGTCGGATCGGACGCGACATTTTTCTAAGTTTCCGTGGAATTTTTCCTCCGTCCCAGAATTTTCCTCACCGTGTGAAATTTCCACATGTTGAAGGAAATTTCAATCGGACTGTAGAAAATTTTCACTACTGGAGAAAGAAATTTCGGGACGAGGGAAAATTCCACTGAAAAAAATGTCGCGTCCGACACGACGCGAAACGAAAATAAATGGTATTCTGATGACCGAAATTATATTTCAAAAATTGTCCCCCTCCTTTCGTTTCCGGCAAAAAAATTTTTTTTGAAATTGCCGAAAAGTTTTCTTCTTTTGCTGTGAAGCGATGATGGGCCGTGGAATTGGGTTAGCTGCAGATGCACTTGATGATGCCATTTCCGCCTTATTCGACCGTTCAAGGAGCTAAAACCACCCAGAACCGAAAAAACCACGGTTGGACCGTCGAACTGCGACCCGACCGGTTACGAAGCAACCCGGTCGATTGTTATAAATAATACTTAAGCAAATGTTAAAAAAAATAACAAATTGTCAATCCACTGGACGATTATGTCATTTTTATGTTTTTTTTTATTTTTTTATTTTTACTTTTGTTCTAGTGGAATTGTTTGTTATTAAAAAGTTTTAATAAATTATTTTTAGTTGGTTTGTTTGATAGTGTAATTCAAGTCGTTAAATACGATGCGGGTAATTTCGTCATTTGATGTGTCTTTCGTCATTTTTCATCAATTTTCAATAAAGTGAAAAGACAAATTATGTACATTTGTATATTAGGTAGTTTGTCCAGTAAAGTGAAATAACGATGCCCAGGATTGAACTTACCCACGTGTCACCTCTTTAGTAGTCACACATTAAGTATAGATAGAGAAAAAGCTCTCTAAGGGGTCGGAACTCCCAGCAGCCAAGTTGGGGTAGCTCAACTACTCTCCCCAAACTCTCTAGGTTGGCCAATGCTTAGAGCCGACCTCCGAGCGATATAGGCACAAATACTATCCCGACCCCTACAGGTCAGCTAATACTTATGATTAAGCATGTTTGTGCCCGGCCGTATAGGTCGGCCCATTTCCTCCTCGGACCAAACCCTCTACGAACGCTCTAAATCAAGTAAATATGGCAAGAATCCTTCACATTTAATACTCTAATCATGACATTCAAATATACACGTAATTATCTCCTAAAATCAAGGAGATCAAATAATCCTTATCTTTTCCTTAGGGAACAAAGGCAATCAGAGTCCATCAGAGACACGCAAACTTTAAGGCACAAGCCCTCTATATAAACCATCCTTAAGGAACTACGGAGACTTGATTCCAATTCACACATTGGATACGTAGGCAGCTTGATCACCATCAAGTGCAGTCTAAAATGTTGGAAATAAAATTTATGTTTTGATGATAATTCATCTTATTTGTTTAAAGTATTATCTTAACCTCATTGATGAAGTGATGAAGCCAGCTGTTATAGTGAAAAGCTAAAAGATGTCTAGAACTGAATGTATAAGTTTTACTAGAGTCTGATATTTGTATAGGTTACATCGGACAAGCAATCGTGATAGTTAGTGTGTCGAAACTCGAAAACCGGAAATCATTAGAAAACCGAAATCATCAAGACAAGCAAACCGACTAAGAATACACTACACATGGAAGAAGGTAAGTTATTTGAGAGATTCTGAGACTCGGTTGACTTATCTAGAAGATCAAGAACCGAGGTTCAAACTCGTTATTGAAGAATGAAAGAATCGAGGATTCAAACTCAGTTATGAAGATTACAAGTCGAGGCGTAAAGTTAGACTTCGTGCAAGATTGTGGTGACTGAACTGACTTTATAGATCTTGTATGAAGACATAAGAATCATAAGAACAATGAATTCTTAGATAATAATGAGTCATGGTGTACTCTGATTAAGTCAATAATAATCAGATAAAAACTGGAGTACTGATATTTGAAGAAGAGTAAAATGTCAGTTAATGCTCCAAGTCAGTTAGGAAACTGACAAGTGAAAAACTTAGTATAAAACTGATAAGGAAACTCAGTTTTATATGTCAGCCATCCAACAAACTGAAAGTACAGTCGAACGTTGTAAAGGAAGCAATTTCATTGGATGAGTTACTGACACTAGCAGAACGGTCAGAAAATATAGCCGTTACAAAAGAGACGTTGATACAATTCGAATTCAAGCAGGATGAACGTTGAATGAACCCCTATAAATAGATTACTTCTACGACATCATAAAAAGGGCAGGTATGTGATAACAAAGCAAGAAAATTAAAAAGAATCTATCTAGTCAAGAAAGATCAAATTGAGGGGGAAAGCCAAATTCAAAAGAATACCTACTAAGTGTTTAATTGCAAGATCAAGAAATTTCTTCAAAGTGTTCAAGCATATTCAAGCAGATTCAAGATCTTTCATTTGAAGAAATCTGAGCCGTGCTTAAATTAATCATCGAAGAAAAGCTCAAATCACAGTTGAATCATAGTTATTGATTCAAAGTCTCAACTTTGATTTTATCAAAGGTTTAGATCGTGAAACACCAAGGTTCGATCAAAATGCAACTTATCTTTCTACCGAAGTTTTAAATTTCACACTTTTACGCCTATTCCGCATTTCGAGATGATAAGTTTTGTTCTAAGCCATCACACCGATCTGACCTTGTTGATGACGGTTAGACTTTTACGTGATACATTGGGTTATTAGTAATTTCCAGATGTGAAGACAGTTAGTCTCCGGTCGAGGGAAGAAGCCGTCAGACCGAAGTTTCGATCCTATCTTATACCAATTGGTCACATCCGATCTGTTATACCGACCAAGTTTCTCTCTTTACGCTGGATTAAATATCTTATCAATCCAGAACCTCGTGTTCTCCCGTGGGTAATGCTTTTGATCTTTGTCTTCTCACCCGGTTTTAAGCATATTTAAGCGTGTGGAAGGATACTGAAACTGAAAGTACCATCTTTAGTTGCTTGTTTATCTTTTCTTTCTATTTAGTATTTTTCTTTTTAGGTCTCGAACGAGTAGTTTTAACTCTTTGGTTTTACTTGTCATTGGTTGTATGGAATAAAGTGGCTTAATTTGTTTTTGGATATTTTATATCTAATTATCACCTTACATTATTTTATACGCTCCATTGACATGTTATTAATGATTCGTGGAGTTTCTATTTGGTTTGCTTAAACAGTTTGCTCTTGCAACTCCACGACGTGCTCTGAATGATCTCAGATCTACTGAGAGCCGTTTCAGAGCTAAGTCTTTTCTTAAATTCTCATTTTTATTTGTCATTGGGGACAATGACATGTTTAAGTGGGGGGGTAGGAGACTTAGCTATGATATGTTATAATTGAAAATTGAAGGATACTGAAAAAGCAAAAAATTGAATAAATGCCATATTATTTATCTCGCACTTCAGAATTGTGAGTTCTTAGCTAAGAATTGATAGGAAAGGAACCAAGTTGCATAGTACGTGATCATTTTATACTTATGTGAATGTAAATTTAAGGATATTCATGCCGATTGTTGCAAGTAGTTATTTATTATTCGATTACTCAATCTTTGAATCGAGTTTACTGCGCAAATTATAATAATCAAGAATTATGTGTACATTATTAGATGATTGGTTATCTAGACTTAGTGTTGATATTTATCTCCTGATGTATTCCTATCTTCCGCCATCAAAGCGGAGTAATAAGCTTGAGAATTATCATGTTTTGACAAAGCTGCTAAACATTGGCGTGTGAGTAACATTACCAAAGTAGCCTCGCTTGTGGTGATTTTTCTCGGTCTCCAAGTCCAAAACTTTCTAGATGACGCTCTTGCTTATTGCACCATGTCTTTACCCATTCTGCGAGGCTTAAGAAGTGGGAATGTTGATGTTGGTAGATTAAGACTGCATGGTTAGCATAAACTTTAATCTTTCCACGAAAGTATAAAACCGAATGCACATGCACACATCACTTGGTTCATGTAGAGAGAGTGTGAAGGACAGCTTTGAGTGCAAAATGTGAAGACTCGAGCTTTGGTTTGGGGATCAGAACAGTGTGAGCGTGTGAAGGACGGATACCCGTAAAGTCATCAACGCTGACCTTAAATCGAGATTAATAATATGTATTTTATATTAAATCACATGTTTATATGGATTATTTAATGTTTTGTGATTTATAAAATATAATTTGGTATTTATCCATTTTTATGGTATTTATCTGCTTTTATTTATAAATCGGTATTTATCCGTTTTTATTATATTTATCCGCTTTATTTAAATATGATTTATTTTGGATAAATATCTATTGTGAAGGATGTTTGGAGGCAAATGTGAAGAGTTGAGTGCGATCGGGAAGAAGGTTTGTGTTTGTGAGCTGGTGAAAAGGCAATTCTACCCTCCAAGGACTAGTGGTTCAAACAGTTGAAGAGCAGCAATCCTACCTGTTCTACAAGTGTTTAGATAGTGAAGCTAGGGATTAGTCAAGGACTATCAGTTTAGAACTTTTTGTAACCGGGCCATCTCAAAGAAGTTCTAGTGGAATTTTCCTCCGCATCACAGGGGAAGAGAGGACGTACAAGATTACACCACCTGGAACCTCTATAATTCTTGTCTATTTACTTTATGCATTCACTTATTTCATTATAGCTATTTTTACATGGTTTTCATACTGAAACTAAGTTAACTAGTTGTTAAAGGCTAATATTTATCCACTGCCAGTTAACAAGACTAAAATATAAGTCAGTATTGACTTATACTCGATTGAGTTTATGAACTCCGCACAGAAGTTAAGGGGACAGAACAAAATCGGCGGAGATCGGTTTGAGTTTCGGAGAAACTTCGGTTCTCGGGCTTTTTCATTTCAGATAAGTTTTTGGTGACAAGTTTATTCACCCCTCTAAACTTGTGTTAGCCTTTTCAAGGGACCAACATAAACCACCACAAAGAACCACCCCGTTACCATCGTTGTCGTTCTTGAAAGCTTGATAAGGTTGTCATTAGGAAAAAAGGCCCCAGATTTATTACCCGACGATTTCCAGCATCGTCAATTGGCGCTAGAAGGAGGGCCACTTTTCAGTGACAATCTGTTCAAAGGATACCATAATGACAAGTCATCGGGTGAAGGACGTGAACGTCATCTCTGGAGGATATGGCAACCGGATCCTGGGAAAGGAAGATGATCAACATCCCGATGTTGTTGCACCATACAAAAGACGGCGGTTCCTTGAAGAAGTGACTTACAGCACCGGAAATCTTGTTCCCTTGGTGATTAACAATGATGGCCTCACAATTGAAGCCATAGTGGGCCAGAATCTGGTAAGGCATATCTGTGTTGACACATGAAGTGCGGTTAGTATATTATATTATTCTACCTTACAGTTGATGCACCTAGAAAATTCCGATTTAACACCGGCCACAACTCCCCTATTTGGCTTCGCCGGATCACCGGTCTATCCCGAGGGCACCATTGTCCTCCCCACCACCTTCGGCCGACCCCCACTAGGCTAAACTCTTTTAGTTGAGTATGTAGTGGTCAAAGCTCCGCCCCTTACAATGTTATCATAGGCCGACCTTCCTTGATTATGTTGAAATAGTGTCCTAAACCCAATCGGGTTGGACCGGATCTGACCGGGTCGGATCATTTCTACTATTTCTTTATTATTGTATATATATTAAATGGCTTTTCTGTTGTCATATATTTGTTCTTTTAAAGAACCAATTTTGCATTGTTATATGATAACGTCCTTAGGATTAAATTGTGGTAGAGAAACCATGATAGGCGATTATGGTTGATGAGATCTTTAATCACTGTAATAAGTTTGATACTTAAATGTCTCTAGGATGATGTACTATTAGACAGGGCATTGATAGTACAAACAGACTAGCACGTATTAGATGTCTTCTGTCTTTAAGGGCAGGGATAGATCTCGTCTATCGAAGTGTAGAGACAATTGGATTGTACGTGGACGTGTATTAGAGAATGCATACGTTAGACTGACCCACTTACACTGTTAAGTGTCACACTTTATGGCGGTTGTGTAATTATCCTTATGACCAGAGTCTACATGGCATCACGGTGTGGATTGTCATGCTTTGACACTATTGATGTTTCTCTTAGCCATGGGACGATCATGCGGTAGTGATTGGGTGTGATACTGAAGCATGCGGATTATACATGTTTGGTCATCCGGAAATCGCGTACCCTATCAGTAGGGTGAATATCCGAAAGGGCATTCTTTTAAGGAATGTCTTACTCTCGTGAATCTTTGCAAAGTGGAAGTAAATGAGTTATTTCGAAAGAGCATGATATCCAGATTATAAGATACGGTCGTTGATGTTTGACACTCGACAAACGACCGTATGGATATTATTACAGCGATAGGATTGTAAGTTACACGGTAACTGTTTCACATGAAAGGTAGTAGTCATTGCATTTGACTATTCTGGTGATTGGGGGTCACGGTGTGTTGCTAGACGCTATCCCATGATCGTTAAGTATGAAGGGCATTTTCGTAATTTGCACCGTGTGCATACGGCCAACATATTCGGAAGCCTATCGGGTTACACACATAAGAACATCTAGCCGGATTAAAATGTGATTATAGTTGATAACCAAATAAGGAAAGAATTTATCTCGTACTATAAAGGTTATAGTGGTAAATTAATATGGTAGTATTTATTTATTATGAATAAATATAATACAAGATATTAATTATGTTAATTAAATATATACATATGTATGTCAAAATTTATTGTGTATATTGATACACATGGATTTTGCAAATTAATTAATCATAGTATTATTTTAATTAAAGAAAATATCAATTCCCAAAATAGCGGGGATCATAATGTATTGGATACATTTGAGTTGTGCATCTTAATTAATAAGATTACCATAATATTAATATTAGATATTAATTGATTTAAAAAAAAATAGATTTATGGTAATAAGATAAAGATATATTCAATATAAGATATTGTCAATATATATCTTTGAAATATATTTAATATAAGATATTGAATATTAATAAGATAAATCAATCAAATATATTTTCCTTATTTTACTAGTAAATTGTTTTCTTCGTCTCTACTCAACTAAGGGGCGCCCCATCCACTATAAATAGGAGGTGAGTGTCAAGCTCTTTTGCACATCACAATTCCAAAAGCTAATAGTTCTTGTGAAAAATAGAGAGCTTCTTAAGGAGGGATTTAGATAGAAAAGGCCGGCCTAGCAACCGGATTTTTCTAGTAGTAATCCATTGGTGGATTCCGGCGGGTTGTTCTTGTGGATTAGCGGTAGAGGTTGAACGCTTGGGCGGCTCCGTGCATCGCTACTCTCCTTAGACGGTCAAAGCGTCGATCTTTTAGATCAAGCAAGGTAACCACCGTCTACTAGCTTATTTGTTTATTGCTTAAACGAAGTAGATCCTGATAAAAGGAAATCAATTTTTGAATTCCGCTGTGTTCCCGCATAGATTTCCTAACAGTGATATCAGAGCGAGCTTCGTGCTTAAGCAATAAGCATGTTATTTTGCGTAGTTAATTTTATCGTTTAAATCATGTAAATAAAAGATGAAGAGTTTTGATTCGCAAAACGATACACGAAAAGAAAAAAACGAAATCTGGTGGTGCTCGGCCGACTGGCGGCGGCACCAGCACTGGAGGCGGCGGCAGGGCAACCTGCTGCCGGCGTCGTTTGACCGGTCAAAGCTGGTGGATCTCCAAATTTTGTTTTGTGTATTTTGTGTTTCTATATGGTTCATAGTTGTGATTAATATCTCATTTGTTCAGTTGTGTCATATGGCTAACTAATGGTTCGAATAATTTAGGTCATTGGGATGCCACATGGCATTAAAATAATAATGGTCTTTCCAAACTTTGTTTGAAATAGGCCTAGGCCATTTCCAAATATTTGATTTGGAAAAAAGTCTAGGCCTAGGTCATTTTCAAAATTTTGATTTTGGAAAGTGGTCAGGCACATCAACAAAAATATTGGCCTTTCCAAATTTTGTTTGGAATAGGCTTAGGCCTTTTTCAAAATTTTGATTTTGGAAAGGGTCAAGGGAGATGTCTTTTGGTTTAGGAAACCAAATGCATCCCTTTTGATTTGGAATCAAAAGGAAAGAAACAAATGAGACATAATTTTAATTTTGATTTATTTTTGAAATAGTTCTAATTAATTAAAATTAAAATTGAAATCGGTTTAAAATTAATCGTTAATTTTATTTCGATTAAAATCATTAATTAATTAAATGTTAATTAGTTAATTGATTGGGTAAAATTATTTAATTGATTAAACGTTAATCGATTAATAAAGACACAAGTAGTTAAATTTTAATTTTATCTTTTTCATAAAATGTTATTGTATGGATTAGATATAGTAGATATAATATGATTATATGGATTTTCGATTGATCGCTGATTTCACCAATAGGATATATGTGAATGATTTAATTTTTCTTTTGGTTTAAAAATTGTCCTATGCTGTTATGAAGAACGTGATATTTTCTGCATTTACCCCATTCCCGTTAGCTCCCCCCCGTGTACGGTGGGTGTATTTATTTTATTAGATAGAATTAAATGTAACAAGAATGAAGCAGAAGACGGAGACCAAAGAAAGAAGAATAAAGATCCTATTGGAGATGGCGCATTAAAGATCCTATTGGCGGTTGCAGCTACCTTAGATTGTGACTCACGGTTTCGTCAGTTTGTATTTGAAACCGCACCTAGGAAAAGTCCATGATCATACTGGTTACTTTACGCATTTATTTATTTTGTGCTTGTATTTATTTTATATGATACGATAGATGCATGACTTGTCACGATCTAGATAAATGTGTAGATATATATCTATAGATATATATATATATATATATATATATATATATATATATATATATATATATATATATATATATATATATATATATATATATATATATATATATATATATATATATATTTGATGAGACCATAATTAAAATTAATTAAGTGAATTAATTTGCATAAATACTTCCACCTCAAAAGAATCAAGTCGAAATTGCCTCCCCATATTATAATGACGGTGAAGAGCTCTTGTTCGGATCCAACTCATCAGCCAAAGCAGGGGGTTGACCTACTTCGGGTATATTGTCATTATCGAGATATGATCGTATGAGATCTCACGAATATTGGGGTTATGACTTGACTAAGAATTCTCTCGGCCACAAGCCAAAGCGGGGTCGTTTGGATTTTATAGGCAAGGGTTTGACTACTTCAAAAGATGAAAATTGTTAAAGAGTTGACTAGTCAAACAACAAGAGTCGTATACGATACGATTGACAAAGAGTTGTCTACCTATTAGATTATTTTCGGCCCACCAGCCAAAGTGGGGGTCGCGGTAGTTTAGTGGGATCTTGTCCACTAAAGAAATTAATAATTCTTGAAAGTCAATTGGGAGTAGTTGACTAGTGGGAGGAAAATCATAAACCAAAAGACCATTTTTTGATTTTGCGTGTCTAAACAACAACACTCTTTTATCTTTAGTTTTATGTTGTAATTTTAGCAAACTTTTATATTTATGTTTTTATTCTCGATTAATAAAACCAAATTATAACTGTCAGAGAAACGTTATCAAAATGTTTAAGTAATTTTAATCATTTTAAAATAAGCAATGACACGAGCAATCCCGTCATAGTAGTTGGAGACAAGGAGACTATATGTTTGATGGAGTACTCCAAGGCTTTAATTATTAATGAAAGCGGACGCTCATGATATGATTAAATCATTTGAAATAAGTTTCAATGAATTAATCATATATTGGATACGATCCAATATGATCATTATGTCATTCGATGTCAATTAATTCAAACGTTGAATAAAGATGACCGCATTGAATTTTGGAAAGGCTGTTTTCAAAATTGTAAGATTTAAGTATTGACTTAATTCTTTAATCAATGCTTAAAGGTTAATTAAATAGTCAATGTTTTGAATACGATTCAAAAGGTTAAGTGAACTATTTGATAAAGTTTAGATTTTCCTTATGAAAGGAAATTAACGACAAAGCTCTTGTGATCTTTCTTAAGTCTTATGAAGACTACACTAAGAAATATTTATAAGTGCTTAAAGGATTAAAAAGGAAAGTTAGGGCAAGTGCTTAAATAGAGGACTTATTGAAGCCTCTATCCTAAGCAAGCATGTTGAGACAAATCTATCTAAACTCAAGTCAACTCTCAGATATATGATATCCTACGAGTGTGATTAAATTAGAAAGATTAAGTACGGAATACACTGAGATATGGAAAGTGAAGCAAACGTTGCGACTTTTTCGATTTTGTGTTCTGAGTAGTAAACTGATAAGGGAGCTAAATAAATGTTATTGTGTTCCGGTTCTTATGAAGAACACAGTTCAGTTATTTATTAGGATTTAGCAGACATATTCAATTGTAAGGAATAAATGTTATTCCGATAAAGTTGAAAGTTCATTGAATCTAACATACTAGATTGATGTCACTATATCGTTGATATAGGTGAAAAATCTCAACTAAATATTTGTATGGCTGTTATCCTTGATTTGTGGTCGTTTCGAAGGCACGATCTATAGAAGGGAAGCGTGTAACCAAACGTCATTCTGATGATGCTGAACCATATGATTATGAATCATGTGGGTTATACGTATCTTATCCAAAACGGACTTTTAAGAAAATGTTATAAAACCTAGAAGATTGACTAGAGCCTAAACATATTGATGTTTGTTGGCTTATGACAAAGCATACCATAAACAATTGTTTATCTCTCTCTTGGACTATTTTTAAAAATAGTTGAATGTACTTATTGAAATACGACAATTCGGAAAGCCCGAAAAGTTTGAGTTAGTACGAATGTGAGAATGATGAGCTACTTAGGAATTAATCTTCAATTGGATTGAAGCAATTATTAACTGGAGGGTGTTTCAGAAGTCGTCTGAAATAGAATCATATTCTCCATCGAAGGATACCATCTTTGGATTACGCAATTAGATTGTGTTCCTAAAATGGAAATAACACTTTATATGATAAAAGTGAGAATCAAGCCATGCGAAGTATCCCTTACCCGTTTCGGGATAGTGCCCTTATACTTAACTGAGTTCCAAAGAATAAATGTTGAATAAATTCCATATTAGATATGGAAAAGGATAATGTCGAATCTATCTTAACCGATGATTTGAAGTTGTAATAGGCAAAGTCAGAAAGACTTGGAGCCTAGTACGACATATGCAACTTTGTGGAATATCTAAGCAAGTACGCTAGATAGTGTTTACTTACCCGCAGAGCAAAACTGTTTTTCTCCAAACATGTTGTCTTCTAGAGGAAGTGTTTCTTCCAAAAGAAACAGTGGGAGTAAATAAGATCTCAAAGGAGTTTGAGAACCACAAAGATATATTCAACCATTGGAACATGAGCAGACACCACATAATGATAGGTGTAGAACACTGCTCAGCGCACACAAAAGTTCTGTAAGTCTGTGGATAACCTTAAGCCTGAAAGGGCTGTTGGTATATTCATCTTGAAGAATGAATATCTCACGACTTATGTAAGAATGTTTGAAAGGTAAGATTGAGAGATATGGCCAGGAGCCATAATATATGAATTAGATTCCATCAGTGACAACCAGGTTATGAACTTAGTCTGTCTTACCTAGAGGGAATGTCCCTGAAAGGCTGAGCCCAGTTCTATTCAGACTACGCTTGTTGTAACTTCGTATCAAGGCTATATGATAGTGTTGAAGACGTTGGGTAGAAAGCTCGATGTTCATAGATGATAACTTGATATTGTTAGGAAATCACTAGTTTAACGCAGCGGAATTTAAAATTTGATTTCCTTTTCTAGATCGTTCTTCGTTTAATGCAATAAACACGTTAAGTAGTTTGACGGTTATACCTTAGATGATCTATAAGATCATCGCTTTGACCGTCAACGGAGAGTAGTTCGAAGGCGCAAGACGCCCACGCGTCCGGCCTCTATCTCTAATCCACACTTTGCGGAATCCCTTTGCCGGAATCCTCCTTGGATTGCTTTATCGGAAAACTCCATGGATTGCTTCTATTTTAGACCATGGCATTTTTCCTCCCTCACAAACTCACTATGGATTGCTCTCTATTTTACACAAAACAAATAAAATGAGCTCTTGTAATTGTGATCTTTAAAGATAATTGACACCCACTTCCTTTATTATATAATTAAGTATTACCATAAATCTGTGGAGGAAAATCAATTAATATCTCATATCCAATAAAATAAGGAAAATCAACTAGATTGATTTATCTCTTTAATTAAAATTAATTTTGTCAATATCTTATATTGAATATAATTATCTTATTACCATAAATCTATTTTTCCAAAATCAATTAATATCTCATATTAATATTATGGTAATCTTATTAATTAATGTGCACAATCCAAGTGTATCTTATACACATCAAAAGTGGTGCCCCATATTCCAAAAGATTGACTTCCAGAATATTCTTTAATTAATATAATTTGTATATATAATTAATATCTTGTATTTTATTTATTCATAATAAATAAATACCACCATATTAATTTATAGTCTAGAGATATCGCTCCATTATTTATTCAACATTTATTATCACAGTACAGAGGCAAAGATAGAGAAAGTCCACACGGATGATAACATAGCTGATCCGTTAACCAAGGCATTGTCTCAAGCTAAGCATGAGAAACATGTTCACTTGTGCGGGCTTAGGCATATGGGTGATTGGCTTTAGGCCAAGTGGGAGATTGTTGGAAAGGTGTCCTAAACCCAATCGGGTTGGACCGGATCCGACCGGGTCGAGTCATTTACAGTCTATTTAGTTCATGTAATAACTTTATTATAATTAATAAAAGCACTTATGTTATTATGTATTGTTTATCTTCATATTATTTGTTGTACATATATAGTAACGTCCCTAGTATCAATCTGTGATAGAGAAACCATGATAGTGATTATGGTTGATGAGATCTCTAATCACTATAACAAGGTTGGTACTTAAATGTCTCTAGTCTTACATGTTATCAAATGGGACATTGATAGTATAATCAGACTAGCACGTATTTGATGTATACCTTGGACCCCTAACAATGAAATTGTTAAGAACCCTAAGTAATACAATGAATATCCCGAAATAAAAAGGAAAATAGAATTAGATGAAGGAAAAGACTTGAGCAAAAGTAGTTTAACTCAAGGATGAGACTAGAAGAACCAATGGCTATGAAGAAGCCAAGACCCTTCTAATGATCCTTAAACCAAAGACTACAATGAAACACTTTAAGCTATGCTCACAAACTTAAAATGTACTTAATAAAAGTTGTAAAAACTCCAAGAGAAAACTCTCAATATAATTATAAATCAAGGTGTCAAATACATATGGTGTGCCCCTCCTTTTATAGGCTAAGGATGTTGGCATTTTATTTTCTAGAAAATGAAAACAAAATAAGAAAATATAAAATAAAAATGAACCTAGACAACTCCTAAGTCTAGATGAAATAAAGAAAAAGGTAATTCCAAAAATAAAAAAAGATCTTCAAATCACAAATTAGTAAATAATCCCCCAATCAGATTGATTGATTATCTACCAAAAATAAGATGAAGATTTGATTGAACCCTAAACCCTAATGGACACCTCATGCACGAAATTCCAAGTGTAGAGGGCCTTATTTGACTATTATAATATGATAAGAAATAATAAAATACAAATTACAAGCCCAAGAACTAGTAAAAGTAGGCTAAGTGGTGTCAAACCCATATTATAGCCCATTGTGCTTGAAACTTGTGTTCTGTTTCACTCCAATTTGCTCTAGCATAGCCCAATCATCATTTTGACCCTCTCGAGCTTGGATTATATTCACCAATAGTGGCTCTTTCAGGTGGATCTTCTTCTACCATTGTTGCCTTGTCATGCAACTCAACAACAAGCGCATTTAATGCTTCTTTCATCCTTTTGGCTTGGAATCGGTCACCTGGTCCATCTCTTATCTTCAAAGGATCTTTTGTAAGCTCCTTGTATGGTCCTCCATCATCCCTCCCTCTTGAAAAGGATTTGTCCTCAAATCTCCGCATTAAATGGGGTTAAGTCCGAAACATTAAAAGTAGCACTTACATTGTATTCACTGTGTAGATCCAAATTTTGTAGGCATTATTATTCACTTTTGCCACAACTTGAAATGGTCCATCTCCTCTGGGTTGCAACTTGGATCTCCGTTTAATAGGAAACCTATCCTTTCGAAGATGTAACCAAACCCAATCACCGGGTTCAAATAAAACCTCTTTCCTTCCCTTGTTGTGCTGTTTGGAGTAAACCTGAGTCCGTTTCTCAATATTAGCTTTAACTTTTTCATGCAATGCTTTAATAGACTCAGCTTTGTTTTTCCCATCCAAGCTTGCTTTTTCTTCACAAGGTATGGGGATTAAATCAAGAGGGCTCAATGGATTAAAGCCATACACTACTTCAAATGGTGAAAATTTAGTCGCACTATGCGGGACTCTGTTATACGCAAACTCAACAAAAGGAAGACAATTTTCCCAATTTTTAAGGTTCTTCTGTATTATTGAACGAAGTAATTGTCCTAAAGTCCTATTAACCACTTCAGTTTGACCATCAGTTTGGGGGTGGCAAGTAGTAGAAAATAGTAATTTAGTACCTAACTTACTCCATAAAACTTTCCAAAAGTGACTCAAAAATTTCACATCACGATCACTCACAATAGTACGTGGAACTCCATGTAAACGCACAACTTCTTTAAAGAATAAATTAGCAATATATGTCGCATCATTTGTTTTAGTGCAAGCAATAAAGTGTGCCATCTTGAAAATCATCCACTACTACAAAGACCGAATCCTTACCACTTTTAGACCTTAGTAAACCAAGAACAAAATCCATAGAGATATCTGGCCCAAGGTTCATTAGAATTGGGAGTGGTTGATACAAACCATGAGGCTGGGTTTTGGATTTAGCATGTTTACATGTAATGCAATGATCACAAATTCTATTAACATCCACACGCATATTAGGCCAATAAAAATGTTCTTTTAGGACTTCTAACGTTTTATTCATCCCAAAATGACCCATTAAACCTCCCCGTGAGCTTCACTTACCAACAACTCTCTTATAGAACATTTAGGTATGCAAGTTTGTTTACCACGAAAATGATAACCATCATGCCTATAAAAATCTTTAAAACCAGATTGCTCACATGCAACATGTATAGAAGAAAAGTCAACATCATTATGATACAATTCCTTAATCATTTCAAACCCAAGCGATTTAGAATCTAAAAAATCGATTAAAGTATACCTTCGAGATAATGCATCACTACTTTATTTTCTTTACCACATTTATACCGGATAACATAAGGAAATGTTTCAATAAATTCTACCCACTTCATATGCCTCTTATTTAACTTCCTTGACCCTTAAGGTACTTTAAGGATTCGTGATCCGTGTGAATCACAAATTCTTTGGGCCATAGGTAATCTTTGCCAAGTTTTCAATGCTCTTACCAACGATACATCTCTTTATCATAAGTGGAGTAATTTAATTGTGCAGCCTTTAACTTCTCACTAAAATAGGCAATGGGACGATTATTTTGAATAAGAACAGCCCCAATCCCAATCCCAGAAGCATCACATTCAATTTCAAATGCACAATCAAAATTAGGTAATGCTAAGACAGGCGCACTAGTTAACCTTTCTTTTAAGAGTTCAAAAGCTTGTTGTTGTTTTACTCCCCAATGAAAAGAAACTTCCTTTTTAACCAACTCATTTAAAGGAGATGCAATAGTGCTGAAATCTTTCACAAAACGCCTATAGAAACTAGCTAGGCCATGAAAACTCCTCACTTCAGTAACAGTTTTAGGCGTGGGTCACTCTTTAATGGCCTTGACCTTTTCGGGGTCAACCTCAATACCATTGGCTCCAACAATGAACCCAAGAAAAACCAATTTATCCATGCAAAATGAACACTTTTTAAAATTAGCATACAAAGACTCATTTCTAAGTGTGTCCAAAACAACACGTACATGATGCAAATGCTCATCTTGACTCTTGCTATAGATCAAAATATCATCAAAATAGACTACCACAAATTTACCAATATACTCACGCAAAACATGGTTCATTAAGCGCATAAAAGTACTCGGTGCATTAGTGAGTCCAAATGGCATAACTAGCCATTCATATAGACCAAACTTGGTCTTGAAAGCAGTTTTCCATTCGTCTCCCTCTTTTATTCTTATTTGATGGTATCCACTTTTTAGATCTATTTTAGTAAAAAGTATAGCACCATGTAACTCGTCCAACATATCATCCAACCGAGGAATGGGATATCTATACTTGATTGTGATTTTATTAATTGCTCTACAATCAGTACACATACGCCATTCTCCAGTTTTCTTGGGAACTAAAATGACAGGAACGGCACAAGGACTAGTGCTTTCCCTCACTTTACCCCTTTCCAATAGTTCACTTACCTGCCTCTGTATTTCCTTTGTTTCCTCTGGACTTGCTCTATAGGCAGGTCTATTGGGCAATGACGCCCCGGGAACAAAGTCAATCTGATGTTCAATACCACGTAAGGGTGGTAATCCATATGGTTCCTCGTCTGGAAACACGTCTTGATATTCCTGCAACAACTCAACAAACATACCAGGCATAGACGGGGATATATCACCCGTACTTAACAAGCATTCTTTAAATATTATGACAAACACTTGACGCTTTTCCGAATTGCCTTATGCGCGTGAGTTGTTTTAGCAAAGAAGTTAGGTTTATTTTTAAGTGCTTTCGATGCTTCCTTCTTTTCCTTAAGCTCAGACGCAACACTCTCAGTTTGCACACTACTCACCATGGCTTTTTCTTTTAGATTCAATTCATGTTCTTTCTAGATTTAGCCATTTTTACTTGACTTTCATGGATTTGCTCTGGATTTAAAGAAGTCAAGACAATTTTTCTATTATTATGCTTAAAAGAGTATTGATTCAGAAAACCATCATGAATTGCTTTCTTATCAAATTGCCAGGGTCTACCAAGTAAAATATGTGTAGCATGCATAGGAATCACATCACACACAATTTGATCCTCATAACTGCGAATAGAAAAAGATATAAGAACTTGTTTAGTAACTCTAAGCTCCCCACACTCATTAAGCCATTGCAGCTTATACGGGTTTGGATGCTTGATAGTCTCTAAACCAAGTTTATCTACCATTTCTTGACTTACCACATTTGCACAACTGCCACTATCAATAATAATCATGAAAATTTTACCTTTAACCATACATCTTGTGTGAAATATGTTTTCTCTTTGGTCCTCTTGACCCACTACCTTTGGTTGGACACTTAAGGCCCGCCTTACCACAAGTAGTTCCCCGTTGTCCTCAATTGGATTAGTAATGTCTTGATCCTCTTCCTTACCACTTTCATGCTCTTGCTCCTCCTCACTTGCTGATTCATAGGTGCCATCTCCCCGTATAATCATCACACGCTGGTTTGGACAATTGTTGGAATAATGTCCTCTTCCTTTGCACCAAACACACAATATCACGAGATCTAGAAGGATTAGCATTAAAATTTCGTTCCTTACCCTTTTCCAATTCCTTGGACTTTTCTTGACCTTTGGGTGCATTAGTAAGAGTCTTGGGGCATCCCTTCGACTTGGCATAAGGTTGAAAGTGAGAGGAATTCCTTTGGATAAGGAATTCTTCTTCTTGAGTTGACTTTCAACTTTAATAGCCATATGCACCATTCCTTGTAGATCGAATAGGGATGTAAGTCAACAAAGTGTTGGCTATCTCACTATTCAACCCACTAAGGAATCGGCCATCAGGGCTTCCTCATCCTCCTCAACATTGGCACGGATCATGGAAACCTTCATTTCCTTGTAGTAATCATCGATCGTCATGGATACTTGGCGGAGTACCGCAATTTTTGAAGACGTTCACGATGATAATGGTTAGGTACAAATCTTTTTTCATTATTTTTTCATCTCACTTCACGCCTCAACTGGAACATCGCCCATTCTCCTTCCAGGTTGTCACTATTTGATCCCACCGAACATTGCATAATCGTAAAATTCTAATGCTCGCCAAATTTACTTTTTGAGTCTCGCTATATTTATTACAATCAAATACAAACTCGACTCTTTTTCCCATTCTAAATACTCCTCCGGATTACTAGTCCCTTGAAAGGAGGAATCTTCATCTTGATGTTTGAATACCATCTTGATGATTATTCCTTCTTGGCCTCTCTGCACTTGTTTAAGCGTAAACTCATCATATTAAATGCGGTATATCATCGAGGATCAAGGTCCCGATCAACTTCATGTTCATTATCATGTTCAGTTTCAAAATTAATGCGTCTTCTTGCATTGTTTGTGATCGATGCATTAGCAGATCTCCGACCATTAGTTTGTCCTCTCGATTCCCTCAACAAGTTTTTCATATCGGTCATTTCTTCCATTAGTTGATTAACTTGTTGTGATTGATTCAAGTGACAACTTAGAATCTACTCCCTTAGTTGAGGAAGCCTCAACTTTCTGACCGTTCTCACTTGACATTCTTTTAGAAAGAGTAAAAATAAATAAAATTATAAGGCACTTTTCGGTGTCCGGCCTCTTTTTTTTTTTTTTTCTTTTTTTTTTTTGCAAACAAAATATAAAAAGGGAAAATAAAACCTCACTTACGCTCTTTGTGGGGTGATTGAAAATTCACTCTGGCTTTTCTCTCCCCTCTTATAGACTCACCACACAATTGCCTTTTACCGCTCTTTCTCAATTAGAGTATTAAACGATTAAAAAGTGCACAATAATATGTTTGCAATGCTCTGTGAATCACTGTATCCTTAGTCCTCAAATCACAAGAAGAGAAGGCTAGGATGGATTCAAAAGTGAGAAGAAAAGACAAAATAATGGAAGAGATGTGGAAGGGACCAAAGATGTAATGAGACTTGGGGCACCTTTTTTTGAGTGTGACCCTTTATATGACCTTTTTATATATTATTTTTTTATTTTTTTTTTTTTTTTTTTTGACTCAAAAAAACTCTGAAGAACTTGGATTAGATCAGGTTATCACCTTTTAATCAGTGCCTAAACGATTAGCACTTCAACTGGAGTTCGGTGACAACTTCCTGATTTTACCCAGAAATTCAGCCCTGCACTTATTGGCACGTGCAGCCCAAACAAAAACGAATTTCAACAGGAAGCAAAAAGGAAATTTGTAGAATAATGAGTTATGTAGATGATACCCAAAATTCATATTTTTTGGACTTTTATA
The DNA here is from genome assembly GCA_026214975.1 of Gentiana macrophylla. Lineage (NCBI taxonomy): Eukaryota > Viridiplantae > Streptophyta > Magnoliopsida > Gentianales > Gentianaceae > Gentiana > Gentiana macrophylla. Next base: position 84,506,925 of record CM047812.1, read on the forward strand.
GGTTGAACAAACAATCGTTTCTTTTCAACTAACTCAATCTGTCAAAATTTTCCAGAGTTGTAGCAGTGACTTATTTCGCCGATTGTGATCAAACTATAACGAATATGGAAAAACTCAAAAGATGAAAGTTGTAGAACAGGAAATTTGCTATCACACCACCAATTTTCAATGAATTTGGAATTTTATAATCCACTCAAACGAAATTCGAAAGAGGATCTACTGCTGCAGAATTTCAGAACAGAGTATTCTGTGTTTCCATGCAATTTTCAGTATGATCTGATTCGAATTTTGAGATACAATAAAAAGAGAAAATCAAGATCAATTGGTGATTTATATGTGATAAAAATTACAGATTTTTTTTGAGTTTTCATGAGTATAAAACGAATTGAAATAAAAACGGGTGTCAAATCAGCAACACCAAAACAAATGGATTGAACCACTGGCTCTGATACCAACTGATGTATACCTTGGACCCCTAACAATGAAATTGTTAAGAACCCTAAGTAATACAATGAATATCCTGAAATAAAAAGGAAAATAGAATTAGATGAAGGAAAAGACTTGAGCAAAAGTAGTTTAACTCAAGGATGAGACTAGAAGAACCAATGGCTATGAAGAAGCCAAGACCCTTCTAATGATCCTTAAACCAAAGACTACAATGAAACACTTTAAGCTATGCTCACAAACTTAAAATGCACTTAATAAAAGTTGTAAAAACTCCAAGAGAAAACTCTCAATATAATTATAAATCAAGGTGTCAAATACATATGGTGTGCCCCTCCTTTTATAGGCTAAGGATGTTGGCATTTTATTTTCTAGAAAATGAAAACAAAATAAGAAAATATAAAATAAAAATGAACCTAGACAACTCCTAAGTCTAGATGAAATAAAGAAAAAGGTAATTCCAAAAATAAAAAAAGATCTTCAAATCACAAATTAGTAAATAATCCCCCAATCAGATTGATTGATTATCTACCAAAAATAAGATGAAGATTTGATTGAACCCTAAACCCTAATGGACACCTCATGCACGAAATTCCAAGTGTAGAGGGCCTTATTTGACTATTATATGATAAGAAATAATAAAATACAAATTACAAGCCCAAGAACTAGTAAAAGTAGGCTAAGTGGTGCCAAACCCATATTATAGCCCATTGTGCTTGAAACTTGTGTTCTGTTTCACTCAATTTGCTCTAGCATAGCCCAATCATCATTTTGACCCTCTCGAGCTTGGATTATATTCACCAATAGTGGCTCTTTCAGTGGATCTTCTTCTACCATTGTTGCCTTGTCATGCAACTCAACAACAAGCGCATTTAATGCTTCTTTCATCCTTTTGGCTTGGAATCTGGTCACTGGTCCATCTCTTATCTTCAAATGATCTTTTGTAAGCTCCTTGGATGGTCCTCCATCAGTATTGGATGTCTTCTATCTTTTAGAAGATATGGATAGATCTCGTCTATCGAAGTGTAGGGACACTTGGACTGTACGTGGACGTGTATTAGAGAATGCGACGTAGAGTCGACCCACTTACATTAAGTGTCACACTATGTGGCGGTTGAGTAATTATCCTTTTGACCGGAGTCTTCATGGCATCACGGTGTGGATTGTCATGCTTTGACACTATTGAGATTTCTCCTAACCATGGGGCGATTATGCGGTAGTGATTGGGTATGATATTGAAGCATGCGGAGTATACATGATTGGTCGTCCGGGAATCGCGTATCCTATGATTGGGATCGAATATCCGAAATGGCCTTCTTATAAGGAATGTCTAGCTCTCGAGAATCTTTGCGGGGCGAGATAAACTATCTGGATTACACAGATGCCAGTTTCCAAACTGACAAGGATGACTTCAAGTCACAATCTGGATTTATTTTCACGCTTAACGGCGGAGCAGTGAGCTGGAAGAGTTCAAAGCAGGAGACTGCTGCAGACTCTACAATGGAAGCCGAATACATAGCAGCCTCGGAGGCGGCAAAGGATGCAGTTTGGATGAAGAAGTTCATTACTGAACTTGGTGTGGTTCCCTCCATTGAAGGTCCAAGTGGCCTCAGATCGTGGATAATAATGGAGCGATATCTCAGTCAAAGGAACCCAATCATAGGATACGCGATTCCCGGACTACCAATCATGTATACTCCGCATGCTTCAATATCATACCCGATCACTACCGCATGATCGCCCCGTGGTTAGGAGAAATCTCAATAGTGTCAAAGCATGACAATCCACACCGTGATGCCATGAAGACTCCGGTCAAAAGGATAATTACACAACCGCCACATAGTGTGACACTTAATGTAAGCGGGTTAGTCTAACGTACGCATTCTTTAATACACGTCCAAGTACAGTCCAAGTTTCCCTACACTTCGATAGACGAGATCTATCCTTATCTTCTAAAAGATAGAAGACATCCAATACGTGCTAGTCTGATTATACTATCAATGTCCCATTTGATAACATGTAAGACTAGAGACATTTAAGTACCAACCTTGTTATATTGATTAGAGATCTCATCAACCATAATCACTATCATGGTTTCTCTATCACAGATTGATACTAAGGACGTTACTATATATGTACAACAAATAATATGAATATAAAAAATACATAATAACATAAGTGCTTTTATTAACCATAATAAAGTTATTACATGAACTAAATAGACTGTAAATGACCCGACCCGGTCGGATCTGGTCCAACCCGATTGGGTTTAGGACACCTTTCCAATAGATATGTGAGCCCACGAGATCCATTTATGGACTCAAACAATCTTTAGACGATTTCTTTGTTTGATAATCAAAGGAGTTTGATTTAGTCAAAAGAAGGGATATGCCCAATGTGCAAGAGGGATAGTGGGAGTGTGTTACTATTTTTGAGTAAGGTATTGGATACCTCTCTCGGGAATTATCACTCCATGTCACAGTCAATTAATGTTTGGTAGTTCAAGGTCTTTTCGAAAGCACTTGGATTAGCAGTTCTTATTCTTGGAATAAGAATCTATAGTGATAGATTTAACTGCTGTTAGATTATAGTTTACCTATATAGATGTGATGCTAAAAGTGTTTAGCATAGGTCGCGATAGGGGATACTGCTAGCCGGCGTTCTCAAGATCTATCTATGTTAGGACATTAGTCCTAAAGATAAGGTGAAAGATGATGCTTATGGAAGGTTTCCTTTCCTACTGCGATAGGAACCATCAAAAAATTCCAGATGTTCATAGTCCATGAACCGTCATGAGCAAGTATGAAAGTAAGCCTGGTGAATGTCGAGGATATCTTTAAACAAGTTAAGGATGGTTTCCTAGTTTATCAAAACTTGGAAGTGAATAAACATAGATATACAGACAAGTATCCTGAGTCTTATGAAGGCTAGTGAGAGCTACAGTCTGGGTTTACAGTCGCTTTGATTAAGTGATACAGTGAGCTGGAAATATTCTTACTATGGGTCATTGTAAATTCTACAAATAAGCCAAAATACAGTAATGCCTTAGAGGCGCAGCGGGAGCAGTACATGGATCTAGATGGTTCAATCCTGAACCTTGTGCGGTTCTTCCACCTTTTCTATATAGCTGATATAGTAAGTGGATTCATTGCTTAAAGCAAGGACCGGGGTCTCGTCAGAGATTCATGTGTGTGTTGAGGTGGTTTCTTTGACTTGATCATTTGGAGCATGATATGAAGATAGTCTGAGTCCCCATAGATAGCGATCCGTTAACGGCTAGGGCTGGTTGTGAGTATTGCATGAGATTCTTGTGTTTCAACTTGGTCTTGTGTGTGCGAGTGATTGTTTTTAGGCCAAGTGGGAGATTGTTGAAATAGCATCCTAAACCCAATCGGGTTGGACCGGATCCGACCGGGTCGGATCATTTCTACTTTTTCTTTATGTTTGTACATATATTAAATGTCTTTTCTGTTGTCATATATTTGTTCTTTTAAAGAACAAATTATGAATTGTTATATGACAACGTCCTTAGTATTAAACTATGGTAGAGAAACCATGATAGGCGATTATGGTTGATGAGATCTCTAATCATTTTAATAAGTTTGATACTTAAATGTCTCTAAGCTGATGTACTATTAAACAGGGCATTGATAGTACAAACAGACTAGCACGTATTAGATGTCTTCTGTCTTTAAGGGCAGGGATAAATCTCATCTATCGAAGTGTAGAGACACTTGGACTGTACGTGGACGTGTATTAAAGAATGCGTACGTTAGACTGACCCACTTACACTGTTAAGTGTCACACTATGTGGCGGTTGTGTAATTATCCTTAAGACCGGAGTCTACATGGCATCACAGTGTGGATTGTCATGCTTTGACACTTTTGAGGTTTCCCCTAGCCATGGGGCGATCATGCGGTAGTGATTGGGTTTGATACTAAAGCATGCGGAGTATACATGTTTGGTCGTCCGGAAATCGCGTACCCTATCAGTAGGGTGAATATCCGAAAGGGCCTCCTTATAAAGAATGTCTTACTATCGTGAATCTTTGCAAAGTGGAAGTAAATGAGTTACTTCGAGAGAGCATGATATCCAGATTATAAGATACGGTCGTTGATGTTTGACACTTGACAAACGACCGTATGGATATTATTACAAATGATTGGATTGTAAGTTACACACGTAATCGTTTCACATGAAAGGTAGTAGTCATTGCATTTGACTCTTCCAATGATTGGGGGTCACGGTGTTTTGCTAGACGCTATCCCGTGATCGTTAAGTATGAAGGGCATTTTCGTAATTTGCACTTTGTGCCTACGGCCAACATATTCGGAAGCCGATCGGGTCACACACATAAGAACATCTAGCCGGATTAAAATGTGGTTATAGTTGATAACCAAATAAAGAAAGAATTTATCTCGTACTATAAAGGTTATAGTGGTAAATTAATTTGGTGGTATTTATTTATTATGAATAAATATAATACAAGATATTAATTATGTTGATTAATTAAATATACATATATTAGATATGTATGTCAAAATTTATTGTGTATATTGATACACATGGATTTTGCAAATTAGTTAATCATAGTATTATATTAATTAAAGAAAATATCAATTCCCAAAATAGTGGGGAAGTGGCGCCATTCATAATGTATTGGATACATTTAAGTTGTGCAATTTAATTAATAAGATTATCATAATATTAATATTAGATATTAATTGATTTTGAAAAAAATAGATTTATGTAATAAGATAAAGATATATTCAATATAAGATATTGTCAATATATATCTTGGAAATATATTTAATATAAGATATTGAATATTAATGAGATAAATCAATCAAATATATTTTTCTTATTTTACTAGTAGAAGATTTTCTTCCTCTATACTCTACTAAGGGGCGCCCCATCCACTAAAAATAGGAGGTGGGTGTCAAGCTCTTTTGCACATCACAATTCTAAGAGCTAATAGTTCTTTTGAAAAATAGAGAGCTTCTTAGGAAGAGATTTAGAGAGAGAAAAGGCCGGTCTAGCAACCAGATTTTTCTAGTAGCAATCCATTGGTGGATTCCGGTGGGTTGTTCGTGTGGACTAGCGGTAGAGGCCGAACGCTTGGGCGACTCTCATTAGTCGGTCAAAGCATCGATCTTTTAGATCAAGCAAGGTAACCACCGTCTACTAGCTTATTTATTTATTGCTTAAACGAAGTCGATCCTGATAAAAGGAAATAATTTTTTGAATTCCGTTGCGTTCCTGCATAGATTTCCTATTAGATTAGCTTACAAGCTGTTGTCTCACTCGCGTATAACATCTTAAAGTTCCTGGTCGCCAGAGGCCTGGTGGAGATCATAAGCGATGCGGGCCAAGTAAGGAGCTGCTACGCATATGATACCGATAGGGGCACCATGTCAGCACCGGTGCCCATTGAAGAGTTGATGCCCGAGAACCTGGTCCTCAGCTGACAAGGCAAATTAAGGAATTCAGCCTGTGGGAATGACGGGAGGACCTGACCATAAAGATAGGATCTTGGATCCCTGAACATCACAAGAGACGGTTGGTGGAACTGTTGAAAGAGTTTAGGGACGTGTTCGCCTGGACCACAGAAAATATGCCGGTTTGTCCCCCGCCATAACTCGGTAAAACCATTTTATTCGGTCCGGTTTGGTTCCGGTTTCTTTGTCTTCTTTATTCTTTTCATATATATATATATATATATATATATATATATATATATATATATATATATATATATATATATATATATATATGTGTGTGTGTGTGTGTGTGTGTGTGTGTGTGTATACATACACACAACATGATATTGTCATACATTGCAATTAGGTTGATCATATAAAACCATGTAAACTATTTTGTTTCATCTTGTGTCATAGTCCTATCGTTGGGCCAAAATCTACGTGTGTGAGGTTGTTGATTAAATTATTAATCGATAATGGTCTAAGATATTACTTATTTACATGTTGTGATAATTAAGGAGATTTTATTTGAACCACACGTAATCTACTCATGCACCACTCTGCACTACAATGAGAACCGACTTTTTGTGTGTTTATTGTGAGAACCAACTTTGATTAAAACCCCATAATCAATAATCGATATACATAGACATATGTGCACACACACACACACACACACACACACACACACATATATATATATATATATATATATATATATATATATATATATATATATATATATATATATATATATATTATAATATATATTTACATATATATCCGGTTTGGTCCGGTTTTTATTTTAAGAAACCAAACCAAATTTTTTTTAAAGGTTTGGTTTTTTACAATACGAAAACCAACAAAAAAACCATGGTTTATGCTTTTCCGGTTTGGACCGGTTTGGTTCAACCGGTTGGTTTGGTTTCCGGTTATTTTTTTCACCCCTAATTTTAACATCATGTGACTCATTGATGTTAGAGTGAAACGAATTTTCGTCGGTAGTTTTTTCACCGTGGTCTAGTGGTCTCTATCTTAAATTTGTCTATATACCATTATGACGGTGCATATTATATGTGTTTAGACTACTCTAGCTGTCACTATAACCTAGTTAAAAAAATTTGTACCAACAAAAGAAGGTTCATAATGCATATATTGTGAAGAAATAATTCTACTTGCTTGACAAAAAATTATCAATTTGTTTTTTTTTTTTGTTTTGAAAAAGGAACATATTATTAACCTAGCCAACGTGGCATCCAAAAAGTGAACGATACATTGTTAAGGAGCATGTAATTGAAACAATACTTAATCTAACCAACATGCAGCTACATAGAAAAATAAATAAAATTTATTGGACTATGTCCCATGCAAGCCTGAGGTTGCGGGCTCTTTCGATCGCGTTGTTCACTAAGATGAAAGCCGGAAGCCGTTCCTCATCACTGTTATGAATCACCTTGTTTCGCCAGTTCCAAAGACCATAGACGGCCTCTCGCCTCAAATTTTTTTAAAATTCAATAGAGTATGTAAATCTAACTGAATTTGAATTCTATATTTTACAAGGGAAAATCAATCGTTTATTTAAAAATCAAACGTGTTTTAATCGGAATGTCTAGCCAATATTTTCCAAGTCAAGTTTATTTATTTAGACTTTTCAAAAAAAAATTATAATAATAATAATTTAAGTTTATGTTTTTACAAGCATCAACTTATGTAGGCTCGTTTTCATGCCCCACCACATACATTGAATACTTGAGGCAATTGTGAGTTGATTCTCAACCCCTTTTGTATATTCTTGTGCGATTTTTTTTATTCACCCTTTGGTTGACTTGAACCACTGACATAGAAAAACAAAATAAATAAATAAAAACAAAGTCATTAATTGGATTGGAAACTAATGGTTTTTTCTCCGGAAAAAAAAACCTTTAATTCATGTTTGATACTGAGAAAAGACTTGCGAAAAGAAAAGTGTATTCTTTTCTCAACAATGTCATGTCTGGTTTCGGTAGAAGAAACGTTTTTTCTCAACTTCTCAAATTTTCTCAAAATGCATTATTTTTTAATATTTCTATTCTCTCCCACCATTGACAAAAGTTGCTTGAGAAAAGAAAATTAATATTCAAAAAAATAAAAATAAAAGACTCTTTGTTCTTTTTAATAAAAAAATCCATATTTTCATACATTTTTTAATAAATTCCTTTTATTTTTTCAGCTTTTCTTTTCTCATGTCTATTCTCACCACTATTCTTTTCTTTGTTTTTTGTTTATACCAAATATGCCCTTAAAGATACTACTAGAAACATATCTAAGTATATATATTCGACTTTAAAAAGTCGAATAAACGTACTACGTAATCAACTTTGAAAGTCATTTTTAACTGCTTAAGTGACATGGTAATGCATTCAAAGACACACACATCCATACAATTTTTTTTGATGCAGAGACTCTATATTAGAACGGACCATCGGATGACTGTCATATTTGGAAAAAGACAAAATTATTTTGTTTGTTTATACACGTGGCAGTCATCCGACAGTCCGTTCTAATAAGAAATCCATACAACAGATTTACCCCACACAAAAAAAAGTTAATCATTTAATAGTGTTGTCAGTATTCAGTAACCAACAAGAAAGCCACCCTTTCTTGGGTCACTAACTGCCACAAGTTTCCCTACGAGCATTGATGAAACCAAATCTTTAACTATCATTTGGCATATTGTCCCTCCAGAAAGGCTCTTCAGGACACGACCTCTGCTTTCAAGGAAATCTCTTGTTTTTTAAGGAACTTGAAGTGATCCCCTGTCACTTTTAACATCACGTGACTCATTGATGTTAGAGCGAAACGAACTTTTGTCGGTAGTTTTTTCACTGTGGTCTAGTAGTCTCTATCTTAGATTTGTCAATATGACCATTATGCGGTGCATATTATATTTGTTTAGACTACTCTAGTAGTCACTATAACCTAGTAAAAAAAATTTGTACCAACAAAAGAAGGTTCATAATGCATATATTGTGAAGAAATAATTCTACTTGCTTGACAAAAAAGTATCAATTTGTTTTTTTTTTGGTTAGAAAAAGGAACATATTATTAACATAGCCAACGTGGCTTCCGAAAAGTGAACGGTACATTGTTAAGCAGCAGGTAATTGAAACAACTACTTAATCTAACCAACATGCAGCAAACTAGAGAAAAAAAAATTCTACTGGTCTATGTCCCATGCAAGCCTGAGGTTGCGTGCTCTTTCGATCGCGTTGTTCACTAAGATGAAAGCCGGAGGCCGTTCCTCATCACTGTTATGAATCACCTTGTTTCGCCAGTTCCAAATACCATAGACGGCCTCTCGGCTCAATTTGTTTTTTTTTATTTTAAATTCAATAGAGTATGTAAATCTAACTGAATTTGCATTCAATATTTTACAAGTGAAAATCAATCGTTTATTTAAAAGTCAATCGAGTTTTAATCGAAATGTCTAGCCAATACTTTCCAAGTCAAGTTTATTTATTTAGTAGTTAAAAAAAAATAAAAAACTATAATAATAATAATTTAAGTTTATGTTTTTACATGCATACCTGATGTAGGCTCGTTTTCATGCCCCACCACATACATTGAATACTTGAGGCAATTGTGACCTGATTCTCAACCCCTTTTGTAAATTCTTGTGCGATTTTTTTATTCATCCTTTGGTTGACTTGAACCATTGACATAGAAAAAAAATAAATAAATAAAAACACAGCCATTAATTGGATTGGAAACTAATTGTTTTTTCTCCAGGAAAAAAAAACCTCTAAGGCATGTTTGATACTGAGAAAAGACTTGAGAAAAGAAAAGTTTTGTATTCTTTTCTCAACAAATACATGTCTGGTTTTTCGAGAAAGAAACGTTTTTTCTCAACTTCTCAAGTTTTCTCAAAAATGCATTTTTTTTAAAGATTTCTATTCTCTCCCCACCATTGACAAAAGTTGTTTGAGAAAAGAAAGATTAGTTTTCAAAAAAAAAAAATTTAAATAAAAGACTGTTTGTTCTTTTTAAGAAAAAAATCCATATTTTCATACATTTTTTTAAATAAATTCCTTTAATTTTTTCAGCTTTTTTTTTCTCATGTCTATTCTCACTGCTATTCTTTTCTTTGTTTTTCTTTATACCAAATACGCCCTTAAAGATACTACAAGAAACATACCTAAGTATGTATATTCGACTTTAAAAAATCGAATCAACGTACTAAGTAATCAACTTTGAAAGTCATTTTTAATTGCTTAAGTGGCATGGTAATGCATTCAAAGACACACACACCCATACAGAGAATTTTGATGCAGGGACTATTTATTAGAATGGACCGTCGGATAACTGTCCTATTTGGAAAAAGACAAAATTATTTTGTTTGTTTATACATGTGGCAGTCATCCGACAGTCCGTTCTAATAGGGAATCCCTACAACAGATTAACCCCCCCCCCCACACACACACACAAAAAAAAAGATAATCATTTATTAGTGTTGTCAGTATTTAGTAACCAGCATGAAAGCCACTCTTTCTTGGGTCACTAACGGCCACAAGTTTCCCTATAAGCATTGATGAAGCCAAATCTTTAACTATCATTTGGCATATTGTCCCTCCAGAAAGGCTCTTCAGGACATGACCTCTGCTTTCGAGGAAATCTCTTGTTTTTTAAGGAACTTCAATGTGATCCCCTGTCAGTTTTTAACATCATGTGACTCATTGATGTTAGAGTGAAACGAACTTTCGTCGGTAGCTTTTTCACTGTGGTCTAGTGGTCTCTATCTTAGATTTGTCTATATGACCATTATGACGGTGCATATTATATTTGTTTAGACTACTCTAGCAGTCACTATAACCTAGTTAAAAAATTTTGTACCAACAAAAGAAGGTTCATAATGCATATATTGTGAAGAAATAATTCTACTTGCTTGACAAAAAAGTATCAATTTGTTTTTTTTTTTTTGAAAAAGGAACATATTATTAACATAGCCAACGTGGCATCCAAAAAGTGAACGGTACATTGTTAAGCAACAGGTATATGAAACAACTTGTAAAATCCCACATCGGTAAAGTAAAGTCCTGCTCACCCCATATAAGTGTGAGACATAAAAGTCTTGTCAACTCGAGTTAGTCCTTTTAGACCAAGCGAGGACGGCGGTTTAAGCAGTTGACCGGATTATTTATGACTCATTTAGCGCTACCAGGCCTGGGGTCTGGGGTGTTACAGAATTGTATTCAGAGCCGACTGTCATACGAAACTGAATGCCACATCGTAAGAGGCTGTAGGGGCCACCTCTAGAATCCTATGGTAGGGACGAATTGAGACAAGTCCACTGGGACAAATCTTGGCCGTCAGTCCCTTATAAGGGGGGGGGGGGAATGTAAAATCCCACATCGGTAAAATAAAGTCCTCACCCCATATAAGTGTGAGACATAAAAGCCTTGTCAACTCGGGTTAGCCCTTTTAGACCAAGCAAGGACGGCGGTGTAAGCAGTTGACCAGATTATTTATGACTCTTTTAGCACTACCAGGCCTGGAGTCTGGGGAGTTACACAACTACTTAATCTAACCAACATGCAACAAACTAGAGAAAAAAAATTCTACTGGTCTATGTCCTATGCAAGCCTGAGGTTGCGTGCTCTTTCAATCGCGTTGTTCACTAAGACGAAAGCCGGAGGCCGTTTCTCATCACTATTATGAATCACCATGTTTCGCCAGTTCCAGATACCATAGACGGCCTCTTGGCTTAATTTTTTTTATTTTAAAATTCAATAGAGTATGTAAATCTAAGTGAATTTGCATAATATTTTACAAGTGAAAATCAATCATTTATTTAAAAGTCAATCGTGTTTTAATCAGAATGTCTAGCCACTATTTTCCAAGTCAAGTTTATTTATTTAGTATTTCCAATTTTTTTTATAATAATAATAATTTAATTTTATGTTTTTACAAGCATCACATAGTGTAGGCTCGTTTTCATGCCCCACCACATACATTGAATACTTGAGGCAATTGTGAGCTGATTCTCAACCCCTTTTGTAAATTCTTTTGCTATTTTTTTATTCATCCTTTGGTTGACTTGAACCATTGACATAGAAAAACAAAATAAATAAATAAAAATACAGCCATTAATTGATTGGAAACTAATTGTTTTTTCTCCAGGAAAAAAACACCTTTAAGACATGTTTGATACTGAGAAAAGACTTGAGAAAAGAAAAGTTTTGTATTCTTTTCTCAACAGTGTCATGTCTGGTTACCCTGAGAAAAGAAACATTTCTTTTCTCAACTTCTCAAGTTTTCTAAAAAATGCATTCTTTTTTAAGATTTCTATTCTCTCCCTACCATTGACAAAAGTTGTTTGAGAAAAGAAAAGATTAGTTTAAAAAAAAAGATTGTTTGTTCTTTTAATAAAAAATTCCATATTTTCATACATTTTTTAATAAATTCCTTTTATTTTCTCAATTTTTTTTTTTTGCGTTATCTATTCTCACCACTATTCTTTCTTTTTTTTTTTTATACCAAATATGCCCTTAAAGACACTACAAGAAACATACCTAAGTATGTATATTCGACTTTAAAAAGTCGAATAAACGTACTAAGTAATCAACTTTGAAAGTCATTTTTAATTGGTTAAGTGGCATGGTAATGCGTTCAAAAACACACACCCATACAGAAATTTTGATGCAGAGATTCTTTATTAAAACGGACCACCGGATGACTGTCATATTTCGAAAAAGACAAAATTATTTGGTTTTTTTATGCACATGGTAGTCATCCGACAATCCGTTCTAATAAGGAATCCCTACAACAGATTTAACACCCCCCCAAAAAGATAATTATTTAATAGTGATGTCCGTATTCAGTAACCAGCAGGAAAGCCACCATTTCTTGGGTCACTAACTGCCACAAGTTTCCCTACGGGCATTGATGAAGCCAAATCTTGAACTATCATTTGGCATATTGTCCCTCCAGAAAGGCTCTTCAAGACATGACCTCTGCTTCGGAGGAAATATCTTGTTTTTTTAAGGAATTTCAATGTGATCCCCTGTCAGTGTCAGTTTTTAACATCATGTGACTCATTGATGTTAGAGCGAAACGAACTTTTGTCGGTAGTTTTTTCACTGTGGTCTAGTGGTCTCTATCTTAGATTTGTCTATATGACCATTATGACGGCGCGTATTATATTTGTTTAGACTACTCTAGTAGTCACTATAACCTAGTTAAAAAATTTTGTACCAATAAAAGAAGGTTCATAATGCATATATTGTGAAGAAATAATTCTACTTGCTTGACAAAAAATTATCAATTTGTTTTTTTTTGTTTGAAAAAGGACCATATTATTAACATAGCCAACGTGGCATCCAAAGAGTGAACGGTACATTGTTAAGCAGCAGGTAATTGAAACAAATACTTAATCTAACCAACATGCAGCAAACTAGAGAAAAAAATTTCTACTGGTCTATGTCCCATGCAAGCCTTAGGTTGCGTGCTCTTTCGATCGCGTTGTTCACTAAGACGAAAGCCGGAGGCCGTTCCTCATCACTGTTATGAATCACCTTGTTTTGTCAGTTTCAGATACCATAGACGCCTAGACGGCCTCTCAGCTCAATTTGTTTTTTTATTTAAAATTCAATAGAGTATGTAAATCTAACTGAATTTGCATTCAATATTTTACAAGTGAAAATCTATCGTTTATTTAAAAGTCAATCGTATTTCAATCGGAATGTCTAGCCATTATTTTCCAAGTCATGTTTATTTATTTAGTATTTTCAAAAAATAATAATAATAATAATAATAATTTAAGTTTATGTTTTTACAAGCTTCAATTGATGTAGGCTCGTTTTCATGCCCCACCACATACATTGAATACTTGAGGCAATTGTGAGCTGATTCTCAACCCCTTTTGTAAATTCTTTTGCTATTCTTTTTATTCATCCTTTGGTTGACTTGAACCATTGACATAGAAAAGCAGAATAAATAAATAAAAATACAGCCATTAATTGATTGGAAAATATAGCCATAAAAGGCATGATTGATATTGCGAAAATATTTGAGAAAAAAAAGTTTTGTATTCTTTTCTCAACAAATACATGTCGTCCTGGTTACTCCTGAGTAAGTTAAACGTTTTTTCTCAACTTCTCAAGTTTTCTAAAAATACATTCTTTTAAGATTTCTATTCTCTCCCACCATTGACAAAAGTTGTTTGACAAAAGAAAAGATTAGTTTTCAAAACAAAAACAAAGATTTTTTGTTCTTTTTAATAAATAAATCCATATTTTCATACATTTTATAATAAATTCCTTTTATTTTCTCAGCTTTTCTTTTCTCATGTCTATTCTCACCACTATTCTTTTATTTGTTTTTGTTTATACCAAATATGCCCTTAAAGACACTACAAGAAACATACCTAAGTATGTATATTCGACTTTAAAAAGTCGAATAAATTAACGTACTATGTAATCAACTTTGAAAGTCATTTTTAATTGCTTAAGTGGCATGGTAATGCATTCAAAGACACACACACCCATACAATACATTTTGATGAGACTCTTAATTAGAATGATCAGTTGGATGATTGTCATACTTGGAAAAAGACAAAATTATTTTGTTTGTTTATACACGTGAAAGTCATCCGACAAATCCGCTCTAATAGGAATCCCTACAACATATTTACCCCCCACACACACAAAAAGAAAAAGATAATCATTTAATAGTGTTGTCAGATTCAAGAACAAACAGAAAGCCGCCTTTCTTGGGTCACTAATCGCCACAAGTTTTCCTCAGGCTTTGATGAAGCCAAATCTTGAACTATCATTTGGCATATTGTCCCTTCGTAAAGGCTCTTCAGACATGGTCTTTGCTTTCAAGGAAATCTCTTGTTTTTTAGAACTTCAATGTGATCCCTCGTCACAAGATTCCAATCCTCATTTTGCACTACATCAGAATCAATTGCATTTTACAAAAATCATAAAGATTTCCATTTTAAAAGGATTTTTAATTATAACCTAATGCATTATGATTATGGAATGAGCTTTTAGGTTAGGTTAGGTTAGGTATGCACTGATCATAAACTCAGAGCCATGACAAAGAAGTTTAGAGGATCCATTCCATTTGCTATATGATTCAAGAGTACCTCGGTTGTGCCCGCGATAATCATGGCACCGCCACTTGCACCTAGAAAAAACCTTCACTTTTTCATCCCGATGTCATGTCCAAAGAAATATAATCAATCACAACATACCTCATTTTTCGTTTAAGGGTGTAATGATTCTTAAGTACCTTTAAGACAATGGTAGGGGACATGGATGACAGAGGCCTTTTCCCTGGCTGGATAAAGTTGGGAGAAATTGGTGGAGGAACATTACTACTACTGCTTGAAGTTTTTTCAGGCATTGTGAAATCCTCCATTTCATTGTTAAGGATTATTCCGGTACTAGGCGAAAGCATGGCAGAACCAAAGTATGAATTTATAGTGCTCGTCATGGAGACCGCGTTTCTTTCATTATCTACAATAGATAATTGGCTGGTACCATGATCAAGCAATTGATTCCACCTGTATTTAAACAACGTTCTTAGCGATTTCAACAAACAAAACAATGGCATAAACATTTGAAGAGATATATACTTACTTGCCACCATAATGAGAAGGGTTGAAAGTCATGTTATCATAGATGGTCTTCTGCAACTGTTTCGTGAATTTTGGCGAAAGCATATCGCTTACTTACATCCTTTGTGTTGACGTAATCCGGATCACCAAGGCTCATCCTCACAAAGAAATGCATGTTTCAAGGATTCAATTATTTCATGAGTCATCAATGGAGTTGATGAGTTGAGTGAACTTCCATATTGTGCAAGAATGTTTAGTATCTAAGGAATTAATTAAAAAGAATCGGCAAGAATAATCCGCTTAGATCGATGAACCGAAAATTAGTGAAAAAAGGGATGAATATATGAATCTTACTTACAAGAACAATACCAGAACCACCAGACGAAGGAGGCGGCATGCCAAGAATCTTGAATCCCCATTCTTATCACATCAAATTAACTGAACTAGCTACTGAATCACACCACTTGCACTACTGAGTATCCAATACTTAGTATCATATTTAAACAACATATAACAAGGCTTAATTTAATATATTCCGCTGCAACAAATTCAAGAGCTTTGATAGTCAGCAGACTACTGAGTGGTTAGCAGACTATTGATCCTGTTGAGTTTGTAAAAATCCAAAAAGTTTAAGTGTTAAGTTTATTCACCCCCTCCTCTAAACTTAACCAAAGCCTTTTCAAGGGACCAACATGGAGGGTGAAGAAACCACAGTAGTTGTAGCCATGGATAGTATGGTCTCCACGGCGGAGGATGGCGGTGGCGCCACCTCTTCGGCAAGTAGCACAGAAGCTCCGATACCAAGTGAAAGTTGGTATGTAAGAGTATTATCTCATTGATTAATCAGCCAAGTACCTTGGTACAATTACATAGGATCAAATCTAACAATAAATCTAACATATTACATATGGCATCATTACTAAGTGACACATGTCATAGTACAACCACAATCACAATTATACAATAGATATATCTCTAACAAAGACAAATGCATGTCATGTGGGTCTCATGTCAATTCTTGAACAAAAGTTCCCCACATGCGCGCGTGAAGAAATTGTTGAGGTATTAAGAGATGTCTCAAATATGGTAGCTCTCTTGGTACCACGCCTAATTTTGATGCCTCTCAATTCTTTTCATTGGTGATGCTAATACCCTCCTATAGTATCAAAAAATGGATTTGCATCCTCCCATTAGACATACCATTAGATTTGTCTATATGACTATTATGACGGTGCATATTATCTGTTCATACTAGGGGTGGCATCGGGTCGGGATCCGTCCCGTAACACACCTTTCCGATCCCGACCCGATTCGATTCGGGATTCTATTTTTCTTTCCGGACCCGTTCCCGATAAATTCGGGATCCCGAAAATCGGGATCCCGGATATTCAGGATCCCGGAAGGTCGAGAATGAATTTCCCGAATATATGATCTTTAAATATATTCATGTTTTTATATAAAAGGACGACAATAACTTGATCATAGTTCATAGTCATACGCCAAAATTAAAAGTTAAAACAATAGTTCGTACTTCATAGTTCCTACTTCACAGTTCAGTGACCGAAGTTGAAAGAAATTGAAAGAGGCTGGATGATTTGGCCTTGGTGAGGTGAACGGCGGCCACAGTTTTTTTTTAGTAAGGAACCCTAAAATGGAAAATGGAAACAGAAGACAGGTTTTCCATTCTGGAGATATATTATGATATTTACATATAAAATATAAATATTAATAAAAAAATATTAATACAAATTCGGGCCGGGATCGGGATTTCTAAGGGACTGGGTTTTGAACCTGATCCCATTCCCGTATTAATTCGGATCTGGTAAATTCCCGAATTTTCGGGTCAGGATCAATTCGGGTCGGGATTATACGGGTCGGGAACGGGTCGGGTCGGGAAAAACGGGATAATGCATATATTGTGAAGAAATAATTCTATTTGTTTCACAAAAAAATTATAAAATTTTATTTATTTTTATAAATCAATAGAGTATGTAAATCTAACTGAATTCACATTCAATGTTTTACAAGTGAAAATCAATCGTTTATTTCTTAGTCAATCACGTGTTAATCAAAATGTCTATCCAAGATTTTCCAAGTCAAGTTTATGTTTTCGAATTTTCAATTTTTTTTTTATAAATATTAATTTAAGTTTATGTTTTTATAATAATAATTTAAGTTTATGTTTTTAGAAGCATCAACTCATGTAGGCTCGTTTTCACGCCCCACCACATACGTTGAATAGTTGGTATATATAATGGTGTGTAGTTGGCCACTGATTCTCAATCCCTTTTATAAATTCTTTTGTTATATTTTTATTCATCCTTTGGTTGCCTTGAAGTCTTGAACCATTGACATGGGAAAACAAAATAAATAAATAAAAATACAGCCATTAATTGGATCGAAACTATTTGTTTTTTCTCAAGAAAAAAATCCCTTTGTGTGGTATGTCAATACGCACCGAAATCGAAAATAAACAAATCAATCGATAATAATTCGGTTTAAATAAAATTGTAAAATTTTCCACATGAGTCAGCATCCAATAACTTCCCTTTAAAGACACTAAAAGAAAGTATGTATAATCAACTTTGAAAGTCGATTTTTAATTGCCACAGAGGCATGGTAATATATGCATTCAAAGACACAAACAGACAAAACAAAAAAAATAATTTAGTGTTGTCAATAGTCAATAACCAGCAGGAAAGCCACCCTTTCTTGGGTCACTAACAGCCACAAGTTTCCCTGCACGCTTTGATGAAGCCAAATCTTGAACTATCATTTGGCATATTGTCCCTCCAGAAAGGCTCTTCAGGACATGGCCTCTGCTTTCAAGGAAATCTCTTGTTTTTTAGGAACTTCAATGTGATCCCCTATCACAGTATTCCAATCCTCATATTGCACTACATCCGAATCACCTGCATTTTTACAAAACCAGAAAGATTTCCATTTAGAAAAAGGGATGTTAAATTAGTCCTAATGCATTATGATTATATGGAATGAGCTTTTAGGTTAGGTTAGGTGTATGCACCTGATCATAAACTCTAGGAGCCATGACAGCATCTAGAGGATCCATTCCATTTGCTATATGATTCAAGAATACCTCGGTTGTGGTCGCGATAATCGTGGCACCCCACTTGCCCCTAGAAACATTTCTTCACTTTTTCATCCCGATGTCATGTCCAGCAAATAGAATCAATCACAACATACCTCGCTTTTCGCTTAACGGTGTAATGATTAATCTTAAGTACCTTTAAGACAATGGTAGGGGACATGGATGACAGAGGTCTTTTCCCTGGCTGGATAAAGTTGGGAGAAGCTGGTGGAGGAACATTACTACTACTACTTGAAGTTTTTTCAGGCATTGTGAAATCATCCATTTCATTGTTTAGGATTATTCCGGTACTAGGTGAAAGAATGGCAGCACCAAAGTATGAATTTATAGTGCTCGTCATGGAGACCGCGTTTCTTTCATTATCTACAATAGATAAGTGGCTGGTACCATGATCAAGCAATTGATTCCACCTGTATTTAAACAAACAAAACAATGGCTTAAACATTTGAAGAGATATTGATAAATCATTTAGTAGCTTTATGTATACTTACTTGCCACCATAATGAGAAGGGCTGAAAGTCATGTTATCATAGATGGTCTTCTGCAACTGTTTCATGAATTTTGGGGAAAGCATATCGCTTACTTACATCCTTTGTGTTGACGAAAACTGATCACCGAGGTTCATCCTTACAGCAAATGCATGTTTCAAGGATTCAATTATTTCTATGAGTCATCAATGGAGTTGATGAGTTGAGTGAACTTCCATATTGTGCAAGAATGTTTAGTATCTGAGGAATTAATTAAAACAGAATCGGCAAGAATAATCCGTTTAGGATCGATGAACCCGTAAAGTAATGAAAAAAAATGGGATGAATATAGATTGTTACTTACAAGAACAATTGCAGGACCACCAGACGAAGGAGGCGGCATGCCAAGAATCTTGAATCCCCATGTATGAGCAGATATCGGTTCAGTTACCTTAACTCGATAGCGTTTCAAATCCTCCATTGACAATATCCCACCGGCTTTACGTACATCTTGAACTAAATTATAACCTATACTACCATTGTAAAAAGGCTTCACTCCATGCTTTGCGATTATCTCCAGTGTTTTAGCAAACTTTTTGTTATAACACATATCTCCTACCTGTAAAAGACTAGTGCCATTATTGGTTGTGAAAACATCTCGAAGTCCTTTATCTGCCATGATACCTGATTTTGTTGAGTTCATTTGCATGTATAGATACGGCGAAATTCTGAATCCGTATCGTGCAAGACGTACAGATGGCATCACGAGTCTTGTCCAGCTTAGCTTTCCATACCTTTTCCATACTTCATGAAGGCCTAATAATTCACCAGGGACTGCTACCGAAAGTGGCCCTGTTTCTTTTAATGATTCATTCCCATTGTACATGTTCTACAATACAAGTAAGAGCTAATTAGTGAACAATACTAGGAGAATAAATGTTACGCCCCAGAACTCGGGTCTGACGGCGCTAAATTAGTCATAAATGATCCAGTCAATTGTTTAGACCATCGCCCTTTGCTTTGGTCTATAAAAGACTAACACGAATTTGCAAAGACATTTATGCTGTCACACTTATACTGTAAACATGCTATTACTTTATAGGGACTTTACATTCTCGCTTTTCCTATATAAGTGACTGGCCTCGCCATGTGACTTGTCCTGGCTTCGCCCATTCCAAAGGAGTTCAGAGGTGGCCCCCACTGCCTTATGGTGTGCAGACTTAGGTCCGTCTCGATAATCCTGGCCTGAATACCATTTTGTAACGCCCTGCACTCGAACTCAGAGCGCTAAGAGTCATAAATGATCCAATAATCGCTAGATCGCCGCCCCGGTTGCTATCTAAAAGCGACTAACCCGAAATGACAAGCACTTTTATGCCTCACGCTTATATTAGCGTCACAATAAATCTTAGAGCAAACTGAAGTAGTAGTATATAAAAGTAGTAACCTGAGAAGCCATGAGAGGAGCAGTTTCTCTCATATCAAAGGCTTTAGCACTCCCATTAGCCAATCGAACGATCATAAAAGCGCCACCACCGATGCCGCTAGATGCCGGGCTAACAACACCTAAGCAAAGAGAAACAGCAACTACTGAATCAACAGCATGTCCTCCTTCTTTAAGAACTTGTCTTCCGATCAACGAACACCGTCCGTCATCTGCCGCCACCGCACCATGCTCCGCCACAATTCTCTCTTTTCTGTTATTTGCAGCAGCACTACAACTACTTTTATCCAACCTTGTAGTAGCCAAAAGCAGCACCAACAGCAATGTAGAGAGTGTCTTCATCCACAGGACCCCAAAGCTATTCCCACTTTAGAAATTTTTACAAGAAAAAGGAATGCTTTAAAAGTGAAAATTGCATGAGTTTATATAGAGGAAGAAGGCCATTCTGAAACGTATGTCAATAAGGTTTATGGCACCACAGTCGATCTACCCGGACACCACACTTAAAAAAAAAAAAAATTGAATTTGATAGGCCAAAATTTGTTTTCGGAGGTCGTTTTTTGTGTATAATTAAAGTGTCCTTATAAAATATTAAAAATTTCGATGTTTTTTTTACCTTTATGCTACCAATGGTTGCATGCAAATTCAACTGTGACAATGATCTAATATATGTATATGAAGGCATCTTTAGAACCCCTGTCATTGTCATTGATAATACCGTCCACCATTAGTCCATTCTGATATTCACGGTCAGAAAAAAACAAATAGTCATTTTATTAAAATCATTTTCAAAGGATTTGAAAATAAAAAGGGTATTTTCACACAGTGCACCACAAAAGAAGCTTTATTTACACCATATAAACCAAACTACCTTTGCACCAGATCAAAACGACCTTCGTGAAGTTGATTAACTCACGACCTTTTAAAATCGATTTCGAATGGTAATCGACTTTTCAGCCGCTCGTTCACGATGCGCTTCTTCAGAGGCCGATCACACAGTAAATAATTAAATAGATCCTCTCAAGAATTTGAGCGAATATTCTCTAAAGAATTTTTCCAAAACTACGTAGCTTTAGTTCATTATACGTAAAAACACTAACTTTACCCTTAAATTTACTTGAGATGATCTTGGTCCGTAAATAATGTCGCCTAAAAAAGACACATGATACGGAAATATTTAAGTGCCTCCACACGCTATGAGATACTACTGCTTCAAAGATAAACCACACAGTTTTATTTTTTGTATTTAAACTGTTTGGTTCTAATCGTCTCATCTGTCATTTCACCTCAAAATCCTCCTTTGCACACAAGTATTTTCCCATGGTACATCAATTGTACAAAGAATAGTTGGCGATGGGAGTTGGTCAAGAAAAGGGACAAAGTCCAGACGCCAATGAAGATAATATGCTATTTGGCTATCTTTTGTTGTTTTGCCGTATGCATTATTGTTACCAAACAGAAATTGAAAAAGAAAAAAATTCTAAAATTTGACAGAAAGTTATAGGACACAACACAACAAGTTTTGCCCAATTCTTTTGTCGGAACTTTGGATGATATATATTCTTGAGAATGTTCTTGCTTTAGGCCTTTAGCTTCCACGAAACGATAATGGACTGCTTGGCATGCAGCCCTTAACTTAACTGTATACATTTAACTATATACCACTCCGCCTCATAAAAATGCCTAATTTTAAAAATAAATTATCCTATAAAATGCTTATTTAAACCAATACATTATTTTTCAGCTGACTTTTTCCAAACTTACTCCTATAATAACATTTAATTATTATATATTTATTTCATATTCCAAAATAAAGATTTATTATTTGATTTGTATAATATTCATCATTATTTAAAATACAACACATTAATTAATCTATGCAGCATCACAAAAAGCTTTGACACTTTTATGGGATTTGAATAGTATATTTTAAGGAACACGACATTCTAACGTATTTTAAAACAGAGCTTTCATTTATTGCTGTAGCTTTTTTTTGAGCTTTTTTATATCACTTCACCAATAATTTCTTCAACTACAAATAAAAAAATATTAAATAATCTCTTATCATTTCACTTTATCAACTTCATAACCTTTTTTATCAATATTTTATTCATTATACTACTTTATTTCAATTACTTTCACCAATCATTTCATAATCTACACAAATTTGAAAAAAAATATCTTAACTTTCTAATCTTTACTTCAATCATTTTATCTAAAACAACCAAAAAAAAAAAAAACTCCAAAAAAAACTTCAATAAAAAACAAACGGAGCCTTAAATCACTGCGGAAACAACTAATGACACCTAAAAAAAACTTGGAAATATATGCTAATCAATAAGTAAATGTACAATTGCTACAACTTCTAATATCATATGTATTATGTAATATCCCGATTTTTCTAAAAGGACATCCTTGTCCCTTCACGAAAAATCTGAATATTCGGTTTTGTTTTAAAGGATTAAAAGAAAAGGGGAAAAGAAAAGGAAAATGATTAATTGGATTTAATTAATAAGGAATAATTAGATTTAATTGGGATTATAAAAGGAAAACTAATCCTAAATTAACCTAGTTGTTGTTTTACGTAAAAAATATCTGGGGCGTAAGTTTGGAGAAAAAAGAAGAGGAGAGACTTTTGAATCTCTAGGCTAATCCGCTGATAAAAACACGTACATCTCAAGAGAGAAAGGATCACCGTGAGGCGAGGATCGTTTTGATATCAACAATCCTCGAATCCGTTAACGTAAGTTTTTCCTCCTTGTTCTTGTCATTAGTGGTTTGTTCATCATCGCTGCTAGTTGCGTTTTTCGAGCATAAACATCGTAGTTGATAGTCTTTGGATTGATCGCCTATAGGTTTGAAGTTAAAGGTTTAACCTTTTCAAGGCTTTGGTAGCGTGGGTCGTAGAGAGTCGTTAAGCGGTGATTTTGCACGCTTTATAAGGATATATTTTATGTCAATTTCCCATATCTAGATGTTTTTCATGTAAATCGAGCTTTATATCAAGTATTGAGCAAGTGATGTTTTTAATGGGTTAGTTGCAAAATTGTATGATTTATGTGTAAAATTGATGGTTTTATATTGATTTGGAAGATACTACATTTTGCAATGTGTTTGATGTATTGTAGATACACAATTTCACCAAAAAGAGGATTAAAAGAGGTTAACAATCGGATTAATGAAGAGGAGAAGAGATAAAGATGAAATCGATTGAAGATAAAGATGAGAAGATCGAATTTTTGATCCAAATTGAATCAAGCGCCCAAGTCCCGTCCCACCGGACGGGCGCCCACAATTCGGACGGGCGCCCACGGCCGATATAATAAAACCGACTTACTTTTCTATAAATAGCAGCCATGATTTCAACTCCTAATGATACATTATTGAGACCTATTGATACACAATCATTGTGAGAAAACCTTAGCGCCCCCACTTCTGTGAGAGGCTTGGGGTTGCGATTTTTCTCGCTTTTCTATCTCGCTTTTGCTTTTGTTGTGTCGAATGCTTGGAGGTCGAGCAATTGTTCAAACTATGTGAACTGCTTTCAAAGAGGTTCTTTATTTTCAATCTAGATTTGTTTTGTGAATTTGATTAAAGTTGTATCTTTCCATGTGTTTATTTTGTTATGCAATCGATATCGAGAGATGAATTGTTGTTGATGTTTACCGTATGATGAGAGTCGGTGTAAACCTTAGATCACCATATATAGAAAGATGGGATTTTTAACCTTGACATAACGAGAGTTGATAGGTTGAATATCTAGGTTGCTAGATTGAGAGATCTTACACCTTGTTTTGATAGCGCCAATCTTATATATGGAGAGATGAGAGATTGATAGCTAATTATCTACTTAGAGTAGAAATTCATACCTTTGAGAGGTGAACCACATCTTTAATTAGATCATCACAAGATAACTTTTAGAGAGGAAATTAAGTGGTCATGGATAGAGGAATATTGGTTTGTTCATTGTTTAATCACCATGATCATCTTCTTGTTTATCTGCTTATTTTATAGTTTATAGTTTAGATTTCGCTTTCGCTTTTATCCTTCCCGGCTTTGGACCGACAATCCTCTCGCCGGGCTTTATTTTATCGCTTTGGGTTTTAATAATAAGAGTAATAATCTTAGGAAAATTAATGAACTAGATACCCGATTCCTCGTGATCGACTCCGTATTAATCGCTATGCTACGATCCCTACACTGGGGAATACCGGATTTATAAATATTTATTACTTGTTTATTTTCATTGCATAAAACTGCGGATAAGTTTTTGGCGCCGCTGCCGGGAATCAAAAGTGCGTTGTCCAGTTCATTATTAATTTTTCTAAGGTAGTATACAGTGAGTATTCGCTAACGGAACCAAAAACAAGTTTTTGGCGCCGCTGTCGGGAATCGTACGGTTGTCTAGTTTCTATTAATTTTTCGGTTTTTGTTACTTAATTTTTCATAGATAGGTTTTTGTTTCTATCCTTTCTAGTTTCTACATTGATTCGGGACATTTAAGGTTGATTTATCCGACTCCACGCTTTTAGCGATCGAACTTTTGGATAAAAGGATCGCTTTAGCACTCGTTAGTATTTTGTCGTAACTTTCGGCTCGAGTGTCCGCTTACGCCGCAGACCCCAATTCGAAAGCTCGCCCGACGCCTACGGCCGCTCAACACCGCTGAGGTCAAAATCCACCGCTTTCCTTCTATTTTGGGTTCGTAAGATTTCAACACGCTTTTTCCCCTTTCATTGTTTTCGCTTTCTGCTTTTAAATAAATAAATAAAGGATTTCTGTGGTTTCTAAGTATCTGTGGTTTTTGATGTTATATCTAGGGTTTCGAGGTTGCTCGTGTTTTCTTTTGTGCTTTATGCTAAGACCAGACGGGAGTCTACTCTCTCGTGAACGCCCGCCACTCTTTGTGGTAACCAGACGTAAGGCCCATAGTGAGTGGACGTCCGTCCATCCAACATGCACCTATTCTCGTTAAGTCATAGGCAACTAGACGAAGCGTCCGGTTTAATCCAGACGCCCGCCCAGATTCATAAATTCCAAAGTAACGCCCGCTTGAAAGAAGGAACGCACGCTCAGGTTCCAATTTTTCTTGACTTGATTTTTAATGCTGTATTTGACGTGGATACTTTCATATGAGCTTCTGTGGCTAATTATTTTTTTACATAGATGTTCTGAACTTGCATGTGTACATCTTTCCATCTACGGATCCATGTTAAATAATTGATGATTCATCCATGCATGTTATAGTTAATGTCGGTTCTCGTATGCTATAACTGTTTTTATTGTTATTTAGTAGCTAATGTCGGTTCAGATGCTACATATCGTTGTGATGAATCTTGTGAGCTTTGAGACCTATGTGCTTTCTTGTTATTTTTGTAGCTCATATGGGTAGCTATCGCCGGTTTTCCGTTGCTACCATTGCCTCTTATGAGTTATATCTGCTTAGTATAGCTAATCGTTGTTATGGTGATTTTATACGCTTTATAAGGATATATTTTATATCAATTCCCCATATTTGGATGTTTTTCATAGAAATCGAGCTTTATATTGAAATATTGAGTAAATGATGTTTTCAATAGTTAAATTGCAAAACGAACTAATTATGTGCTTAAATGGTGATTTTATATGATTTTGGAATTATGTTACGCTTTGGTATGTTTTCCTTAATTGTAGATACTCATTGATGATGGAAAAAGGATTTTAGAGAGCCAAATTCAAGTTGGAAAGGAATCAATCACATTTATGGAAGAATAGAAGATTTAAGGAAAGAAATCAAGTTGATTGATCCAAATTAACCGGCATCCGTAAGATTGGACGAGCGCCCATGGTGGACGAAGCGTTTGAAGTGTCGGACGGGCGCCCGTAAGAGGAAAAGTGATTCGAGAGTTTGACGTTGTTTGACGAAGCGCCCGCCTTGAGTCCAAAGCGTTGGACGGGCGCCCAACCATCTTGGACGGGCGCCCACGGCCGATCAAGCGCAACCGACCTAGTTTTTGACCCAGCCGACTTACTTTTTCTATAAAAGGCCGCGATATCCCCATACCTTTTCATACATAATTTCTCGCACACTAAAACCTAGAGGAGGAGCAGCCGCACTTTGGGAGTTCAGGCCGGTCACCCGAGCCTTGTGCTCGGGTGATCCGAGGTTAGATTAGATCGCTTATTTTCGCTTGTTGATTCATGGAGATCAACCGCTGTATAAACTATGTGAGTTCATCTTTTGATTTATTCAATCCTTCGCGCTTATTTTCATGATCTTAATTCGCTTTGTATTTTTCTATGCAATTTAAGATGCCATGTGAATTAGATCGAGCGATCGGCTTGCTATTGATGTTTTACAATACAAGAGTTGCGTAAACTAGATCACCAGAGAAAGATAGGATCTTTAATCGTTAATTAGTGACAAATTAATGGATTAATTATCTAGGTTGCTAGATTCTAAAATACGAGAGCTAACCTCGAATCTACACCTTCGCTTTTGTATGGAAATTGGTCTCAACATTCGGAAGAGGAGAGATCGGTAATTGAATTCACTAATGGATTAGAATTCATAGCTTGAGAAATAGATTCTCTAAGAGATTAGGAATTTGTATCTCGTGTAAAGGTGAAACCACAATTTGAATTAAAATCATGAGATGAACTAGGATTGAAATCACTTGGTTTGTATTTTGTTTAATCCCATGTATCTTTAGTTTAGGTTGTTTTTATTGTTTGTTATAGGTTAGATTTATTTTAGTTGTTCTATCTTCGCTTATATGTTTTTCTTTCGCTTATTTGTTTTCATGAGTAGCAATTGAAGGAATTAACAAGATTAGATTCAACATCCCAATTCCTCGTGGATCGACCCTTACTTATCTCGCTCTACTATCAACAACCCGGTATTCGGCCGGTTAGAGTTAGTTTTGCATATAGGTTGTGGTTTATAAATTTTCTTTTGTTTAGTGATGCAAAATCCTCCAACAACCGTTGGTTCTCCATAATGCTATCACCTTTGATGAGTCTTAAAGCGCGTCTACACTCGCATGTAATGAATAGTAATCGCTGCTTATCGTAAATCGTCATTATTTGGTAGACGCTTATTATATACATGTCGTGTTGCAAATGAGTGGGCTAGTTTTCTTTCTTTTATTTTTGCATATCATTTAGATGCATATCATTTAATTGCATATCATGTAGATTGCATTGTAATATATTTTCATGTAGTTGCACTCTAGCCCATCTATTTTGTAATGTTCCATGTATATGTTCCATCTTTATATGAGCTTAATCAAAAAATCTCTTTGACTTCTTTTCCATGTGAGCCTCTCGTGGCCTTTATATACGCGTAGATGTCCCGTTTCTTTCACCGTTATGGTTTTTTTCCATCTATTGCAATCCATGTTGAGTAATTCACCTAGCTAGACGTGATTCCAAATTTGACTTACGCTGCTCCTTTTGTCGCTCATCTAGGTGTTGGTTGTTAAAGGCACGCTACACTTCACATGGCAAGCTTTCGTGGCTTTGCATAATCGAATTTTGTTACGCTCGTGGAGCTAGTTAGTAGACGTTTATATATTTGACCTCGCTTAGATTAGTATTACATCTATGGAATTAGTTGGGCTAGTTTATTTTCTTTATTTTCGCTTTTGCCTTTTTTAGTATAGCTTGCATATCATTTAGTTGCATTGTATTTTATTCTGCTTTTTTCTTTTATTTTTAGTTATCTTTTAGTGCACATAGCCCTCGCTTACTTTGTGTAGTCCTCTAGCCTCATTTCGTATGCACATGTTGGGCTTATTTGTTTTGTAAAGCTTCGTGGCTTTATATTTGACGCTTAGTGTCCTGTGTGGTGATTTTCCATCCGAGCAATTATATCATGTGCTTACTTTTGTCTTTCATTATATTTTAGTGATTTGTTATATTCCTCCGTGTTCCCCGAGATAACGCCATGTTTTTCAAGTGGTGCAGTACATTTTTAGCTGCTTTTGTTAAGCTAGCCTTGAAGTGAATCGAAAGGAATACATATGACATCTCGTGCCTCGGAACCATGGATCGATTATCTTTCCTTCTTCACCAATCTTCATATCATTACCAAATCGCCTAAGTATTTTTATCCGTTTTTTTAATTGCATAACAACTCGAGGACAAGTTGCAATCTAAGTGTGCTGGGAGGGAAATAGTTTTATGTATCTACATTCATTTTCCATACTATTATATTTCTATGAAGAAGTGCTAAATTTTAAAAATTTTGTTTGTTTTGTCCCAAGTGAGCAAAGACATATCTTTATTTGAGTTTTTATATCATTGGTGCATTATTTTGCATATTTAGTAAATTTAGATGTCTCACCCAACACTATTTTTCACGTATGATAGTAAATGATGAGCTATATTTTGAAGCAATGCCCATTTGATTGTAGATTTTTGATGATTATCGCATGATTCTTTGCTTACATAATAATTTGAAAATTTTAATAGTTTGTGTTTAGAATTAAAGTATGACATACCGTGAATATCTCAAGGTTTGAATGTGATGTGAGGGATATAATTTAAGGTTTGAATACCACTCTAAGATGAATTGTATGAATAATATATGTGTATGTCGGATGTAGTCGCTAATGATTTGAGTGCGGTAGGCATTATCACGAAATGTCCTATACCACTATGAGGTTCAATAGCTCCCTGATCGCCTGATGATGATAGTAGTCCAGCCTAGTGGTGTTATCACTAAACGCCCTATTGCTTCGGGAATGAGGGCATATGCGATAAGTGTGTAAGTGAAGTGGACTTTAAGAAAATTAGAGCATGGCAATGTGAAAAGATGGGTGAAAACCGTAGTTATCTTCGACTATCCTCAAAGATAAATCGAAAGATATGTTGTGGATTATCCTCTAAGTATGTCGTAAATATTTTAAATACTCCTTATTATTTTTCGAATATGTATGTTTTGTGAGGTGCATGTTATAATCGCTTTTATATTTCTGATCTAAATGGGATGTTGGCTAGTTTTGCTTGAATCAATTTCAAGTGTGGATTTAGTGGAAATTTATTATAGCTATGCACACACACTCTGGGTGAACCTCTAAACTATTGAATATGCTTTATGGTTGCATAAATGTTTATATGTCTCGAGTCTTGATTATGTTTTGTTTTTCTCGGACGAGCAAAAGCTAAGTGTGGGGAGTTGTTAAGGGTGATTTTGTAACGCTTTATAAGGATATATTTTATGTCAATTTTCAAATCTAGATGTTTTTCATAGAAATCGAGCTTTATATCAAGTATTGAGCAAGTGATGTTTTTAATGGGTTAGTTGCAAAATTGTATGATTTATGTGTAAAATTGATGGTTTTATATTGATTTGGAAGATACTACATTTTGCAATGTGTTTGATGTATTGTAGATACACAATTTCGACCAAAAAGAGGATTAAAAGAGGTTAACAATCGGATTAATGAAGAGGAGAAGAGATAAAGATGAAATCGATTGAAGATAAAGATGAGAAGATCGAATTTTTGATCCAGCTGAATTGGCGTCCAAGTCCCGTCCAGCCTGGACGGGCGTCCACAATTCCGGACGGGCGTCCACGGCCGACATGCTGAAAACCGACTTACTTTTCTATAAATAACAGCGCGGATTTCAACCCTAATGATACATTATTGAGACCTATTGATACACAATCATTAGAGAAAACCCTAAGCGCCCCAAACTTCTTGGCGGAGGTCAAGTTACGATTTTTCTCGTTTTTCTATCTCGTTTTGCTTTTGTTGTGCTGAATGCTTGGAGGCTGAGCAATTGTCAAACTATGTGAATCTGTTTCAGCAGGTTCTTTATTTTCAATCTAGATTTTTTTTGTGAATTTGATTAAAGTTGTATCTTTTCCATGTGTTTATTTTGTTATGCAATCGATATCGAGAGATGAATTGTTGTTGATGTTTACCGGATGACGAGAGTCGGTGTAAACCTTAGATCACCATAGGAAAGATGGGATTTTTAACCTTGACATAACGAGAGTTGATAAGTTGAATATCTAGGTTGCTAGATTGAGAGATCTTACACCTTGTTTTGATAAAGCGCCAATCTTATATAATGAGAGATGAGAGATTGATAGGCTAATTATCTACTTAGAGTAGAAATTCATACCTTTGAGAGGTGAACCACATCTTTAATTAGATCATCACAAGATAACTTTTAGAGGAAATTAATGGTTATGGATAGGAGGAATATTGGTTTGTTCATTGTTTAATCACCATGATCATCTTCTTGTTTACTGTTTATTTTATAGTTTAGATTTCGTTTCCGCTTTTATCCTTCCTGGATTTGGACTGACAATCCTCTGTCCAGTTTATTTTATCGTTTTAGGTTTTAATAATAATAGTAACAATCTTAGGAAAATTAATGAACTAGATACCCCGATTCCCTGTGATCGACTCCGGTATTAATCGCTATGCTACGATCCCTACACTTGGGGAATACCGGATTTATAAATATTTATTACTTGTTTATTTTCATTGCATAAAATCCGTGACAGTAGCTCGCAATTTAAGGTAACGTGGTGTTCTTATCGTATGATTAAGGTGTCATAATGTTATAGAGCAATTTGTATGCTTATTTTCGTTGTTTTGATTCGCTTTTGGTTGGAGTTTGGGTTGATTTGGGTTAGAAATCGTGTTTTGAAGGTTGCAGATTTTGGGGAAAACCCAGCAATCGAAAGCGTTTGCACAAAGGCAAACGGGCGTTTGCGGTAGCGGCAGCTCAACCGAGCGTTTGGGTGTTTTTGGACGGGCGTTTGAGGGTTTGGTTTTGATACAGTATGTGGCTTATTTTCGAGAACGGGTGTTTGGGGGTAGTGTACGTTCGCTCAAGGAAAACGGGCGTTATATGGAGGCAAACGGGCGCTTGACTGCTGTTATTTCGCTTTTACCGCTTTTATTGTGTCACTTGGTTTCGTGCTTCAAAATCATGTACTGCTTGACCTTATGTGACAAAGCCTTGAATTAGCTTTTGATGCGTTTAGTTCCGGCACCATATGGATTCCCTATAAAGAAGAAGTGTGGGAACGTTGAAAGCTTTGGATTTGCCTAGTGCTTCGATAAGCTAGGGTTTATCAATGTCTGTGTATGTGCTAGGTTTTGTTAGAGTCTAGTGGTATTAAGAAGAGGAGTAGATCGATAGTGAGCCTTTTATGTGAATCAACTTAGGTGGCTAGTTAAACATCTAATCAAACGATGTGCTAGATTAATAATCCTAAACATCATGCAATGCTTGGTAAGGCATAGTACAATATCGCTGATGTGTTCTCTCGACTGCATAAAGTAGACTCGCACTCCATGCCGGTCAATCGATTGGCTAGATAAAGCGCCTCCTAGTACACTCGCCGGTCATCACACAATCGGGACTCGATATTCCCGAGGCTACAGAGAGCGTGTCTCTAAGTAGGTTGCACCCATTGTCTTAGTACATCCTATTACTAAGCCGTAGTGCCCTTGTTATACATGATGTAACAAACTTGAGCTAAGTTAGATAACTTTGGAACCTCATGTTATGCTATGAACATAATGTGATAGTTAGCTAGGGTTAATAACGGAATGAATTAATAAAAAAGACGGCGTTGCTTTTATTTCTTTATGAGACCGCCGTTATACGATTTTCACGCTGCTATTAAGTACTTATGTACTTACCCTGCTACTTTGTGTTTGTCTTTTCTTCCTCAAAGAAGATGAACGGGTTGCTAATGATGATGAGTTCTTTTGATGAGATGTGTGAGATGGAGCTTTTGAAGACCTAGTTTCTTTAGTTTTGTTTTCTTTCAAGAATGTTGTTGATTCAAGTTCAAACAATGTTGTCTTTCTTTGGATTAGTTCCGCTTGAGTTCTTTCGGATTTGAATGTGGATGTTTTAGTTCTCTTTATTGATTTAGTTTTACAAAGATTGAAAACCGTGTGTTCGATCTTTTATTTCCCGAGTCGTTTTGTCTTCCGCGTCGTTTTAGTTCTGATATGTGACGTAAGGCTTACATATATTATTGTATTTTATTTGATAATATGTGTGCCGAGCGCCCTTTCCGGATAAGGACTCGATGTCCGGAACCGAGACGTTACATATTAGCATAAACTTACTAAATGTAATCACTATAGTTTTGACGTGTAAGTCAATAACAATTAAAAATAAAGTTTCACACACAAAGTAAGCAACTTCACTATATAATCCCAAGCTAACCGCTGATCATCCTCGATCTTGGAAATATATCTTCAAATTGCAATCTTCTTATAGGGAAATAAGGAAAATTAAATGAGTGAGCCTTTAGGAAGCCCACTAAGGAGGAGAAGCATAAAAAAAAAATGAACATCATCGTTCAGAATAATCATATTTCACTGATTCAACTGAACGGAGATAGTATAAATATAGTCAATAAGTCAATTAGAAGATAAATACTACAATAATAATATTTAAAGTAAATATAATATAGAAACTATATTATTTCTCGACAGGCCCCGCAATCATTGGAAAGTGGCTGAACACGGAGATTGTATTTTAAACTGGCAAAACGAGGCTGAGCCAACGGTTCGTTGAGGACATCGGCTAACTGATCCTTTGAGGAGATAAAAGAGATGCCGAGCTTGCAATTTGCAACTAATTCGCAGACATGGTGGAAGTCGATCTCTATGTGCTAAGTGTAGGCATGAAACACCGGATTGTTAACAAGATAAGTGGCGGCAATATTATCACACCAAAGAGTAGGCGGGGAAGACAACGGGACTCGTGATCTCACGGAAGAAGATTGCAAAGCCACCAAGTTTGGTGCCGGTGTTTGAAAGAGTCTTGTACTCGGTCTCGCATACTCTTTGAAACCGCCGTTGTTGCTTACTACGCAAACTAATGAGATTCTCACCAGTGGAAAACACAATATGCCCCAACAGTAACATCGATTATTTGTGTCGCCCAATCAGAGTCGAATAAGCCCGAGAGAAATAGAGAACCGGGCAGAGAGAAGAAGAGACCATTAGATATGTGTGCTTAAGATATCAAGAATATGTTAACGGCAACCCAAATGAGCCTCGATAAAGTAATGCATGTACTTACTAACCTTGTGGACCGCTGAAGGAAATATCGTGTCGAGTGAAACTTAGATATTGTAGATCACCAACAATAGTATGGTAAAGCGACGGATCGTCATAGGAGAGGGCTATCGCCAAGTGTAAGACGGGTAGAGGCCGATATAGGTTACCGACAAGGCTTGGCCTTGTCCAGGAGGCACGCTGTGTGTCGAAGGATATACTTGCGCCGAGTGAGAAAATAGCCCATCGGAGGTAGGAAGCATCCTAATGCCAAGAAAATATGACGGAGAACCAAGGTCTTTAACCGGAAAGTGTCGACCAAGATAAGAGATACCGCTTCAAGAAGAGAAGACGACGACCCAAGAATAATAATATCATCCACATAAAATCGTAATATAAACACGAGCACCATCACGAGAAACAAATGAGGACTCTAAGAGTAATACTCGGTCCCCAAGTCACCGGCCCAAGTAAGGTTTCATGTTGTTTGCCTCGAGTCCAAGGCAAGATGAGCGAGTGTTCTCACCGATAAGTGAGGATTGCTGGTCTCTATAACTTCAAGATTTTTCTTGAATGCACCATCACATAAGCTTTATCACACGACACATTGATGCATTGGTCGCTGATGACTAATGGGAAACTTATGGAATGATGCATGACCTATGTTCGGCCCAAGTCCTTGTTGAAATAATTTGATTTCAGTATGCACATCGTTGTTTGAGGGTTATTGTACACAAACATTGGTTCATGATATGAATGTTGTTTAATGTGTTACTTGATGGATATGAGCGGGAACGATTTTTATTCTAGCAATGTGAGGCATCTGTTTTTTTCCGCTTTTTTTTCTCGGACGATCAAAAAGCTAAGTGGGTGGTAGTTGATAACGCCTAGATGCTACCATTAAATGAACCTTTATTTACCTCGAATTATGATCGAGAGAAAAGAGATAGGCTTATTATTGTGAGGAATATGTGATAAATACTAAGTGCATGTTCCGAGGTTTACGATTCTCAGATTTGCATTATTAACCCGTGGATTTGGTACTGCTTTTACTTTGTTTTGTACACTTTTCAGATGTACCAAAACTGGAGCAAATAGAATGGATTTGGACAAGAAGAGAGTATTGGGCCAAGAGGATAATTCCAATAAGAGATAAGCCGTAAAAAAGGAAGAAAATCGTTCGATTAATCGTGGGCCTAGCCCACGATTAATCAAGCTTCAAGGACAAGAAATCAAGTCTTCCGCACCTACTAGGTCGGTTAGGGTTTTATTGAGTCTTAAGTCGTCCATTGAGTCTATATAAAGTGTCGAATTCGATTGTAATAATATACCATCATATACTTTCATAACTATTCATATACATTGATCAAGTTTGATGAAATAAAGTTTCTTTAGCTCTTTGTGATTTATTTTCTCCGGTTTCCTTCCTCCATGCCATCTCTTGCTTGAGTAGATCAAGATAGATCTCCATATCCAAAGGTATGAAGCTTTGAACATTCCTTTATGTCTTTATTATGGTAGATCTACTTGTATTTACATGTTATAGTTAATCTGCATGTTTAAGAACCCCATAATTTACTTGAATTAATCAATTCGAAGCAATGTAGATTCTAGAATAAGAACTAACACCCCGATTAATCGGGCGGTCTATACCGATTAATTGCGATATTTAGGAACCCTAATCTGGAGATTCGGTGTCAGCTACGTTGATCGACAAATTTAATTAACAGTAGGTTAGATCTGGCCAATCTGCTTATTGTATCCGTAAATTAACACGAAGGACTTGCAAGGTGAAGTGTTAGTTTGGACATAGTCTTGATGGATCCTATGAACGTGCTAGTCATAGTCGATAGCTGCTTGGGGAGGTTTTCGGTCTCGTGCCGGCATCTCTAAAACTTATCACAGATGGACTAATACAACCAACCAAGGAGGTTAGTTGCATATAGATTGTCTCGTTGTCCTTACAATGGAATTAGATAGGTTATGAGATTGCACCGTAGCTAAAATGAATTAAAATGTTTAATTAATTTAGGAAATTATGTGGAAGTAAACATAAGGATTAACTATACCAAGTTGTAAGATAAAGGGGATTGGGAGGAATACCAAGTTCGCTTTTATGTTATTGTTGGTCAATGACCATATTTGTCTTTTTTAATTAGATTAGATTCATTTATACTCGAGTTGCATTGTCTCTTTGGGATCGACCTTGATTCACCGTTGTTATGCTATAATTTGACCTACTACTCTTGCTAGTATAATCGACATAATGCGCGATGATCAGATGTACCTCTGTTCGAGCTGGTGTTGGAGAGACAAATTTGCTAACCGGTACGGGAGTAAATCCCTCGGTTATAAGTTGTAAGTTGTGATGTCGCATGTCTTCCAGATATTCCATGTGGGCTCGCGCTATCACATGAAGATCGGATTTGCCTCCGCTTTCAGAGCTGTGTTTGTCCATTGCTCAAGTTCCGCGTAGATGTATCGCCCACATGTTTCTCACGGCTTTTCCCAATAGCCGCCTCTAACTCTCGGGATTTCGCTGATTAATACACTCGTGATATCGTGGTCGGCCTCGTCCGCCATTATCTCGGGCGGATCGCTCTTTCTTACTTGGCCCACTATGGCGTGATTTGAGCCGCCACGTGAGCTGCTTCGATATGCCACCTAAGGTGTGTGATAGGATTTACATCTTTCCCACTAGTCATATTGATTTGACAGTAACTTGCAGAGTAAGTAAGCTTTAAATGGTGCCGATCGGAGTAGACTTTAAATCTAGAATCCGAACGGGCGGTCAAGTTGTACAATTCTCAAACGATTCCCACAAGTGTCGAGTGTATGAATCCTTTATCGTGTGTATAAAGAGCGGAGCTTGCTCAAATATCTACCAACCTGGAAAGTATGAAGGACTCGTGTGCAAGCTTTGGCGTTGGTGTCAAGGTGTTCATCGAATTTGAGAATATTTTGACGAAGATTGACGCAGAGATTCATGAAATCAATGCTATTGTCGCTGAACTTATTCCAAGAAGTTATAGACGATGATTTCTAGGCCGATAACCCTAAAAACCAAAGCCTTTGTTAATCCCGAAACTTGAAGATGTATGGCGAGCTCGCCGAGACGCCGTGAAGGAAGATTTCAAGTGGTGTGAGCTATCGGAGTAGGCTTTCCTTGTTGATGTTCCCGTGAACGGAGCCAACCGATATCGCCGGAAATATCAAAAGCGTGTAGTCCAACTTTTTTGTGGATATCTAGTCGATTATTTATGATTTCCTTGGTAATTGATGGTGGTGATGATGAACATATGAAATCGGACCAAAGGCTATAAGGTGTAAACATGGTAAAAAACTAATTGGCAGAGTGTGTTTGCTTTTGTATTCATTCTCGATCCCTTATGAGTTACAAGTTGCCCATATATATAGCGGATTATTTATGATGATTGTGGTAATTGGGACAAGACATAAATAACTCAAGTGACATAATTAAGTACAACCAAATGAGCTAAGCGGATATCCACCGCAAGGTGTATGTCACCGGTCGGAGTAACCTTTCATGATCGCATGCCGATCTTGTCCTTATTAATATCACGATGAACCCCCGTCGCTTATTGAGCGGGCACGAGCCGGAGGAGATCGACTCGCCCCGGTAGTAGAAGGTAGCCTGCGGGTAGCCCGAGCAGACTATCCTATGGCTCGGTCCGTCACCATAATGTTTAAAAACATGCATACAAACCTAATCTGCTTACTAAAGTGTACTACAGCATACAAACCTTACCGATCATCACCAAGATCAATATCAACATCAACATCATCATCATCATCATCATCCAAGGCTCGCATGTCCGGCATGTGGTATGGTTGGATCGCGACTTTTCATAGATTCAAACAAACCCTTCAAACAAGCCGTTAACCATTTGTTTTTCTTCTTTAACCGATTTTGGGACTTTTTTATCTTTTCAAATTTGATGTCCCGACTTTGGGTTGATGCCGATGTTGAGGCATCAAACTGCTGTGAAGCGAGCAATTGACGAGGTTGAGTGGGTCCAAGGCCTATCAAATAATCTCGCCTTGAACCTAAGGCTTGAGCAAAGATTTGCTCCTCTTCTTCATGAGTTGCTCGCCTTCCGGGAGCAATCCTTTCCTTGAACTCAAGCAACTCTCTTCTAAACAT
The DNA here is from genome assembly GCA_026214975.1 of Gentiana macrophylla. NCBI lineage: Eukaryota > Viridiplantae > Streptophyta > Magnoliopsida > Gentianales > Gentianaceae > Gentiana > Gentiana macrophylla. The sequence goes on from CM047812.1 coordinate 84,544,667, forward strand.
ATATATAAAAAAACGCTTGTAATTAAGTTAATTGAGGAATAAAATGTTCACAATATACATATATATATATATATATATATATATATATATATATATATATATATATATATATATATATATATATATATATATATGTATGTATATCACATACTAAATCCTCCTCCGCTTTCAGCATTAACGAATTGACCTTCAGAGTTCCGATGCTTCATGCCCATATCTCGATAGATCATCTCCCAAAGGATATTCAAGTGGATTTTTCTAGAAAATACATATGTAGTATTAGTTTGGAAAATTAAAAATAAAGGAAGAAGTTATAAGGATTTAAAATTTAATACTTACATCTTTCCATCGAATAATGTATAGACGTCCGCCCTTGAGAACACGATATTTAGTTTTAGCACGGTTTTTTTTGTTCTGCTCAGATCGCTTCTGCAATAAAATGTGCTTTTGATTAGATTCAAGTAATATATAAGAAATAATGATTGAATAAATGCAACACGATATTAGAATAAAAAGTTCACCTTAAATTTGTCAAATTGAATATATCGGAGAAACGCCCCAATCCGCTTGTGTTGCGACGGTTTCATCTAAAATGGAGGAGGCCAAGTTCCCTTTTTTCAAGTAGTCGTTTTACTTGAGTGGCCATCTTACTCTTCCATTTTCTAAATATTTCTTAAGCTTCTGCTAGCACTATTGGGCGATAAACAGGTGTAAAAGTGTCCTGAAAACGCAATAAAACCAAACGTTTGGTAACTAATAGAATGAAATTTATAACGCGATAGTGTTGAGCACTTAAATTTAGTTAAATATACCTCAATTTCTCGCCAAATTAGCTCTTTGGCCTGCCCGCCGACTTTTCGCCGCTTCGGTGCTAGGGGACATTGGATCCGCACGACCTACCTATCTCGTGTAATCTAAAAATGATGAGTTTTTACCCACCGCCTTCAGACTTTGGGAAATCTTGGATCCCGCTTAGCTTTCTAAGCTCAGCCCGCACATTTAAGCCTTTTGCAATCCCACGCTCACCTTGTTTTTTTTTGTCGTGGAAGGAGCTTGGCCAGATCTTCCTCTATGTCATCATCCATGAAGTCTATATTGTACATGTGAATGTTAATACAACGAATACAAGAAAGTTCACACTAGAAAAATGAAAGTTACATACCTTCCTCACAATTGCAGGTGTAGCCAATAACAGATGCTCATGGCGAGGTGGTTCAGAGTCGCATGCAGATCCCGCACATGCCATGTATGATCAAGTATCTCAGAGTAAGTAACATATATATGTTGATATAGTATGATTAAAACACTAATAATATGTATCTGCGTAATGCTAGATTGATTTTTTATATTAAGTCACAACACAAATATGAACTCACGTAAGCACGCCGATTTATAGTATCATTCATTGTCATTGCACCGTGGGTGGCATCGAGTCATATATGTCATCATCTACACTATTATTATCATCGCTACAACCGCTGATGCATACTCGTGGTCGATGCTATCATCTAATTCCTCAATATCATCATTTTCACCAACATCTACATCATTTGCACTCATGCTTGCCGGTTCCATCGGTGGCGCTTCAACAAACAATTAGAAATTTTCATGGACGGTTTCGCTAATTACCAAATCTTCAACAACCGTGATCAAGATTTGCGGTGGTCTAAGATATGACGATGTTGAAAATGCTCAACAACTTTCCAAATACATCCATTATACAAATCACCTACATAGAACACTTGTTCTCGCTTGTGAGGCAATAATGAATGGCCTCGTCGTCATACCATGTGTTTTTAGTGCAAGATGCTTGTTCTGCTTTTTATACACACGGACATCCTTCTTTTTCTACTAGTATCGAACCATTTACATTTGAAAAGTACAACCATGTTACCATTTGGATAGTTTACTACGTAGATGTTTTCTAACACTCCATACCATGTAATACCTTCATCCCCTTGACAAGAACTCCCACTGCTTTGAGTTTTTCGTGTGAGATGCCGCTTGTGTGCCGTGGAATTTGACACCGCTCATCACACAACTCGTAGGTTTTGACCGCTGTTAAAGACCCGTTGCTAGTGCTAACAATTGGTCATTAAAGTCTGACGGGCTATGTTTATATGATTTCAAGCATCCAGATAATGTACCTTGTATAAGTTAAAAATAATTATACAACCGGATTTAAGTCACAACTCGATTTATTTTCACGCTTAACGGCGGAGCGTTGAGTTGGAAGAGTTCAAAAGGTGAGACTACCGCAGACTCTACAATGGAAGCCGAATACATAGCAGCCTCGGAGGCGCAAAGGAAGCAGCTTTTGATGAAGAAGTTCATTATCGAACTTGGTGTGGTTCCCTCAATCAAGGTCCAAAGGCTCAGATCGTGATAATAATGGAGCAATATCTCACCAAAGGAACCCAATCATAGGATACGCGATTCCCGGACGACCAATCATGTATAATCCGTGATGCTTCAATATCATACCCAATCACTACCGCATGATCGCCCTGGTTGTGAGAAATCTCAATAGTGTCAAAGCATGACAATCCACACCGTGATGCCATGAAGACTCCGGTCAAAAGGTTAATTACACAACCGCCACATAGTGTGACACTTAATGTAAGTGGGTCATGGCCTAACGATTTATTCTCTAATACACGCCCAAGTACACCCAAGTTTCTACACTTCGATAGATTTAGATCTATCCATATCTTCTAAAAGATAGAAGACATCCAATACGCGTTAGTCTGATTATACTATCAATGTCCCATTTGATAACATGTAAGACTAGAGACATTTAAGTACCAACCTTGTTATAGTGATTAGAGATCTCATCAACCATAATCACTATCATGGTTTCTCTATCATGATTGATACTAGTGGACGTTATTATATATGTACAACAAATAATATGAATATAAACAATACATAATAACATAAGTGCTTTTATTAACCATAATAAAGTTATTACATGAACTAAATAGATCAGAAATGACCCCGATTCGGTCGGATCCGGTCCAACCCGATTGGGTTTAGACACCTTTCCAATAGATATGTGAGCCCACGAGATCCATTTATGGACTCAAACAATCTCTAGACGATTTCTTTGTTTGATAATCAAAGGAGTTTGATTTAGTCGTTAAGGGATATGCCCAATGTGCAAGAGGGATAGTGAGAGTGTGTTACTATTTTTGAGTAAGGTATTGATACCTCTCTCGGAATTATCACCCATGTCACAATAATTAATGTTTGTAGTTCAAGGTCTTTTCAAAGACTTGATTAGCAGCTTTATTCTTGAATAAGAATCTATAGTGATAGATTTAATCATTTTGTTAGATTATAGTTTACCTATATAGATGTGATGCTAAAAGTGTTTAGCATAGGTCGCGATAGTGGATACCGCTAGGCGCTTCAAGATCTATCTATGTTAGGACGTTAGTCCTAAAGATAAGATGAAAGATGATGCTTATGGAAGGTTTCCTCTTCAGATCGCGATAGAACCATCAAAAATTCCGTGATGTTCATAGTCCATGAACCGCCATGAGAAAGTATGAAAGTAAGCCTGGTGAATGTCGAGGATATCCTTAAACAAGTTAAGGATGGTTTCCTAGTTTATCAAAACTTGGAAGTGAATAAACGAGATATACGCACAAGTATCCCGAGTCTTACGAAGGCTAGTGAGAGCTACGCCTGGGTTTACAAATACTTTGATTAAGTGATACAGTTGAGCTGGAAATGTTTTTACTATGGGTCACCAGAAATTCTACAAATAAGCCAAAATACAAGAATGCCTTAGAGGCGCAGCCGTGAGAGTAGTACATGGATCTGTATGTTCAATCCTCGAACCTTGTGCGTTCTTCCACCTTTTATATAGCCGATATAGTAAGTGGATTCATTGCTTCAAGCAAGGACTGTGGTCTCGCAGAGATTCGTGTGTGTTGAGTTGGTTTCTTTGACTTGATCATTTGGAGCATGATATGAAGATAGTCCGAGTCCCATATAGATAGCGATCCGTTAACGGCTAGTAATGGGCTGTGAGTATTGTATGAGATTCTTGTGTTTCAACTTGGTCTCAGTGTGTGCGAGTGATTGTTTTTAGCCAAGTGGGTTGAAATAGCATCTTAAACCCAATCGGTTGGACCGGATCCGACCGGTCGGATCATTTCTACTTTTCTTTATGTTTGTACATATATTAAATGGCTTTTTGTTGTCATATATTTGTTCTTTTAAAGAACAAATTATGAATTGTTATATGACAACGCCCTTAGTATTAAATCGTGGTAGAAACCATGATAGGCGATTATGGTTGATGAGATCTCTAATCACTTTAATAAGTTTGATACTTAAATGTCTCTAAGTCGATGTACTATTAAACAGGCATTGATAGTACAAACAGATTTAGCACGTATTAGATGTCTTCAGATTTGGCAAGGTGGATAAATCTCATCTATCAAGTGTAGAGACACTTGGACCGTGACGTGGACGGTATTAGAGAATGCGACGTTAGATCGACTCCACTTACATCGTTAAGTGTCACACTATGTGGCGGTTGTGTAATTATCCCAAGACCGAGTCTACATGGCATCACAAAGCATGGATTGTCATGCTTTGACACTTTGAGGTTTCTCAGCCACGGGGCGATCACGGTAGTGATTGAGTGTGATATCAAGCATGCGGAGTATACATGTTTGGTCGTCCGAAATCGCTGCATTCTATCAAGCAGGGTGAATATCCGAAAGCGGCCTCCTTATAAAGAATTTCTTACTCTCGTGAATCTTTTGCAAAGTGGAAGTAAATGAGTTACTTCGAGAGAGAGCATGATATCCAGATTATAAGATACGGTCGTTGATGTTTGACACTCGACAAACGAATCGTATGGATATTATTACAAATGATAGATTGTAAGTTACACGGTAATCGCTTTCACATGAAAGGTAGTAGTCATTGCATTTGACTCTTCCGATGATCGGGGTCACACGGTGTGTTGCTAGACGCTATCCCGTGATTGTTAAGTATGAAGGGCATTTTCGTAATTTGCACTTTGTGCCTACGCCAACATATTCGAAGCCTATCGGGTCACACACATAAGAACATCTAGCCGGATTAAAATGTGGTTATAGTTGATAACCAAATAAAGAAAGAATTTATCTCAGATTATAAATGTTATAAGTAGTAAATTAATTTGGTGGTATTTATTTATTATGAATAAATATAATACAAGATATTAATTATGTTGATTAATTAAATATACATATATTAGATATGTATGTCAAAATTTATTTTGTATATTGATACACATGGATTTTGCAAATTAGTTAATCATAGTATTATATTAATTAAAGAAAATATCAATTCCTAAAAATAGTGGGAAGGCGCCATTCATAATGTATTGATACATTTAAGTTCATGCAATTTAATTAATAAGATTATCATAATATTAATATTAGATATTAATTGATTTTGAAAAAATAGATTTATGTAATAAGATAAAGATATATTCAATATAAGATATTGTCAATATATATCTTGGAAATATATTTAATATAAGATATTGAATATAAATGAGATAAATCAATCAAATATATTTTTCTTATTTTACTAGTAGAAGATTTTCTTCCTCTATACTCTTACTAAGTGGCTTTCATCCACTAAAAATAGGAGGTGGGTGTCAAGCTCTTTTGCACATCACAATTCCAAGAGCTAATAGTTCTTTTGAAAAATAGAGAGCTTCTAGTGGAGAGATTTAGAGAGAGAAAATGCCGGTCTAGCAAACCAGATTTTTCTAGTAGCAATCCATTGGTGGATTCCGTGGGTTGTTCGTGTGTGGACTAGCGGTAGAGGCCGAACGCTTGGGCGATTCTTCTTAGTCGGTCAAAGCATCGATCTTTTAGATCAAGCAAGGCAACCACCGCCTACTAGCTTATTTATTTATTGCTTAAACGGGTTCGATCCCGATAAAAGGAAATAATTTTTTGAATTCACTGCTGCCTCGCCAGAGATTTCCTATTAGATTAGCTTACGAGTCAGCTGCTCTCACTCGCGTATAACATCTTAAAGTTCCCGGTCGCCAGAGGCCTGGTGAGATCATATGTTTACGCGGGCTGGTAAGGAGTCGCTACGATATGATACCGATAGGCACCATGTCGCACGGTGCCCCATTGGAAGAGTTGATGCCCCAGAACCTGGTCCTCACCGACAAGGCAAAGCGAATTCACGTGGGTTTGACGGGAGGACTCACTATAAAGATAGGATCTTGATCCCTCGAACATCACAAGAGATGGTTGGCGGAACTGCTGAAAGAGTTTAGTGGACGTGTTCGCTCGACTACATAAAATATGCCGGTTTGTCCTCGCCATAACTCGGTAAAACCATTTTATTCGGTCCGGTTTGGTTCCGGTTTCTTTGTCTTCTTTATTTTTCTTATATATATATATATATATATATATATATATATATATATATATATATATATGTGTGTGTGTGTGTGTGTGTGTGTGTGTGTATACATACACACAACATGATATTGTTATACATTCCAATTAGGTTGATCATATAAAACCATGTAAACTATTTTGTTTCATCTTGTCATAGTCCTATCAAGTTGGGCCAAAACCTACGTGTGAGGTAGTTGATTAAATTATTAATCGATAATGGTCTAAGATATTACTTATTTACATGTTGTGATAATTAAAACCCCAACTTTGATTAAAACCCCATAATCAATAATCGATATATATAGACATACGTGCACACACACACACACACACACACACACATTATATATATATATATATATATATATATATATATATATATATATATATATATATATATATATATATAATTTTTTTTTTCAAAACTTGTAATTTTATTAAAAGATGAAAAGTTTACAAGTTCTCGCCAACCATGGCCTCCTCACTCCTAATGATGACATCAAATGTGCCCCACCTCCTTAAAACCCTGGTCCAAAACCCCTTGTGGGAAAAATCGGGTTCCCAGGAAAGAGTAATGGGCCTTACACATTGGCAAAACACCAAAATGTAAAAATACAATGATGAAAATAAACAAGTACAATCTATAGAAAAGCTATCGCCACCCATCGGGATCGCCATATCTTCAAGTCGAATCTGCCGCAAATCTTCAAAGGTGGTAGTATCATGATGTAGTCCTGATGAAGAGTTTCTCCCGTGAAATATGCCACCCAAGCTATGATCCACCGCAACTGGGAGCCTTATACTGCTCCAAAGAGTCTGCACTCACTGCGGCATCCCGATTCTCGACATGAACAAAAGCACATGATCCGCCTTCATATAGAAGAAATAAAGGAGCAATAGTTGATAAACAGAGCATAAATAATAACTTCGGTTTGCACCCTTCAGAAATAAATTCGAAGGGTGCTTCAAGAGAAACAACCAAATGTATAAGAAACTCCTTCATTTATATCTGATATGAGTTATCCGGGCAGAAGTCCTCATGAAGAATATAGCTCAGTGTCTTTGCAACACCATCCTTGCCAATGATTTTGGAAAGTCGTGTGGAACTAGCCTGCTTAGCCGTAAAATCACCGCCATGTTCCTCTCTATAAATGTGTTTAACCAAAGTGATGTCGCCAATCATAGCAGCCATCTGCCTAAAATCATCAATGTGCTGCCAAGGAGCTTGAACAAAGCCTTGAATAACATCAACTAATTGCTTTGAGTCACATTCAATCTACACGGCTCCACCTTATTAAGTTGCAAATCAATACAATGAATAATGCCGCCTTTAAGAGCTCTCATCTCAGCCTTCAAAGTTAGTAGCAATACCATAGGCCTGCATCCCACCTGTAACAAGATTGCTATTCTCATCCCTAATGATAAAACCTCCCTCCAGCAGGCCTGATTACGGAGAGATGAGCCATCGCATTGAGCTTGTAGTAAGAGCTGGCTTCAAAGATGCTAAACAGTTGTATATATATATATATATATATATATATATATATATATATATATATATATATATATATATATTATAATATATATTTATATATATATATCCGGTTTGGTCCGGTTTTTATTTTAAGAAACCAAACCGGATATATATATGTAAATATATATTATAATATATATATATATATATATATATATATATATATATATATATATATATATATATATATATATATTATAATATATATTTACATATATATCCGGTTTGGTCCGGGTTTTTATTTTAAGAAACCAAACCAAATTGTTTTTAACGGTTTGGTTTTTTACAATACTAAAAAAAAAAAAACCATGGTTTATGCTTTTCCGTTTGGGACGGTTTGGTTCAACCGTTGGTTTGGTTTCCGGTTATTTTTTTCATTCCCTAATTTTAACATCATGTGACTCATTGATGTTAGAGTGAAACGAATTTTCGCTTGTAGTTTTTTAACCGTGGTCTCTAGTGGTCTCTATCTTAAATTTGTCTATATACCATTATGACGGTGCATATTATATGTGTTTAGACTACTCTAGCTGTCACTATAACCTAGTTAAAAAAATTTGTACCAACAAAAGAAGGTTCATAATGCATATATTGTGAAGAAATAATTCTACTTGCTTGACAAAAATTATCAATTTGTTTTTTTTTTTTGTTTTGAAAAAGGAATATATTATTAACCTAATAACGCGGATCCAAAAAGTGAACGGTACATTGTTAAGGAGCAGTGTAATTGAAACAATACTTAATCTAACCAACATGCAAAATACATAGAAAAAATAAATAAAATTTATTGACTACGTCCCATGCAAGCCTGAGGTTGCGGGCTCTTTTCGATCGCGCTTGTTCACTAAGATGAAAGCCGGAAGCCGCTCTCATCACCAAGTATGAATCACCTTGTTTCGCCACCTAAAGACTATAGACGGCCTCTCGCCTCAATTTTTTTAAAATTCAATAGAGTATGTAAACTGAATTTGAATTCAATATTTTACAAGGGAAAATCAATCGCTTATTTAAAAATCAAACGTGTTTTAACTGGAATGTCTAGCCAATATTTTCCAAGTCAAGTTTATTTATTTAGACTTTTCAAAAAAATTATAATAATAATAATTTAAGTTTATGTTTTTACAAGCATCAACTTATGTGAGCTCGCTTTCATGCCCCACCACATACATTCAATACTTGAGGAATTGTGAGTTGATTCTCAACCCCTTTTGTATATTCTTGTGCGATTTTTTTATTCACCCTTTGGTTGACTTGTTTAACTGATATAGAAAAAAAAAAATAAATAAATAAAACAAAGCCATTAATTGATTGAAACTAATTGTTTTTCTCCCGAAAAAACCTTTAATTCATGCCGAGCATCGGTAAAAGATTCGGTAGTTAGAAAGTTATTCTTTCTCAACAATGTCACGTTCTGCTTTCCTTGAAAGTTAAACGCTTTTTTCACAACTTCTCAAATTTTCTCAAAATGCATTATTTTTTAATATTTCTATTCTTCCCCACCATTGACAAAAAAGTTGCTTGAGAAAAGAAAATTAATATTCAAAAAATAAAAATAAAAGACTCTTTGTTCTTTTTTAATAAAAATCCATATTTTCTACATTTTTTAATAAATTCCTTTTATTTTTTCGGCTTTTCTTTCTCACGCCTATTCTCACCACTATTCTTTTCTTTGTTTTTGTTTATACCAAATATGCCCTTAAAGATACTACTAGAAACATATCTAAGATATATATTCGACTTTAAAAGTCGAATAAACGTATTTAATGAATCAACTTTAAAAGTCATTTTTAATCGCTAAGTGACATGGTAATGCATTCAAAGACACACACACCCATACAATTTTTTTTTTTGAGTAGACGATATTATATTAGATCGACCATCGGACGATCATTCATATTTGGAAAAAGATAAAATTATTTTGTTTGTTTATACACGCATAGCTCATCCACAATCCGCTCTAATAAGAATCCATACAATGTATTTACCCTACACAAAAAAAAAGATAATCATTTAATAGTGTTGTCGATTCGCAGAATTCAACAAGAAAACCACCCTTTCTGGGTCACTAACTACCACAAGTTTCTACGAGCATTGACGAAGCCAAATCTTTAACTATCATTTGGCATATTGTCCCTCCGTAATCAATATCAAGAATTGCAATAGCCTTTACCACAATTTACATATAAGGCATAGTTTGATTTTTTTCCCTTTACTAAATTCGTCATGTTACTTCACGTGTAAGAATGAATCGAGTATATCTCATTATGGGGAATCGTCGCTTCAAGCATTTTCCCACTAATATCATCGTGGGACTATGAACAAGTTATAATAGGATGCACTGACGAATCCATGCTTTTTTAGGGCGGTTCATAAATTTTTTCAAAGTAAACTTTTTTTCACAGTCCAAAATATTCTTCTATATGATAAATATAGTGTTTTTTTATAGGGTTCGTGGATCACAATTCGTATAATGGCCCTTCGCTCATGATATGAAGTAATTGAGTTATTTTAGTTAACTATTCAATTTTCGATATAAATAGATTTGTTTTACATTTATATCACCGTGCGTGCATAATGCACGGGTTTTTGACTAGTATATATATATATATATATATATATATATATATATATATATATGTGTGTGTGTGTGTGTGTGTGTGTGTGTGTGTATACATACACACAACATGATATTGTCATACATTGCAATTAGGTTGATCATATAAAACCATGTAAACTATTTTGTTTCATCTTGTCATAGGTCCTATCAAGCTGGGCCAAAATCTACGTGTGTGAGGTTGTTGATTAAATTATTAATCGATAATGGTCTAAGATATTACTTATTTACATGTTGTGATAATTAAGGGAGATTTTATTTGAACCACACATAATCTACTCATGCACCACTCATGCACTACAAGAGAACCGACTTTTGTGTGTTTATTGTGAGAACCAACTTTGATTAAAACCCCATAATCAATAATTTGATATACATAGACATATGTGCACACACACACACACACACACACACACACACACACACACATATATATATATATATATATATATATATATATATATATATATATATATATATATATATATATATATATATTATAATATATATTTACATATATATCCGGTTTAGTCCAGTTTTATTTTAAGAAACCAAACCAAATTTTTTTTTTAACGGTTTGGTTTTTACAATACGAAACCAACAAAAAACCATGGTTTATGCTTTTCGGTTTGGACGGTTTGGTTCAACCTGTTGGTTTGGTTTCCGGTTATTTTTTTCAACCCTAATTTTAACATCATGTGACTCATTGATGTTAGAGTAAACGCAATTTTCGCTGAGTAGTTTTTTCACCGTGGTCTAGTGGTCTCTATCTTAAATTTGTCTATATACCATTATGACGGTGCATATTATATGTGTTTAGACTACTCTAGCTGTCACTATAACCTAGTTAAAAAAATTTGTACCAACAAAAGAAGGTTCATAATGCATATATTGTGAAGAAATAATTCTACTTGCTTGACAAAAAATTATCAATTTTTTTTTTTTTTTGAAAAGGAACATATTATTAACCTAGCCAACGCGTGGCATCCAAAAAAGTGAGCGGTACATTGTTAAGGAGCATGTAATTGAAACAATACTTAATCTAACCAACATGCAGCTACATAGAAAAAATAAATAAAATTCTATTGGACTATGTCCCATGCAAGCCTGAGGTTATGGCTCTTTCGATCGCGTTGTTCACTAAGATGAAAGCCGGAAGCCGTTCCTCATCAACATTATGAATCACCTTGTTTCGCTTGGCCAAAGACCATAGACGGCCTCTCGCCTCAAATTTTTTAAAATTCAATAGAGTATGTAAATCTAACTGAATTTGAATTCAATATTTTACAAGGAAAATCAATCGTTTATTTAAAAATCAAACGTGTTTTAATCGGAATGTCTAGCCAATATTTTCCAAGTCAAGTTTATTTATTTAGACTTTTCAAAAAAAAAAAATTATAATAATAATAATTTAAGTTTATGTTTTTACAAGCATCAACTTATGTAGGCTCGTTTTCATGCCCCACCACATACATTGAATACTTGAGGCAATTGTGAGTTGATTCTCAACCCCTTTTGTATATTCTTGTGCGATTTTTTTTATTCACATTTTGGTTGACTTGAACCATTGACATAGAAAAACAAAATAAATAAATAAAAACAAAGCCATTAATTGGATTGGAAACTAATTGTTTTTTCTCCGGAAAAAAAAACCTTTAATTCATGTTTGATACTGAGAAAAGACTTGAGAAAAGAAAAGTGTATTCTTTTCTCAACAATGTCATGTCTGGTTTCCTTGAGAAAAGAAACGTTTCTTTCTCAACTTCTCAAATTTTCTCAAAATGCATTATTTTTAATATTTCTATTCTCTCCCACCATTGACAAAAGTTGCTTGAGAAAAGAAAATTAATATTCAAAAATAAAAATAAAAATAAAAGACTCTTTGTTCTTTTAATAAAAAAATCCATATTTTCATACATTTTTAATAAATTCCTTTTATTTTTCAAATTTTTCTTTCTCAACTGTCTATTCTCACCACTATTCTTTTCTTTGTTTTTTGTTTATACCAAATATGCCCTTAAAGATACTACTAGAAACATATCTAAGTATATATATTCGACTTTAAAAAGTCGAATAAACGTACTACGTAATCAACTTTGAAAGTCATTTTTAACTGCTTAAGTGACATGGTAATGCATTCAAAGACACACACACCCATACAATTTTTTTTGATGCAGAGACTCTATGTTAGAACGGACCATCGGATGACTGTCATATTTGGAAAAAGACAAAATTATTTTGTTTGTTTATACACGTGGCAGTCATCCGACAGTCCGTTCTAATAAGAAATCCATACAACAGATTTACCCCACAAAAAAAAAGATAATCATTTAATAGTGTTGTCAGTATTCAGTAACCAACCAGAAAGCCACCCTTTCTTGGGTCACTAACTGCCACAAGTTTCCCTACGAGCATTGATGAAGCCAAATCTTTAGCTATCATTTGGCATATTGTCCCTCCAGAAAGGCTCTTCAGGACACGACCTCTGCTTTCAAGGAAATCTCTTGTTTTTTAAGGAACTTGAAGTGATCCCCTGTCACATTTAACATCACGTGACTCATTGATGTTAGAGCGAAATGAACTTTTGTCGGTAGTTTTTTCACTGTGGTCTAGTAGTCTCTATCTTAGATTTGTCAATATGACCATTATGCGGTGCATATTATATTTGTTTAGACTACTACAGTAGTCACTATAACCTAGTTAAAAAATTTTGTACCAACAAAAGAAGGTTCATAATGCATATATTGTGAAGAAATAATTCTACTTGCTTGACAAAAAAGTATCAATTTGTTTTTTTTTTTTTTGGTTAGAAAAAGGAACATATTATTAACATAGCCAATGTGGCTTCCGAAAAGTGAACGGTACATTGTTAAGCGAGTAATTGAAACAACTACTTAATCTAACCAACATGCGACAAACTAGAAAAAAAATTTCACTGGTCTATGTCCCATGCAAGCCTGAGGTTGCGTGCTCTTTCGATCGCGTTGTTCACTAAGGCGAAAGCGGAGGCCGTTCCTCATCAACATTATGAATCACCTTGTTCGCCAGCCCAAATACCATAGACGGCCTCTCGGCTCAATTTTTTTTTTAAATTCAATAGAGTATGTAAATCTAACTGAATTTGCATTCAATATTTTACAAGTGAAAATCAATCGTTTTTTTAAAAGTCAATCGTGTTTTAATCGAAATGTCTAGCCAATACTTTCCAAGTCAAGTTTATTTATTTAGTAGTTAAAAAAAAAACTATAATAATAATAATTTAAGTTTATGTTTTTACATGCATACCTGATGTAGGCTCGTTTTCATGCCCCACCACATACATTGAATACTTGAGGCAATTGTGAGCTGATTCTCAACCCCTTTTGTAAATTCTTGTGCGATTTTTTTATTCATCCTTTGGTTGACTTGAGAAAAGAAACGTTTCTTTTCTCAACTTCTCAAGTTTTCTCAAAAATGCATTTTTTTTAAAGATTTCTATTCTCTCCCCACCATTGACAAAAGTTGTTTGAGAAAAGAAAGATTAGTTTTCAAAAAAAAAGAAAATAAATAAAAGACTGTTTGTTCTTTTTAAGAAAAAAATCCATATTTTCATACATTTTTTTAAATAAATTCCTTTAATTTTTTCAGCTTTTCTTTTCTCATGTCTATTCTCACCGCTATTCTTTTCTTTGTTTTTCTTTATACCAAATACGCCCTTAAAGATACTACAAGAAACATACCTAAGTATGTATATTCGACTTTAAAAAGTCGAATCAACGTACTAAGTAATCAACTTTGAAAGTCATTTTTAATTGCTTAAGTGGCATGGTAATGCATTCAAAGACACACACACCCATACAGAGAATTTTGATGCAGGGACTATTTATTAGAATGGACCGTCGGATAACTGTCCTATTTGGAAAAAGACAAAATTATTTTGTTTGTTTATACATGTATAGCGGTCATCCGATGATCCGTTCTAATAGGAATCCCTACACAGATGTGACCCCCCCACACACACACACAAAAAAAAAAAAAAAGATAATCATTTATTAGTGTTGTCAGTATTTAGTAACCAGCATGAAAGCCACTCTTTCTTGGGTCACTAACGGCCACAAGTTTCCCTACAAGCATTGATGAAGCCAAATCTTTAACTATCATTTGGCATATTGTCCCTCCAGAAAGGCTCTTCAGGACATGACCTCTGCTTTCGAGGAAATCTCTTGTTTTTTAAGGAACTTCAATGTGATCCCCTGTCAGTTTTTAACATCATGTGACTCATTGATGTTAGAGTGAAACGAACTTTAGTCGGTAGCTTTTTCACTGTGGTCTAGTGGTCTCTATCTTAGATTTGTCTATATGACCATTATGACGGTGCATATTATATTTGTTTAGACTACTCTGGCGATCCTTACTATAACCTAGTTAAAAATTTTGTACCAACAAAAGAAGGTTCATAATGCATATATTGTGAAGAAATAATTCTACTTGCTTGACAAAAAGTATCAATTTGTTTTTTTTTTTTTTTGAAAAGGAACATATTATTAACATAGCCAATGTGGCATCCAAAAGTGAAGCGGTACATTGTTAAGCAACAGTATATGAAACAACTTGTAAAATCCCACATCGGTAAAGTAAAGTCCTGCTCACCCCATATAAGTGTGAGACATAAAGGTCATGTCAACTCGAGTTAGTCCTTTTAGACCAAGCGAGGACGGCGGTTTAAGCAGTTGACCGGATTATTTATGACTCATTTAGCGCTACCAGGCTGGGGTCCAGGGTATTCTGGTGTATTCAGAGCCGACTGCCATACGAAACTAAATGCCACATCGTAAGAGGTGTAGGGGCCACCTCAGAATCCTATGGTAGGACGAATCGAGACAAGTCCACAGGACAAATCTTGGCCGTCAGTCCCTTATAAGGGGGAATGTAAAATCCCACATCGGTAAAGTAAAGTCCTCACCCCATATAAGTGTGAGACATAAAGGTCTTATCAACTCGGGTTAGCCCCTTTTAGACCAAGCAAGGACGGTGTAAGCGATTGACCAGATTATTTATGACTCTTTTAGCACTACCAGGCACGGAGTGCAGGGGAGTTACACAACTACTTAATCTAACCAACATGCAACCAACTAGAGAAAAAAATTCTCTTTGGTCTATGTCCTATGCAAGCTCGAGGTTGCGTGCTCTTTCAATCGCGTTGTTCACTAAGACGAAAGCCGGAGGCCGTTTCTCATCACTATTATGAATCACCATGTTTCGCCAGTTCCAGATACCATAGACGGCCTCTTGGCTTAATTTGTTTTTTTTTTTAAATTCAATAGAGTATGTAAATCTAAGTGAATTTGCATTCAATATTTTACAAGTGAAAATCAATCATTTATTTAAAAGTCAATCGTGTTTTAATCAGAATGTCTAGCCACTATTTTCCAAGTCAAGTTTATTTATTTAGTATTTCCAAATTTTTTTTATAATAATAATAATTTAATTTTATGTTTTTACAAGCATCACATAGTGTAGGCTCGTTTTCATGCCCCACCACATACATTGAATACTTGAGGCAATTATGAGCGGATTCTCAACCCCTTTTGTAAATTCTTTTGCTATTTTTTATTCATCCTTTGGTTGACTTGAACCATTGACATAGAAAAACAAAATAAATAAATAAAAATACAGCCATTAATTGATTGGAAACTAATTGTTTTTTCTCCAGGAAAAAAGACACCTTTAAGACATGTTTGATATTGAGAAAAGACTTGAGAAAGAAAAGTTTTGTATTCTTTTCTCAGCGGTATCATGTCACATTCTGCGAAAAAAACATTTCTTTTCTCAACTTCCTCAAGTTTTCTAAAAATGCATTCTTTTTAAGATTTCTATTCTCTCCCCACCATTGACAAAAGTTGTTTGAGAAAAGAAAAGATTAGTTTAAAAAAAAAAGATTGTTTGTTCTTTTAATAAAAAATTCCATATTTTCATACATTTTTTAATAAATTCCTTTTATTTTCTCAGCTTTTCTTTTCTCGTGTCTATTCTCACCACTATTCTTTTCTTTGTTTTTCTTTATACCAAATATGCCCTTAAAGACACTACAAGAAACATACCTAAGTATGTATATTCGACTTTAAAAAGTCGAATAAACGTACTAAGTAATCAACTTTGAAAGTCATTTTTAATTGGTTAAGTGGCATGGTAATGCGTTCAAAAACACACACCCATACAGAAATTTTGATGCAGAGATTCTTTATTAAAGCGGACCACGGATGGTATCATATTTGAAAAGACAAAATTATTTGGTTTTTTTTATGCACATGGTAGTCATCCGACAATCCGTTCTAATAAGGAATCCCTACAACTGATTTAACACCCCCCCAAAAAGATAATTATTTAATAGTGATGTCCGTATTCAGTAACCAGCAGGAAAGCCACCATTTCTTGGGTCACTAACTGCCACAAGTTTCCCTACGGGCATTGATGAAGCCAAATCTTGAACTATCATTTGGCATATTGTCCCTCCAGAAAGGCTCTTCAAGACATGACCTGCTCGCTTCGGAGGAAATATCTTGTTTTTAAGGAATTTCAATGTGATCCCTCATCGAGTTTTAACATCATGTGACTCATTGATGTTAGAGCGAAAACGAACTTTTGTCGGTAGTTTTTCACTTTGTGGTCTAGTAGTCTCTATCTTAGATTTGTCTATATGACCATTATGACGGCGCGTATTATATTTGTTTAGACTACTCTAGTGATCACTATAACCTAGTTAAAAATTTTGTACCAATAAAAGAAGGTTCATAATGCATATATTGTGAAGAAATAATTCTACTTGCTTGACAAAAATTATCAATTTGTTTTTTGTTTGAAAAAGGACCATATTATTAACATAGCCAACGTGGCATCCAAAGAGTGAAGCGGTACATTGTTAAAGCAGGTAATTGAAACAAATACTTAATCTAACCAACATGCAAACAAACTAGAGAAAAAAATTTCTCTTGGTCTATGTCCCCGTACAAGCCTTAGGTTGCGTGCTCTTTCGATCGCGGTGTTCACTTAAAGGCGAAAGCCGGAGGCCGTTCCTCATCATTTGTTATGAATCACCTTGTTTTGTCGATTTGAGATACCATAGACGCCTAAAGCGGCCTCTCGGCTCAATTTGTTTTTATTTAAAATTCAATAGAGTATGTAAATCTAACTGAATTTGCATTCAATATTTTACAAGTGAAAATCTATCGTTTATTTAAAAGTCAATCGTGTTTCAATCGGAATGTCTAGCCATTATTTTCCAAGTCATGTTTATTTATTTAGTATTTTCAAAAAAAAAAATATAATAATAATAATTTAAGTTTATGTTTTTACAAGCATCAATTGATGTAGGCTCGTTTTCATGCCCCACCACATACATTGAATACTTGAGGCAATTGTGAGCTGATTCTCAACCCCTTTTGTAAATTCTTTTGCTATTCTTTTTATTCATCCTTTGGTTGACTTGAACCATTGACATAGAAAAGTAGAATAAATAAATAAAAATACAGCCATTAATTGATTGGAAAATATAGCCATAAAAGGCATGATTGATATTGCGAAAAGATTTGAGAAAAAAAAGTTTTGTATTCTTTTACCAGCGATTAATAATGTATCTGGTTACTGCAGAGTAAAGCGTTTCTTTTCTCAACTTCTCAAGTTTTCTAAAAATACATTCTTTTAAGATTTCTATTCTCTCCCCACCATTGACAAAAGTTGTTTGACAAAAGAAAAGATTAGTTTTCAAAACAAAAACAAAGATTTTTGTTCTTTTAATAAATAAATCCATATTTTCATACATTTTATAATAAATTCCTTTTATTTTCTCAGCTTTTCTTTTCTCGTATCTATTCTCACCACTATTCTTTTATTTGTTTTTGTTTATACCAAATATGCCCTTAAAGACACTACAAGAAACATACTAAGTATGTATATTCGACTTTAAAAAGTCGAATAAATTAACGTACTATGTAATCAACTTTGAAAGTCATTTTTAATTGCTTAAGTGGCATGGTAATGCATTCAAAGACACACACCCATACAATACATTTTGATGAGAGACTCTTAATTAGAAACAGACCGTCGGATGATTGTCATACTTGGAAAAAGACAAAATTATTTTGTTTGTTTATACACGTGAAAGTCATCTGACAGTCCGTTCTAATAGGGAATCCCTACAACATATTTAACCCCCCACACACACACACAAAGAAAAAGATAATCATTTAATAGTGTTGTCAGTATTCAATAACCAGCAGGAAAGCCGCCCTTTCTTGGGTCACTAACTGCCACAAGTTTTCCTGCAGGCTTTGATGAAGCCAAATCTTGAACTATCATTTGGCATATTGTCCCTCCAGAAAGGCTCTTCAGGACATGGTCTTTGCTTTCAAGGAAATCTCTTGTTTTTTTAGGAACTTCAATGTGATCCCCTGTCACGATATTCAATCCTCATTTTGCTTTACATCGAGGAATCATTTGCATTTACAAAAATCGAAAGATTTCCATTTAGAAAAGGATTTTTAATTATAACCTAATGCATTATGATTATGGAATGAGCTTTTAGGTTAGGTTAGGTTAGGTATATGCACTGATCATAAACTCTAGAGCCATGGCATTAGTAGAGGATCCATTCCATTTGCTATATGATTCAAGAGTACCTCGGTTGTGCCGCGATAATCATGGCACCGCCACTTGCACACTAAACGACCTTCACTTTTTCATCCACGATGTCATGTCCGACAAATAGAATCAATCACAACATACCTCATTTTTCGTTTAAGGGTGTAATGATTCTTAAGTACCTTTAAGACAATGGTAGGGGACATGGATGACCGAGGCCTTTTCCCTGGCTGGATAAAGTTGGGAGAAATTGGTGGAGGAACATTACTACTGCTTGAAGTTTTTCGAGGCATTGTGAAATCGTCCATTTCATTGTTAAGGATTATTCGGTACTAAAGCGAAAGCATGTAAGCGGAACCAAAGTATGAATTTATAGTGCTCGTCATGGAGACCGCGTTTCTTTCATTATCTACAATAGATAAGTGGCTGGTACCATGATCAAGCAATTGATTCCACCTATATTTAAACAACGTTCTTAGCGATTTCAACAAACAAAACAATGGCATAAACATTTGAAGAGATATATACTTACTTGCCACCATAATGAGAAGGGTTGAAAGTCATGTTATCATAGATGGTCTTCTGCAACTGTTTCGTGAATTTTGGCGAAAGCATATCGTTTACGACATCCTTTGTGTTGACGAAATCCGGATCACCAAGGCTCATCCTCACAGCAAATGCATGTTTCAAGGATTCAATTACTCTATGAGTCATCAATGGAGTTGATGAGTTGAGTGAACTTCCATATTGTGCAAGAATGTTTAGTATCTAAGGAATTAATTAAAAAAGAATCGGCAAGAATAATCCGTTTAGGATCGATGAACCGAAAATTAGTGAAAAAAAGGGGATGAATATATGAATCTTACTTACAAGAACAATAGCAGAACCACCAGACGAAGGAGGCGGCATGCCAAGAATCTTGAATCCCCATTCTTATCACATCAAATTAACTGAACTAGCTACTGAATCACACCACTTGCACTACTGAGTATCCAATACTTAGTATCATATTTAAACAACATATAACAAGGCTTAATTTAATATATTCCGCTGCAACAAATTCAAGAGCTTTGATAGTCAGCAGACTACTGAGTGGTTAGCAGACTATTGATCCTGTTGAGTTTGTAAAAATCCAAAAAGTTTAAGTGTTAAGTTTATTCACCCCCTCCTCTAAACTTAACCAAAGCCTTTTCAAGGGACCAACATGGAGGGTGAAGAAACCACAGTAGTTGTAGCCATGGATAGTATGGTCTCCACGGCGGAGGATGGCGGTGGCGCCACCTCGTCAGCGTTAGCATAGGAAGCTCCGATACCAAGTGAAAGTTGGTATAGAAGAGTATTATCTCATTGATTAATCAGCCAAGTACCTTGGTACAATTACATAGGATCAAATCTAACAATAAATCTAACATATTACATATGGCATCATTACTAAGTGACACATGTCATAGTACAACCACAATCACAATTATACAATAGATATATCTCTAACAAAGACAAATGCATGTCATGTGGGTCTCATGTCAATTCTTGAACAAAAGTTCCCCACATGCGCGCGTGAAGAAATTGTTGAGGTATTAAGAGATGTCTCAAATATGGTAGTTCTCTTGGTACCACACCTAATTTTGATGCCTCTCAATTCTTTTCATTGGAGATGCTAATACCCTCCTATAGTATCAAAAAATGGATTTGCATCCTCCCATTAGACATACCATTAGATTTGTCTATATGACTATTATGACGGTGCATATTATCTGTTCATACTAGGGGTGGCATCGGGTCGGGATCCGTCCCGTAACACACCTTTCCGATCCCGACCCGATTCGATTCGGGATTCTATTTTTCCTTCCGGACCCGTTCGATAAATTCAGGATCCGAAAATCGGGATCCCGGATATTCGAGATCCCGGAAGGTCGAGAATGAATTTCCGAATATATGATCTTTAAATATATTCATGTTTTTATATAAAAGGGCGACAATAACTTGATCATAGTTCATAGTCATCGCCAAAATTAAAAGTTAAAACAATAGTTAAGACTTCATAGTTCCTACTTCACAGTTCAGTGACCGAAGTTGAAAGAAATTGAAAGAAGCTGGATGATTTGGCCTTGGTGAGGTGAGCAGCGGCCACGAGTTTTTTTTTAGTAAGGAACCCTAAAATGGAAAATGGAAACAGAAGACATGTTTTCCGTTACGGAGATATATTATGATATTTACATATAAAATATAAATATTAATAAAAAAATATTAATACAAATTCGGGCCGGGATCGGGATTTCTAAGGGACTGGGTTTTGAACCTGATCCCATTCCCGTATTAATTCAAAGTGCAGTAAATTCCGAATTTTGGTCGAGGATCAATTCGGTCGGGAAAAGTGAATCGGGGGAAAAACGGGATTTTTGCCACCCTACTTCATACTATTCTAGCAGTCACTATTACCTAGTTAAAATTTTAGTTAAAATTTTTGTACCAACAAAAGAAGGTTCATAATGCATATATTGTGAAGAAATAATTCTATTTGTTTCACAAAAAAATTATAAATTTTTATTTATTTTTATAAATCAATAGAGTATGTAAATCTTACTAAATTCGCATTCAATGTTTTACAAGTGAAAATCAATCGTTTATTTCTTAGTCAATCACGTGTTAATCAAAATGTCTATCCAAGATTTTCCAAGTCAAGTTTATGTTTTCGAATTTTCAATTTTTTTTTTTATAAATATTAATTTAAGTTTATGTTTTTATAATAATAATTTAAGTTTATGTTTTTAGAAGCATCAACTCATGTAGGCTCGTTTTCATGCCCCACCACATACGTTGAATAGTTGAGACATATAATGGTGTAAGCGTCAGCTGATTCTCAATCCCTTTTATAAATTCTTTTGTTATATTTTTATTCATCCTTTGGTTGCCTTGAAGTCTTGAACCATTGACATGGGAAAACAAAATAAATAAATAAAAATACAGCCATTAATTGGATCGGAAACTATTTGTTTTTTCTCAAGAAAAAAATCCCCTTTGTGTGGTATGTCAATATGCACCGAACTGACAGCTAAACAAATCTGAATCAGATAGTTTGAATTCGGTTTAGAAATAAAAATTGTAAAATTTTCCACATGAGTGCATTCAATAACTTCGCCTTTAAAGACACTAAAAGAAAGTATGTATAATCAACTTTGAAAGTCGATTTTTAATTGCCACAGAGGCCTGGTAATATATGCATTCAAAGACACAAACAAACAAAACAAAAAAAATAATTTAGTGTTGACAATAGTCGAGAACTTAAGAAAAAGCCGCTTTCTTGGGTCACTAACAGCCACAAGTTTCCCTGCACGCTTTGATGAAGCCAAATCTTGAACTATCATTTGGCATATTGTCCCTCCAGAAAGGCTCTTCAGGACATGGCCTCTGCTTTCAAGGAAATCTCTTGTTTTTTTAGGAACTTCAATGTGATCCCCTATCACAGTATTCCAATCCTCATATTGCACTACATCTGGAATCAGCTGCATTTTTTACAAAAACCAGAAAGATTTCCATTTAGAAAAAGGGATGTTAAATTAGTCCTAATGCATTATGATTATATGGAATGAGCTTTTAGGTTAGGTTAGGTGTATGCACCTGATCATAAACTCTAGGAGCCATGACAGCATCTAGAGGATCCATTCCATTTGCTATATGATTCAAGAATACCTCGGTTGTGGCCGCGATAATCAGGGCACCCCCACTTGCCCCTAGAACAGCCTTCACTTTTTCATCCTGATGTCATGTCCAGCAAATCGAATTAATCACAACATACCTCGTTTTTCGTTTAACGGTGTAATGATTAATCTTAAGTACCTTTAAGACAATGGTAGGGGACATGGATGACAGAGGTCTTTTCCCTGGCTGGATAAAGTTGGGAGAAGCTGGTGGAGGAACATTACTACTACTACTACTTGAAGTTTTTTCAGGCATTGTGAAATCATCCATTTCATTGTTAAGGATTATTCCGGTACTAGGCGAAAGCATGGCAGCACCAAAGTATGAATTTATAGTGCTCGTCATGGAGACCGCGTTTCTTTCATTATCTACAATAGATAAGTGGCTGGTACCATGATCAAGCAATTGATTCCACCTGTATTTAAACAAACAAAACAATGGCTTAAACATTTGAAGAGATATTGATAAATCATTTAGTAGCTTTATGTATACTTACTTGCCACCATAATGAGAAGGGCTGAAAGTCATGTTATCATAGATGGTCTTCTGCAACTGTTTAGCGAATTTTGGGGAAAGCATATCGTTTACGACATCCTTTGTGTTGCGAAATCCGGATCACCGAGGTTCATCCTTACAGCAAATGCATGTTTCAAGGATTCAATTACTCTATGAGTCATCAATGGAGTTGATGAGTTGAGTGAACTTCCATATTGTGCAAGAATGTTTAGTATCTGAGGAATTAATTAAAACAGAATCGGCAAGAATAATCCGTTTAGGATCGATGAACCCGTAAAGTAATGAAAAAAAATGGGATGAATATAGATTGTTACTTACAAGAACAATTGCAGGACCACCAGGCGAAGGAGGCGGCATGCCAAGAATCTTGAATCCCCATGTATGAGCAGATATCGGTTCAGTTACCTTAACTTCGATAGCGTTTCAAATCCTCCATTGACAAAATCCCACCGGCTTTACGTACATCTTGAACTAAATTATAACCTATACTACCATTGTAAAAGGCTTCACTCCATGCTTTGCGATTATCTCCAGTGTTTTAGCAAACTTTTTGTTATAACACATATCTCCTACCTGTAACAGACTAGTGCCATTATTGGTTGTGAAAACATCTCGAAGTCCTTTATCTGCCATGATAGCTGATTTTGTTGAGTTCATTTGCATGTATAGATACGGCGAAATTCTGAATCCGTATCGTGCAAGACGTACAGATGGCATCACGAGTCTTGTCCAGCTTAGCTTTCCATACCTTTTCCATACTTCATGAAGGCCTAATAATTCACCCGGGACTGCTACCGAAAGTGGCCCTGTTTCTTTTAATGATTCATTCCCATTGTACATGTTCTACAATACAAGTAAGAGCTAATTAGTGAACAATACTAGGAGAATAAATGTTATGCCCCCAGAACTCTGGGTGTGCCTGTATTAAATGAGTCATAAATGATCAGGTAATTGTTTTAGACCATCGTCTTTGTTTGGTCTAAAAAGACTAATGAATTTGTGAAGACATTTATGTGTCACACTTATATGGGTAAACATGCTATTACTTTATAGGGACTTTACATTCTCGCTTCTTATAAGGGGTGGCGTCCTCGGGACTTGTCCCGATTTCGCCCATTCCAAAGGAGTGCAGAGGTGGCCCCCACCGTCTTGTGTGTGTGGCTTGGTCAAAGTCGATAATCAATTTCTGAATACCATTTTATAACGCCCCTGCACTTGAGTGCAGTAGTGCGCTAAAGTCATAAATGATCAGGTCATTCTTGGTATCGTCGTCCCGGTTAGTCTAAAAAGATTAACTTAGAGTTAATGAGGCGGCTTTATGTCTCACGCTTATATGGGCATCACAATAAATCTTAGAGCAAACTGAAGTAGTAGTATATAAAAGTAGTAACCTGAGAAGCCATGAGAGGAGCAGTTTCTCTCATATCAAAGGCTTTAGCACTCCCATTAGCCAATCGAACGATCATAAAAGCGCCACCACCGATGCCGCTAGATGCCGGGCTAACAACACCTAAGCAAAGAGAAACAGCAACTACTGAATCAACAGCATGTCCTCCTTCTTTAAGAACTTGTCTTCCGATCAACGAACACCGTCCGTCATCTGCCGCCACCGCACCATGCTCCGCCACAATTCTCTCTTTTCTGTTATTTGCAGCAGCACTACAACTACTTTTATCCAACCTTGTAGTAGCCAAAAGCAGCACCAACAGCAATGTAGAGAGTGTCTTCATCCACAGGACCCCAAAGCTATTCCCACTTTAGAAATTTTTACAAGAAAAAGGAATGCTTTAAAAGTGAAAATTGCATGAGTTTATATAGAGGAAGAAGGCCATTCTGAAACGTATGTCAATAAGGTTTATGGCACCACAGTCGATCTACCCGGACACCACACTTCGAAAAAAAAAAATTTGAATTTGCATAGGTCGAAATTTGTTTTCGGAGGGTCGAGTTTTGTGTATAATTAAAGTGTCCTTATAAAATATTAAAAATTGCGATGTTTTTTTTACCTTTATGCTACCAATGGTTGCATGCAAATTCAACTGTGACAATGATCTAATATATGTATATGAAGGCATCTTTAGAACCCCTGTCATTGTCATTGATAATACCGTCCACCATTAGTCCATTCTGATATTCACGGTCAGAAAAAAACAAATAGTCATTTTATTAAAATCATTTTCAAAGGATTTGAAAAATAAAAAAGGGTATTTTCACACAGTGCACCACAAAAAAGAAGCTTTATTTACACCATATAAACCAAACTACCTTTGCACCAGATCAAAATGACCTTCAGGAAGTTGATTAACTCATGACCTTTTAAAAGTCGATTCTTGAGTCGAGAATCGACTTTTGAAAGGTCGTTCTGATGTGGTGCTCGGTAGGTTGATCATGGTGTAAATAATGGAAATAGGATCCTCTAAAGTAATTTGAGAAAATATTCTCTAAAGTAACCTTTTTCCAAAACTACGTAGTTTAGTTCATTATATGTAAAAACACTAACTTTACCCTTAAGTTACTTGAGAGGATCTTGGTCCGTAAATAATGTCGCCTAAAAAAAGACACATGATACGGGAAATACTTGTGTGGTGTCTCCACACGCGCGTGTGGAATCATAGTGTGGTTTAAC
The DNA here is from genome assembly GCA_026214975.1 of Gentiana macrophylla. NCBI lineage: Eukaryota > Viridiplantae > Streptophyta > Magnoliopsida > Gentianales > Gentianaceae > Gentiana > Gentiana macrophylla. The sequence goes on from CM047812.1 coordinate 84,570,706, forward strand.
CACACGCTTTGATTTTATTTTATATTTAAACAGTTTGGTTACAATAAAATCTCATCCATCATTTCACCTCAAAATCCTCCTCTCCACACATGTATTTTTCCATCATACATTAATTGTACAAAGAATAGTTGGCGATGGGAGTTGGTCAAGAAAAGAGACAAAGTCCAGACGCCAATGAAGATAATATGCTATTTGGCTATCTTTTGCGGTTTTGCCGTATGCATTATTGTTACCAAACAGAAATTGAAAAAGAAAAAAATTCTAAAATTTGACAGAAAGTTATAGGACACAACACAACAAGTTTTGCCCAATTCTTTTGTCGGAACTTTGGATGATATATATTCTTGAGAATGTTCTTGCTTTAGGCCTTTAGCTTCCACGAAACGATAATGGACTGCTTGGCATGCAGCCCTTAACTTAACTGTATACATTTAACTATATATCACTTCCAAATCTGCATAAAAATGCCTAATTTTAAAAATAAATTATCCTATAAAAATGTTTATTTAGAAACCAATACATTATTTCATGGACTTTTTCCAAACTTACTCCTATAATAACATTTAATTATTATATATTTATTTCATATTCCAAAATAGCATTTATTATTTGATGGGGTATAGTTGTCCATCATTATTTAAAATACAACACATTAATTAATCTATGTGCATCACAAAAGGTGGACACTTTTATGGGACGGAATAGTATATTTTAAGGAACACGACATTCTAACGTATTTTAAAACAGAGCTTGTGTTTGTTTTCGTTAGAGTTTTTTTTGGAGTTTTTTTATATCACTTCACCAATAATTTCTTCAACTACAAATAAAAAAATATTAAATAATCTCTTATCATTTCACTTTATCAACTTCATAACCTTTTTTATCAATATTTTATTCATTATACTACTTTATTTCAATTACTTTCACCAATCATTTCATAATCTACACAAATTTGAAAAAAAACATCTTAACTTTCTAATCTTTACTTCAATCATTTTATCTAAAACAAAAAAAAAAAAAAAAAACTTCAATAAAAAACAAACGGAGCCTTAAATCACTGCGGAAACAACTAATGACACCTAAAAAAAACTTGGAAATATATGCTAATCAATAAGTAAATGTACAATTGCTACAACTTCTAATATCATATGTATTATGTAATATCCTCGATTTTTAAAAGGACATCCTCGTCCCTTCGAAAAATCTGAATATTGATTTTGTTTTAAAGATTAAAAGAAAAGGGGAAAAGAAAAGGAAAATGATTAATTGGATTTAATTAATAAGGAATAATTAGATTTAATTGGGATTATAAAAGGAAAACTAATCCTAAATTAACCTAGTTGTTGTTTTACGTAAAAAAATACTGGGGGGGCGCAAGTTTGGAGAAAAAAAAAGAAGAGGAGAGACTTTTGAATCTCTAGGCTAATCCGTTGATAAAAAACACAGACATCTCAAGAGAGAAAGGATCACCGTGAGGCGAGGATCGTTTTGATATCAACAATCCTCGAATCCGTTAACGTAAGTTTTTCCTCCTTGTTCTTGTCATTAGGGTTTGTTCATCATCGTTGCTAGTTGCGTTTTATGAGCATAAACATCGTAGTGATAGTCTTTGGATTGATCGTCTATAGGTTTGAAGTTAAAGGTTTAACCTTTTCAAGGCTTTGGTAGCGTGGGTCGTAGTAGCTGTTAAGGGTGATTTTGTACGTTTTATAAGGATATATTTTATGTCAATTTCCCCCATATCTAGATGTTTTTCATAGAAATCGAGCTTTATATTGAAGTATTGAGCAAGTGATGTTTTTAATGGGTTAGTTGCAAAATTGTATGATTTATGTGTAAAATTGATGGTTTTATATTGATTTGGAAGATACTACATTTTGCAATGTGTTTGATGTATTGTAGATACACAATTTCGACCAAAAAGAGGATTAAAAGAGGTTAACAATCGGATTAATGAAGAGGAGAAGAGATAAAGATGAAATCGATTGAAGATAAAGATGAGAAGATCGAATTTTTGATCCAGCTGAACTGGCGTCCAAGTCCCGTCCAGCCTGGACGGGCGTCCACAATTCCGGACGGGCGTCCACGGCCGACATGCTGAAAACCGACTTACTTTTCTATAAATAGCGGTAGCAGATTTCAACCCTAATGATACATTATTGAGACCTATTGATACACAATCATTGGAGAAAACCTAGCGGCCCGACTTCTTAGGGAGAAGGCTGGGGGTTGCGATTTTTCTCGTTTTTCTATCTCGTTTTGCTTTTGTTGTCTTTGAATGCTGGAGAGGTGAGCAATTGTTCAAACTATGTGAATCCGTTCATTGAGGTTCTTTATTTTCAATCTAGATTTGTTTTGTGAATTTGATTAAAGTTGTATCTTTTCCATGTGTTTATTTTGTTATGCAATCGATATCGAGAGATGAATTGTTGTTGATGATGTTTACCGTATGATGAGAGTCGGTGTAAACCTTAGATCACCATAGGAAAGATGGGATTTTTAACCTTGACATAACGAGAGTTGATAGGTTGAATATACAGGTTGCTAGATTGAGAGATCTTACACCTTGTTTTGATAGCGTCAATCTTATATATGGAGAGATGAGAGATTGATAGGCGAATTATCTACTTAGAGTAGAAATTCATACCTTTGAGAGGTGAACCACATCTTTAATTAGATCATCACAAGATAACTTTAGAGAGGAAATTAAGGGTTGCGGGATAGGAGGAATATTGGTTTGTTCATTGTTTAATCACCATGATCATCTTAGCATTTCTTTGTTTATTTTATAGTTTATAGTTTAGATTTCGTTTCGCTTTTATCCTTCACGGCTTTGGGTGACAATCCTCATTCAGCTTTATTTTATCGTTTTGGGTTTTAATAATAGTAGTAACAATCTTAGGAAAATTAATGAACTAGATACCCCGATTCCCTGTGATCGACTCCGGTATTAATCGCTATGCTACGATCCCTACACTTGGGGAATACCGGATTTATAAATATTTATTACTTGTTTATTTTCATTGCATAAAATCCGTGACAAGTTTTTGGCGCCGTTGCCGGGGAATCGGTGCGGTTGTCCAGTTCATTATTAATTTTTCTAAGGTAGTATAGTGGTGAGTATTCCCGCCAACGGAACCAAAAACAAGTTTTGGCGCCCGTTCGAGGAATAATCTGGTTGTCTAGTTTCTATTAATTTTTCGGTTTTTGTTACGAATTTTTCATAGATAGGTTTTTGTTTCTATCCTTTCTAGTTTCTACATTGATTCGGGGACATTTAAGGTTGATTTATCTGACTCCACGTTTTTAGCGATCGAACTTTTGGATAAAAGGGATCGTTTTAGCACTCGTTAGTATTTTGGCCGTAACTTTCGGCTCGAGTGTCCGTTTGGCGCGCAGGACCCCAATTCGGAAAGCTCGTTCCGACGCCTATGGCCGTTCAACACCGTTTTCGAGGTCAAAATCCACTGTTTTCCCTTCTATTTTGGGTTCAGAAGATTTCAACACGTTTTTCCCCCTTTCATTGTTTTCTGTTTTCTGTTTTAAATAAATAAATAAAGGATTTCTAGGGTTTCTTAAGTATCTAGGGTTTTTGATGTTATATCTAGGGTTTCTGAGGTTGCTCGTGTTTCTCTTTTTGTGCTTTATGCTAAGACCAGACGGGAGTCTACTCTCTGTGAACGCCCGGCCACTCTTTGTGGTAACCAGACGTGCGTCCATAGTGAGTGGACGTCCGTCCATCCAACATGCACCTATTCTGTTAAGTCATAGGGCAACTAGACGAGCGTCCGGTTTAATCCAGACGCCCGTCCAGTTCATAAATTCCAGGCGAACGCCCGTTTGAAAGAAGGAACACACGTTCAGGTTCCAATTTTTCTTGACTTGATTTTTAATGCTGTATTTGACGTGGATACTTTCATATGAGCTTCTGTGGCTAATTATTTTTTTACATAGATGTTCTGAACTTGCATGTGTACATCTTTCCATCTACGGATCCATGTTAAATAATTGATGATTCATCCATGCATGTTATAGTTAATGTCGGTTCTCGTATGCTATAACTGTTTTTATTGTTATTTAGTAGCTAATGTCGGTTTCCGTATGCTACATATCGTTGTGATGAATCTTGTGAGCTTTGAGACCTATGTGCTTTCTTGTTATTTTGTAGCTCATATGGGTAGCTACTTGTTGGTTTTCCGTTGCTACCATTGCCTCTTATGAGTTATATCTGTTTAGTATAGCTAACTGTTGTTAAGGGTGATTTTATACGTTTTATAAGGATATATTTTATATCAATTTCCCCCATATTTGGATGTTTTTCATAGAAATCGAGCTTTATATTGAAATATTGAGTAAATGATGTTTTCAATAGTTAAATTGCAAAACGTAACGAATTATGTGCTTAAATGGTGATTTTATATGATTTTGGAATTATGTTACGCTTTGGTATGTTTTCCCTTAATTGTAGATACTCATTGATGATGGAAAAAAGGATTTTAGAGAGCCAAATTCGAAGTTGGAAAGGAATCAATCACATTTATGGAAGAATAGAAGATTTAAGGAAAGAAATCAAGTTGATTGATCCAAATTAACCGGCATCCGGAAGATTGGACGGCGTCCATGGTGGACGAAAGGCGAAAAAAGCGGACGGGCGCCCGAGAAGAGGAAAAGTGATTCGAGAGAGTTTGGGCGTTGTTTGGACGAGCGTCTGCCCTTGAGTCCAAAGCAGTTGGACGGGCGTCCAACCATCTTGGACGGGCGTCCACGGCCGACTGAAGCGCAACCGACCTAGTTTTTGACCTAGCCGACTTACTTCTTCTATAAAAGGCCGCATATCCCCATACCTTTTCATACATAATTTCTCGTACACTAAAACCTGCAGAGCGGCCGCACGCGGGAGTCTCAGGCGGTCACCCGAGCCTTGTGCTGCTCGGGTGATCCGAGGTTAGATTAGGATCGTTTATTTTCGTTTGTTGATTCATGGAGATCAACCGTTGTATAAACTATGTGAGTTCATCTTTTTGATTTATTCAATCCTTCGTTTATTTTCATGATCTTAATTCGTTTTGTATTTTTCTATGCAATTTAAGATGCCATGTGAATTAGATCGAGCGATCAGTTTGCTATTGATGTTTTACAATACAAGAGTTGCGTAAACTAGATCACCGTAGAAAGATAGGATCTTTAATCGTTAATTAGTGACAAATTAATGGATTAATTATCTAGGTTGCTAGATTCTAAAATACGAGAGCTAACCTGAATCTACACCTTCGTTTTGTATGGAAATTGGTCTCAACATTCGGAAGAGGAGAGATCGGTAATTGAATTCACTAAGGGATTAGGAATTCATAGCTTGAGAAATAGATTCTCTAAGAGATTAGGAATTTGTATCTCGTGTAAAGGTGAAACCACAATTTGAATTAAAATCATGAGATGAACTAGGATTGAAATCACTTGGTTTGTATTTTGTTTAATCCCATGTATCTTTAGTTTAGGTTGTTTTTATTGTTTGTTATAGGTTAGATTTATTTTAGTTGTTCTATCTTCGTTTATATGTTTTTCTTTCGTTTATTTGTTTTCATGAGTAGCAATTGAAGGAATTAACAAGATTAGATTCAACATCCCAATTCCCTGTGGATCGACCCCTTACTTATCTCGCTCTACTATCAACAACCCGGTATTCGGCCGGTTAGGAGTTAGTTTTGCATATAGGTTAGGGTTTATAAATTTTCTTTTTGTTTAGTGATGCAAAATCCTCCGAACAAACTGTTGGTTCTCCATAATGCTATCACTTTTGATGAGTCTTAAAAAAGCGCTTTACACTTTGCATGTAATGAATAGTATCTGCATCGTTTATCGTAAGCTGTCATTATTTGGTAGACGTTTATTATATACATGTCGTGTTGCAAATGAGTGGGCTAGTTTTCTTTCTTTTATTTTTGCATATCATTTAGATGCATATCATTTAATTGCATATCATGTAGATTGCATTGTAATATATTTTCATGTAGTTGCACCTAGCCCATCTATTTTGTAATGTTCCATGTATATGTTCCATCTTTATATGAGCTTAATCTGAAAAAATCTCTTTGACTTCTTTTCCATGTGAGCCTCTGTGGCCTTTATATATGCGTAGATGTCTGTTCTTTCACCGTTATGGTTTTCTTTCCATCTATTGCAATCCATGTTGAGTAATTCACCTAGCTAGACGTGATTCCAAATTTGACTTATCTTTGTTTCCTTTTGTCGCTCTATCTAGGGTGTTAGGGTTGTTAAAGGCACGTCTACACTTCACATGGCAAGCTTCTGTGGCTTTGCATAATCGAATTTTGTTACGCTTCTGTGGCGCTAGTTAGTAGACGTTTATATATTTGACCTCGCTTAGATTAGGGCGACATCTATGGAATTAGTTGGGCTAGTTTATTTTCTTTATTTTCGTTTTGCCTTTTTAGTATAGTTGCATATCATTTAGTTGCATTGTATTTTATTCTGTTTTTTTCTTTTATTTTTAGTTATCTTTTTAGTGCACATAGCCCTGCTACTTTGTAGAGTCCTCTAGCCTCATTTCTGTATGCACATGTTGGGCTTATTTGTTTTGTAAAGCTTCTGTGGCTTTATATTTGACGCTTAGGTGTCCTGTGTGGTGATTTTCCATCTGAGCAATTATATCATGTGCTTACTTCTTGTCTTTCATTATATTTTAGTGATTTGTTATATTCCTCCGTGTTCCCCGAGATACTGCCATGTTTTTCAAGTGGTGCAGGTACATTTTTAGCTGTTTTTGTTAAGCTAGCCTTGGAAGTGAATCTGGAAAGGAATACATATGACATCTCGTGCCTCGGAACCGCGGATCGATTATCTTTCCTTCTTCAGCCAATCTTCATATCATTACCAAATCAGCTAAGTATTTTTATCCGTTCTTTTAATTCTGTACAACTTGAGGACAAGTTGCAATCTAAGTGTGGGGGAGGGAAATAGTTTTATGTATCTACATTCATTTTCCATACTATTATATTTCTATGAAGAAGTGCTAAATTTTAAAAATTTTGTTTGTTTTGTCCCAAGTGAGCAAAGACATATCTTTATTTGAGTTTTTATATCATTGGTGCATTATTTTGCATATTTAGTAAATTTAGATGTCTCACCCAACACTATTTTTCACGTGCGATAGTAAATGATGAGCTATATTTTGAAGCAATGCCCATTTGATTAGAGATTTTTGATGATTATCGCATGATTCTTTGCTTACATACGAATTTGAAAATTTTAATAGTTTGTGTTTAGAATTAAAGTATGACATCTTTGTGAATATCGAAGGTTTGAATGTGATAGGAGGGATATAATTTAAGGTTTGAATACCACTCTAAGATGAATTGTATGAATAATATATGTGTATGTCGGATGTAGCTGCCAATGATTTGAGTGCGGTAGGGCATTATCACGAAATGTCCTATACCACTATGAGGTTCAATAGCTCCCGATCGCGATGATGATAGTAGTCCACTAGGGTGTTATCACTAAACGCCCTATTGCTTTGGGAATGAGGGCATATGCGATAAGTGTGTAGTGAAGTGGACTTTAAGAAAAATTAGAGCATGGCAATGTGAAAAGATGGGTGAAAACCGTAGTTATCTTGAGACTATCCCCCAGTATAAATCGAAAGATATGTTGTAGTGGATTATCCTCTAAGTATGTCGAAATATTTTAAATACTCCTTATTATTTTTCGAATATGTATGTTTTGTGAGGTGCATGTTATAATCGTTTTATATTTCGATCTAAATGGGATGTTGGCTAGTTTTGCTTGAATCAATTTCAAGTGTGGATTTAGTGGAAATTTATTATAGCTATATGCACACACACTTGGGTGAACCTCTAAACTATTGAATATGCTTTATGGTTGCATAAATGTTTATATGTCTCGAGTCTTGATTATGTTTTGTTTTTCTCGGAATGAGCAAAAGCTAAGTGTGGGGAGTTGTTAAGGGTGATTTTGTACGTTTTATAAGGATATATTTTATGTCAATTTCCCAAATCTAGATGTTTTTCATAGAAATCGAGCTTTATATCAAGTATTGAGCAAGTGATGTTTTTAATGGGTTAGTTGCAAAATTGTATGATTTATGTGTAAAATTGATGGTTTTATATTGATTTGGAAGATACTACATTTTGCAATGTGTTTGATGTATTGTAGATACACAATTTCGACCAAAAAGAGGATTAAAAGAGGTTTGTAAGAGTAATTTAGGGACTGACACGTATCCCTTTTTATAACATTTTTTGTTTTTGTTTTTGTTTTTTTGTTTTTCCCCATCGTATCAATTGTTGCGTGAAGGAGAAAGAAATGGACGGCTCTAGCAGGAGAGGACGCCGGCCTCTAGGTGGTTTCAACTTCCTAGGGTTGCTAAGCTGGAAAAGGAACAAGTGAAGGGATTGGGGCTGTGTATTATCCATTTGAAATATGGAGGATTTTGGTGCTATATCCGGCAGTTCTTGTGCTTGCTTCTGATTTACATCAGATTTCTTCCTCAGAAATTGCTTGATGGCGGCTGGTGGAGTGAGGTGGCTTGGATCCGGTTTTTACCCAACGGTTGTTGCACATTACTTGATGCTTGATCAGGTATCAATTGTTAGGGACCGGGCAATACATTAATCCGCAGACAAATTCTAGGTTTCGTCAGATCCTTTCGCCTTTTTATATTTCCAAATTCATAGGTACCATTTCCTTTCTTCCTTCTATTGCAGAGCAACTGGTGCAAGTGCCAATTACTGCTGTTCTACTACAGCAGTTAATTGGAAAGGTATCTCCAGGTTATTTCTGGTTTTTATCCTCTGGTTTTTGCACACTATGTTTGGCTTGTTAGTCTTTCCATTTGAACGTGAAGGGAGATTACTCTTGTATGTCCATTTATTTGTTGTTACCTTCTATTTACCTGATCCGCAACACAAATTGTTTTTTGAAAGGCTATTGTAGGCAATGGAAATGGAAGTGGAAAGATCTTTTGCTCACAGAGAGATGTTGATTTATTTGGCAAATAAAACCGTCAAATTGTTTGCTAACCAAACCTGTGTTGGTGTACAGTGGTAGCAATGTGTATTTTGCCATGAAATTAGACTTCAATGTTGGTTTAAGCTCGAGTCTCTACCTTCTTCACATGGCAAGAATGTCGTATCACTATTGTTCAATCTCCTTGATGAATGTTTTATCGCACATTGTGCTAATGATTATCTCTTTGTTAATTACCCGGACTAGAAAAAGTATACAAATTATGAAACCCATCTCAAATACACACATCTCATTCTCAATTCATCTTCGCCTTTACGATTCCGGTCATCTAATCTAAAAGCCATAAGTTGACAATTGTAGTCAGAAAACCGGTGCTCTATAATTTCCTTTGGATCTTTAGTTTGAATCTGGTGTAGAATTTAAAGTCGAGGAGATGTCAAAGCAGGTTAGAAGAAATTGGTGACCACCGTACGATGGTAGATTTGGAGATATTTGGATGACGAAGGGATTACATGATGGTTCTTGGTGGAAATTAATTCAGCTATGCCCTTCTATTTTGGTAAATTTACGATTCCGTTTCTTATGCATACTAACCACTACATATTGAAACCTTGAAGTCGCTGCACACAATGTTTTCTCCTTTTTTAAGGCAGTTCAGGAAGAGATATATAAACAGGTTTGCTTCACCTATTCCTCCTTCATCGCCTTTTGATTCCTCAATTTATCCCATCCATTGTTTATTTCTAAGCAATTGATGAATCTCTCAATAATGGTTTATTCATTTATTCCGGTATTATCAGAATAAAAAATGGTGCTTCAGCAATCCTCATCATAAACAACCAGACATGTTTTTCTATTCTTTCGTTTTGCATTCTTACTGATTATGGACTAGATTTATGTTCTGTTGGTTTCAAGACATGTTACTTAGTAGCTTAGTTTTGTACCTTGTACGGTCAAATTTACGGGATACCTGTTCGGTTTTGGACGTCTTTATTGACATCACAGTGACAATAGACTTTCTCGTAGTCGGTATGAAAGTCATTTATAGAGGGGAATAGGAACCGGTTGATTGTTTTCGGTGTGGTGCCATAGTAATAGCACCGTGGTGTCACTAAAGGCGCCCTTCTCTCTTTTATTTCGGGACTCTTTAAAGCCAACCACACATAATTTACTGTAACACCACAACTACTGTGAGGGCCCTTCATTTGCACCATACTTAACTAAACATTCGACTTTCCGAAGGTCAATTGTGAAGATTGACCTTTTAAAATCGACTTTCCATCATTACCTGCTTTATACATTTGTTGTTCCTTGATGTCTTTTGGAACTATTCAAGATGGTTTGTGAACTTAACGAAACCGATATTGTTATTGGGATACCTGTTGTTATGCTTCCGCAAGATGCAGTTGCAAGTTTGGTTGCAAAGGTGAGGAACAAATCTGTCGGTATGCATTCTCTCTGAATTTTGTTTGCCTCTTGGGCCTGTATTGTTTTGCAGTTTGAGTGCAGAGAAAGACAACAATATTGAACATGTTAAGAGCCAAAAAAAGCTCTCCTCCCATGCGTCCACGTCGCGTTTTTTTCGCTTGACACGCCTCCCCTTTTGTTCATTTATATTACCCTTTCTTTTTTGCGTTTTAAATTAAATACATATATGCCAGAAAATATCACGACAGCTGGTTCTTCTACACTTTTACGGGCTTTCTCTTCCTCAACAAACTCTACACCTACGAATCCGGATCCTCGGCTTTGAGGAGCCCGACTTTTCTCAGCTTTGAGGACGTGGCCAAATCACGTCCGCTCATTTCAGTCACCTACATCAATTAATCTCTGACTCCATTAAACCCACTCCTTCCTTCATTCTTCTTCTCCACAAATTAATCCTCACCCACGTTCTCCTTCCTAAAATCCTCAAATACTTTTCCCCTGTACTTCCAAATTGCAACCATTTAAATCAAGGTTGAAGATCAACGTTGAATTCAAATTCATCTACAAATTGAATCAATTGATCAAGGGATTTTAAATATTGTACTGAAATTTTTTTTTTCACCCTAGCCACAGTCCTCTCCTTTTCCTCCGGCGAAAAACTCATTTCTCCGATTTTCGTGGTCCTTTTGATTATCACTCTACTGCTTTTCACAGGTAATACATTTTATTTCGTTTTTATCATTTATTAGGGTTGTTGAGAAATGTTTTCGTTCACTGGAGTACAATTTGAGTAGTATTGTCTCCAAAATTACTACTATCTGTAAAATATCACTTAAATGATAAAACAATCTTATTGATGCCGAAAACAATAAGTCAATAACGAGCAGATGAAGAGGAAAAACAGCATAAGTAGCCTTTGGCATATGTATTTCTTATTTTCTGGTGAAATTGTGATATGGGCTTTGAGGAATTTAGGACTTGTTATGGAAAGCAATGATTTTGAAAACGCCTTTACCAGCGGCCTTAAGAGCACAATGTGTGATCGTTTTTTAACTATTGGATTCACCTCTGTGATTATTTTGTATGCTTCTTGCGTTGAAGTTAATGGATTATGCGATGAGTACATGTTCTAGGACGAATTAGGTCAAATCAATAACGAAAAATTTGGGTGAAAAAGGGGCGACTGATGGAAAGTACACGAACCCTTTTACACGGTGGATTATGTTGATCGAAAGCTTTTACCCGGTGAGTATTTTTGGTCCTTGTACTCACCAAACTTTGTATTTCACTCCTCAGATTTTCTCAGTTCAAGCAACCGGTCAAAAACTGCTTTTGCAGGTTTCCTCCATTCTATTTATTATGTGTGCATGCATATTTATTTCCTGCTGTAAACGTCCTTCATTCTCTGTTTGAATTGATGTGTTATTAGTTGAAATTTATTAATGTGAGTTCTGTATTACTGTGTTCTCTTTATTTATTATGTATGCATGCCTATTTATTCATGTTGGGAATGTACTTCATCCTCTCTTTTTTCTGCTCTGTTTGTTGGAATTAGTGGCGTTGGCTTGTGCATCTAAATAGTTAATGTATTCCATATACGGTTTTTTTTTTTTTCAAGAACCTTCAATCGGAAGAAGCTACCATGCTTAAAAAAAAGGTTTTTGTTGTTTTGAGCATAGTTGTATTTGTCTAAAAATTGTCTTTTTTTTCTCCTTTTTTCTTAATGTGTTCCATTTGTACTCCACTTTGAAAAGATTTATAAATATTTTCTTGACATGTCTGATGTCTGCAAAGTATAAACTTACAAGATTGTATGGGGTGAAATAATGCTCCACACTTTCGTATGCATTTATGGCCAAAGTGAATGTGTTTGTGTTGATGCTCAGTTTACTGCTTTGGTCAAGTGTATGTTGAGAATAAGAGGTGCATAATCTTGGTCAAGTATATGTTGAGAATAAGAGGTGAATAATCTATCACCTTTTTTATGCATTTTTTGTGTAACAAGAATGTTATTTTTCTATGGACTCTACTTTTTTTTATTGTTATCCTTGTTATTATTGTTATTTATTGTTTGGTGTTGGAAGCTAGATGTTATCTTCAACTTCAAGCTACTTCATTATATTCGCAGTTGCTCAATCTTGAATAGTTTTTGGCTGTGGCGGACCATGATTGGCTGCATTTATGTTTGCTACATTGAATACGACTGGAACATTTGTATTGTTTGGAATTATCCCTAATTTGTTTTCAAATGTGTTGGTTACAAGTGAATTAAGAAGGATGAAAGAGAGGAGATGGGGAGCAATAGGAATAGCAGTGACCGGTAGAAAAGTTTTTGATTAGTGAAGGATTAAAGAGACTAAAGGGATTGGATGAGACACTTGATATGCAAGGACACCTTGAGGAAATCGGCGAATGCCGATTAGTTCATCTTTATCAGATTGTGTGAAATCGCAAGTCAAGCGAGGATATTTGGAGCCTATATTTTTGTCAGTCTCTTCATCTCAAATTAACAAAAGCATCTGGTATGAATTTGCTGCAGTTTGAAGTTCGCCCCAGTAATTTGCCTTTTATTAGTAGTTGCATTCCAATTGTGCGTAGAGAGTGAAACTTAATCCATTGTTGATGTATTGAATTCACCGTGTTGATTCACTATAAGCAGAGCAATGTACACATTATATAACGACAACATCACTACCTTTGCACACTAATTCTTCTTTTCGTTTCAGGTTGTTTCGCATTGTTACTTATTCGTTAATTGCTGGCATAGTGGATTCAATGTGTTGATTAACTTATAAACAATGAATTCACTATGCTGGTTCACTAAATGAACAATGAATTCACTGTGTTGAATCGGTACATGAATAATGGCTTTGTGTTTGTCAAATTAACAACTGCTTGTGTTTGGGGTTGGATGTGGTTATGTGGATGGGGCTTACATTGACTATGGTCATATACTGTAACCATTAAAGAAACAAGAAAAAAAATTCCAAAGCATCAGACTAATGGATTGTCCCACAACAGGTTTGAAGAATTATTGTGAAAGATTGAAGCTTATATGTATGTCCCTGCATCGTTTGGAGTTATTTGATGGTTATTAATTTTCCAGTTTTTTTGGGCCTTTCTTTCCATTTTAATATAGGTGATTGATAAACCCAAATAGAATCTGCACTTTCACATTATTATAGATAGATATTTAGCAGTTTGTACCACGACATATTGGGCACGCCGTGCCTTGCACGGCGTTACCGTCTACTAGTATATGTATATGAAGGCATCTTTAGAACCCCTGTCATTGTCATTGATAATACGGTCCACCATTAGTCCATTCTGATATACACGGTCAGAAAAAAACAAATAGTCATTTTATTAAAATCATTTTCAAAGGATTTGAAAAATAAAAAAGGGTATTTTCACACAGTGCACCACAAAAAAGAAGCTTTATTTACACCATATAAACCAAGCTACCTTTGCACCAGATCAAAATGACCTTCAGGAAGTTGATTAACTCATGGCCTTTTAAAGTCGATTCGATTGAGAATGAGAATCGACTTTTGAAAATCGTCTACAATAATAGTCTTTCATTGAGGTTGATCGTAGTGTAAATAATGGAAATAGGATCTCTAAAGTAAATTTGAGAAAATATTCTAAAAGAACTTTTTTCCAAAACTACGTAGTTTAGTTCATTATATGTAAAAACACTAACTTTCCCTTAAGATTCTTGAGAGGATCTTTGAATTAAAGTAAATAATGTCGCCTAAAAAAAGACACATGATACGGGAAATACTTGTGTGGTGTCTCCACACGTGTGGAGATACCGTGTGGTTTAGTATAAACCACACAGTTTTATTTTTTATATTTAAACAGTTTGGTTCTAATCGTCTCATCTGTCATTTCACCTCAAAATCCTCCTCTCCACACATGTATTTTTCCATCATACATTAATTGTACAAAGAATAGTTGGCGATGGGAGTTGGTCAAGAAAAGAGACAAAGTCCAGACGCCAATGAAGATAATATGCTATTTGGCTATCTTTTGCGGTTTTGCCGTATGCATTATTGTTACCAAACAGAAATTGAAAAAGAAAAAAATTCTAAAATTTGACAGAAAGTTATAGGACACAACACAACAAGTTTTGCCCAATTCTTTTGTCGGAACTTTGGATGATATATATTCTTGAGAATGTTCTTGCTTTAGGCCTTTAGCTTCCACGAAACGATAATGGACTGCTTGGCATGCAGCCCTTAACTTAACTGTATACATTTAACTATATACCACTTCCGTCTCATAAAAAATGTCTAATTTTAAAAAATAAATTATCCTATAAAAATGTTTATTTAGAAACCAATACATTATTTCATGGACTTTTTCCAAACTTACTCCTATAATAACATTTAATTATTATATATTTATTTCATATTCCAAAATAGCATTTATTATTTGATGGGTATAGTTGTCCATCATTATTTAAAATACAACACATTAATTAATCTATGTGCATCACAAAAGGTGGACACTTTTATGGGACGGAATAGTATATTTTAAGGAACACGACATTCTAACGTATTTTAAAACAGAGAGCATGTTTGTTTTTTTCGTTAGCTTTTTTTGGAGTTTTTATATCACTTCACCAATAATTTCTTCAACTACAAATAAAAAAATATTAAATAATCTCTTATCATTTCACTTTATCAACTTCATAACCTTTTTTATCAATATTTTATTCATTATACTACTTTATTTCAATTACTTTCACCAATCATTTCATAATCTACACAAATTTGAAAAAAAACATCTTAACTTTCTAATCTTTACTTCAATCATTTTATCTAAAACAAAAAAAAAAAAAAAACTCCAAAAAAAAACTTCAATAAAAACAAACGGAGCCTTAAATCACTCAAGTGAAACAACTAATGACACCTAAAAAAAACTTGGAAATATATGCTAATCAATAAGTAAATGTACAATTGCTACAACTTCTAATATCATATGTATTATGTAATATCCTGATTTTTCTAAAAGGACATCCTTGTCCCTTCACGAAAAATCTGAATATTCGGTTTTGTTTTAAAGGATTAAAAGAAAAGGGGAAAAGAAAAGGAAAATGATTAATTGGATTTAATTAATAAGGAATAATTAGATTTAATTGGGATTATAAAAGGAAAACTAATCCTAAATTAACCTAGTTGTTGTTTTACGTAAAAAAATACTGGGGGGGCGCAAGTTTGGAGAAAAAAAAAGAAGAGGAGAGACTTTTGAATCTCTAGGCTAATCCGTTGATAAAAAACACAGACATCTCAAGAGAGAAAGGATCACCGTGAGGCGAGGATCGTTTTGATATCAACAATCCCTGAATCCGTTAACGTAAGTTTTTCCCTCCTTGTTCTTGTCATTAGGGTTTGTTCATCATCGTTGCTAGTTGCGTTTTCTGAGCATAAACATCGTAGTGATAGTCTTTGGATTGATCGTCTATAGGTTTGAAGTTAAAGGTTTAACCTTTTCAAGGCTTTGGTAGCGTGGGTCGTAGTAGCTGTTAAGGGTGATTTTGTACGTTTTATAAGGATATATTTTATGTCAATTTCCCCCATATCTAGATGTTTTTCATAGAAATCGAGCTTTATATTGAAGTATTGAGCAAGTGATGTTTTTAATGGGTTAGTTGCAAAATTGTATGATTTATGTGTAAAATTGATGGTTTTATATTGATTTGGAAGATACTACATTTTGCAATGTGTTTGATGTATTGTAGATACACAATTTCGACCAAAAAGAGGATTAAAAGAGGTTAACAATCGGATTAATGAAGAGGAGAAGAGATAAAGATGAAATCGATTGAAGATAAAGATGAGAAGATCGAATTTTTGATCCAGCTGAACTGGCGTCCAAGTCCCGTCCAGCCTGGACGGGCGTCCACAATTCCGGACGGGCGTCCACGGCCGACATGCTGAAAACCGACTTACTTTTCTATAAATAGCAGCGCGGATTTCAACCCTAATGATACATTATTGAGACCTATTGATACACAATCATTAGGAGAAAACCCTAGGCGGCCCCAGCCCCCTTAGGGGAGGCTGGGGTTGCGATTTTTCTCGTTTTTCTATCTCGTTTTGCTTTTGTTGTCTTTGAATGCTTGGAAATTTGAGCAATTGTTCAAACTATGTGAATCCGTTTCAGCAGGTTCTTTATTTTCAATCTAGATTTGTTTTGTGAATTTGATTAAAGTTGTATCTTTTCCATGTGTTTATTTTGTTATGCAATCGATATCGAGAGATGAATTGTTGTTGATGTTTACCGTATGATGAGAGTCGGTGTAAACCTTAGATCACCATAGGAAAGATGGGATTTTTAACCTTGACATAACGAGAGTTAATAGGTTGAATATCTAGGTTGCTAGATTGAGAGATCTTACACCTTGTTTTGATAGCGTCAATCTTATATATGGAGAGATGAGAGATTGATAGGCGAATTATCTACGAGAGTAGAAATTCATACCTTTGAGAGGTGAACCACATCTTTAATTAGATCATCACAAGATAACTTTAGAGAGGAAATTAAGGGTTGCGGGATAGGAGGAATATTGGTTTGTTCATTGTTTAATCACCATGATCATCTTCTTGTTTACTGTTTATTTTATAGTTTATAGTTTAGATTTCGTTTCCGCTTTTATCCTTCCTGGCTTTGGACTGACAATCCTCTGTCCAGTTTATTTTATCGTTTTGGGTTTTAATAATAGTAGTAACAATCTTAGGAAAATTAATGAACTAGATACCCCGATTCCCTGTGATCGACTCCGGTATTAATCGCTATGCTACGAACCCTACACTTGGGGAATACCGGATTTATAAATATTTATTACTTGTTTATTTTCATTGCATAAAATCCGTGACAAGTTTTTGGCGCCGTTGCCGGGAATCAAAAGCGGTTGTCCGATTCATTATTAATTTTTCTAAGGTAGTATAGTGGTGAGTATTCCATAACGGAACCAAAAACAAGTTTTTGGCGCCGTTGCCGGGAATCAATCACGGTTGTCTAGTTTCTATTAATTTTTCGGTTTTGTTACTTAATTTTTCATAGATAGGTTTTGTTTCTATCCTTTCTAGTTTCTACATTGATTCGGGGACATTTAAGGTTGATTTATCTGACTCCACGTTTTTAGCGATCGAACTTTTGGATAAAAGGGATCGTTTTAGCACTCGTTAGTATTTTGGCCGTAACTTTCGGCTCGAGTGTCCGTTTGGCGCGCAGGACCCCAATTCGGAAAGCTCGTTCCGACGCCTATGGCCGTTCAACACCGTTTTCGAGGTCAAAATCCACTGTTTTCCCTTCTATTTTGGGTTCAGAAGATTTCAACACGTTTTTCCCCCTTTCATTGTTTTCTGATTTCTGTTTTAAATAAATAAATAAAGGATTTCTAGGGTTTCTTAAGTATCTAGGGTTTTTGATGTTATATCTAGGGTTTACGAGGTTGCTCGTGTTTCTCTTTTTGTGCTTTATGCTAAGACCAGACGGAGTCTACTCTGTGTGAACGCCCGGCCACTCTTTGTGGTAACCAGAGGCGTGCGTCCATAGTGAGTGGGCGTCCGTCCATCCAACATGCACCTATTACGTTAAGTCATAGGGCAACTAGACGAGCGTCGGTTTAATCCAGACGCCCGCCCGATTCATAAATTCGAGTGACGCCCGTTTGAAAGAAGGAACGCACGTTCAGGTTCCAATTTTTCTTGACTTGATTTTTAATGCTGTATTTGACGTGGATACTTTCATATGAGCTTCTGTGGCTAATTATTTTTTTACATAGATGTTCTGAACTTGCATGTGTACATCTTTCCATCTACGGATCCATGTTAAATAATTGATGATTCATCCATGCATGTTATAGTTAATGTCGGTTCTCGTATGCTATAACTGTTTTTATTGTTATTTAGTAGCTAATGTCGGTTTCCGTATGCTACATATCGTTGTGATGAATCTTGTGAGCTTTGAGACCTATGTGCTTTCTTGTTATTTTTGTAGCTCATATGGGTAGCTACTGTTGGTTTTCCGTTGCTACCATTGCCTCTTATGAGTTATATCTGTTTAGTATAGCTAACTGTTGTTAAGGGTGATTTTATACGTTTTATAAGGATATATTTTATATCAATTTCCCCCATATTTGGATGTTTTTCATAGAAATCGAGCTTTATATTGAAATATTGAGTAAATGATGTTTTCAATAGTTAAATTGCAAAACGTAACGAATTATGTGCTTAAATGGTGATTTTATATGATTTTGGAATTATGTTACGCTTTGGTATGTTTTCCCTTAATTGTAGATACTCATTGATGATGGAAAAAAGGATTTTAGAGAGCCAAATTCGAAGTTGGAAAGGAATCAATCACATTTATGGAAGAATAGAAGATTTAAGGAAAGAAATCAAGTTGATTGATCCAGCCGAACTGGCATCCAGAAGATTGGACGAGCGTCCATGGTGGACGAGCGTTTGAAAAGCTGGACGGGCGTCCAGAAGAGGAAAAGTGATTCAGAGAGTTTGGACGTTGTTTGGACGAGCGTCTGCCCTTGAGTCCAAAGCAGTTGGACGGGCGTCCAACCATCTTGGACGGGCGTCCACGGCCGACTGAAGCGCAACCGACCTAGTTTTTGACCTAGCCGACTTACTTCTTCTATAAAAGGCCGCATATCCCCATACCTTTTCATACATAATTTCTCGTACACTAAAACCTAGAGGAGCAGCCGCACTTTGGGAGTCTCAAGGCCGGTCACCCGAGCCTTGTGCTCGGGTGATCCGAGGTTAGATTAGGATCGTTTATTTTCGTTTGTTGATTCATGGAGATCAACCGTTGTATAAACTATGTGAGTTCATCTTTTTGATTTATTCAATCCTTCGTTTATTTTCATGATCTTAATTCGTTTTGTATTTTTCTATGCAATTTAAGATGCCATGTGAATTAGATCGAGCGATCAGTTTGCTATTGATGTTTTACAATACAAGAGTTGCGTAAACTAGATCACCGTAGAAAGATAGGATCTTTAATCGTTAATTAGTGACAAATTAATGGATTAATTATCTAGGTTGCTAGATTCTAAAATACGAGAGCTAACCTGAATCTACACCTTCGTTTTGTATGGAAATTGGTCTCAACATTCGGAAGAGGAGAGATCGATAATTGAATTCACTAAGGGATTAGGAATTCATAGCTTGAGAAATAGATTCTCTAAGAGATTAGGAATTTGTATCTCGTGTAAAGGTGAAACCACAATTTGAATTAAAATCATGAGATGAACTAGGATTGAAATCACTTGGTTTGTATTTTGTTTAATCCCATGTATCTTTAGTTTAGGTTGTTTTTATTGTTTGTTATAGGTTAGATTTATTTTAGTTGTTCTATCTTCGTTTATATGTTTTTCTTTCGTTTATTTGTTTTCATGAGTAGCAATTGAAGGAATTAACAAGATTAGATTCAACATCCCAATTCCCTGTGGATCGACCCCTTACTTATCTCGCTCTACTATCAACAACCCGGTATTCGGCCGGTTAGGAGTTAGTTTTGCATATAGGTTAGGGTTTATAAATTTTCTTTTTGTTTAGTGATGCAAAATCCTCCGAACAACTGTTGGTTCTCCATAATGCTATCACCTTTGATGAGTCTTAAAGCGCGTCTACACTGCATGTAATGAATAGTACTGTCGTTTATCGTAAACTGTCATTATTTGGTAGACGTTTATTATATACATGTCGTGTTGCAAATGAGTGGGCTAGTTTTCTTTCTTTTATTTTTGCATATCATTTAGATGCATATCATTTAATTGCATATCATGTAGATTGCATTGTAATATATTTTCATGTAGTTGCACCTAGCCCATCTATTTTGTAATGTTCCATGTATATGTTCCATCTTTATATGAGCTTAATCTGAAAAAATCTCTTTGACTTCTTTTCCATGTGAGCCTCTGTGGCCTTTATATATGCGTAGATGTCCTGTTCTTTCACCGTTATGGTTTTCTTTCCATCTATTGCAATCCATGTTGAGTAATTCACCTAGCTAGACGTGATTCCAAATTTGACTTATGCTGTTCCTTTTGTCGTCTATCTAGGGTGTTAGGGTTGTTAAAGGCACGTCTACACTTCACATGGCAAGCTTCTGTGGCTTTGCATAATCGAATTTTGTTACGCTTCTGTGGAGCTAGTTAGTAGACGTTTATATATTTGACCTCGCTTAGATTAGGGCGACATCTATGGAATTAGTTGGGCTAGTTTATTTTCTTTATTTTCGTTTTGCCTTTTTAGTATAGTTGCATATCATTTAGTTGCATTGTATTTTATTCTGTTTTTTTCTTTTATTTTTAGTTATCTTTTTAGTGCACATAGCCCTGCTACTTTGTAGAGTCCTCTAGCCTCATTTCTGTATGCACATGTTGGGCTTATTTGTTTTGTAAAGCTTACGTGGCTTTATATTTGACGCTTAGGTGTCTGTGTGGTGATTTTCCATCGAGCAATTATATCGTGTGCTTACTTCTTGTCTTTCATTATATTTTAGTGATTTGTTATATTCCTCCGTGTTCCCCGAGATACTGCCATGTTTTTCAAGTGGTGCAGGTACATTTTTAGCTGTTTTTGTTAAGCTAGCCTTGGAAGTGAATCTGGAAAGGAATACATATGACATCTCGTGCCTCGGAACCGCGGATCGATTATCTTTCCTTCTTCAGCCAATCTTCATATCATTACCAAATCAGCTAAGTATTTTTATCCGTTCTTTTAATTCTGTACAACTTGAGGACAAGTTGCAATCTAAGTGTGGGGGAGGGAAATAGTTTTATGTATCTACATTCATTTTCCATACTATTATATTTCTATGAAGAAGTGCTAAATTTTAAAAATTTTGTTTGTTTTGTCCCAAGTGAGCAAAGACATATCTTTATTTGAGTTTTTATATCATTGGTGCATTATTTTGCATATTTAGTAAATTTAGATGTCTCACCCAACACTATTTTTCACGTGCGATAGTAAATGATGAGCTATATTTTGAAGCAATGCCCATTTGATTAGAGATTTTTGATGATTATCGCATGATTCTTTGCTTACATACGAATTTGAAAATTTTAATAGTTTGTGTTTAGAATTAAAGTATGACATACTGTGAATATCTGAAGGTTTGAATGTGATAGGAGGGATATAATTTAAGGTTTGAATACCACTCTAAGATGAATTGTATGAATAATATATGTGTATGTCGGATGTAGCTGCCAATGATTTGAGTGCGGTAGGGCATTATCACGAAATGTCCTATACCACTATGAGGTTCAATAGCTCCCGACTGCCTGATGATAGTAGTCCAGCTAGGGTGTTATCACGAAAGCGTCCTATTCTTTGGGAATGAGGGCATATGCGATAAGTGTGTAGTGAAGTGGACTTTAAGAAAAATTAGAGCATGGCAATGTGAAAAGATGGGTGAAAACCGTAGTTATCTTCAGACTATCCCCAGTATAAACTGAAAGATATGTTGTAGGGATTATCCTCTAAGTATGTCAGAAATATTTTAAATACTCCTTATTATTTTTCGAATATGTATGTTTTGTGAGGTGCATGTTATAATCGTTTTTATATTTCTGATCTAAATGGGATGTTGGCTAGTTTTGCTTGAATCAATTTCAAGTGTGGATTTAGTGGAAATTTATTATAGCTATGCACACACACTTGGGTGAACCTCTAAACTATTGAATATGCTTTATGGTTGCATAAATGTTTATATGTCTCGAGTCTTGATTATGTTTTGTTTTTCTCGGGACGAGCAAAAGCTAAGTGTGGGGGAGTTGTTAAGGGTGATTTTGTACGTTTTATAAGGATATATTTTATGTCAATTTCCCCCAAATCTAGATGTTTTTCATAGAAATCGAGCTTTATATTGAAGTATTGAGCAAGTGATGTTTTTAATGGGTTAGTTGCAAAATTGTATGATTTATGTGTAAAATTGATGGTTTTATATTGATTTGGAAGATACTACATTTTGCAATGTGTTTGATGTATTGTAGATACACAATTTCGACCAAAAAGAGGATTAAAAGAGGTTAACAATCGGATTAATGAAGAGGAGAAGAGATAAAGATGAAATCGATTGAAGATAAAGATGAGAAGATCGAATTTTTGATCCGGTGAATTGGCGTCCAAGTCCCGTCCGGCTGGGCGGGCGTCCCTAATTCGGACCAGCGTCCACGGCCGACATCTTTGAAAACCGACTTACTTTTCTATAAATAACAGCGCGGATTTCAACCCTAATGATACATTATTGAGACCTATTGATACACAATCATTAGGAGAAAACCCTAGGCGGCCCCAGCCCCCTTAAGGGAGGCTGGGGTTACGATTTTTCTCGTTTTTCTATCTCGTTTTGCTTTTGTTGTGCTGAATGCTTGGAGGCTGAGCAATTGTCAAACTATGTGAATCTGTTTCAGCAGGTTCTTTATTTTCAATCTAGATTTGTTTTGTGAATTTGATTAAAGTTGTATCTTTTCCATGTGTTTATTTTGTTATGCAATCGATATCGAGAGATGAATTGTTGTTGATGTTTACCGGATGACGAGAGTCGGTGTAAACCTTAGATCACCATAGGAAAGATGGGATTTTTAACCTTGACATAACGAGAGTTGATAAGTTGAATATCTAGGTTGCTAGATTGAGAGATCTTACACCTTGTTTTGATAGCGTCAATCTTATATATGGAGAGATGAGAGATTGATAGGCGAATTATCTACGAGAGTAGAAATTCATACCTTTGAGAGGTGAACCACATCTTTAATTAGATCATCACAAGATAACTTTAGAGAGGAAATTAAGGGTTGCGGGATAGGAGGAATATTGGTTTGTTCATTGTTTAATCACCATGATCATCTTCTTGTTTACTGTTTATTTTATAGTTTAGATTTCGTTTCCGCTTTTATCCTTCCTGGATTTGGACTGACAATCCTCTGTCCAGTTTATTTTATCGTTTTAGGTTTTAATAATAATAGTAACAATCTTAGGAAAATTAATGAACTAGATACCCCGATTCCCTGTGATCGACTCCGGTATTAATCGCTATGCTATGATCCCTACACTTGGGGAATACCGGATTTATAAATATTTATTACTTGTTTATTTTCATTGCATAAAATCCGTGACAGTAGCTCGCAATTTAAGGTAACGTGGTGTTCTTATCGTATGATTAAGGTGTCATAATGTTATAGAGCAATTTGTATGCTTATTTTCGTTGTTTTGATTCTGTTTTGGTTGGAGTTTGGGTTGGATTTGGGTTAGAAATCGTGTTTTGAAGGTTGCAGATTTCTGGGGAAAAACCCAGGCAATCGAGCGTTTGCACAAAGGCAAACGGGCGTTTTTATAGCGGCGACTCAACCCGAAGCGTTTGGGTGTTTTTGGACGGGCGTTTGAGGGTTTGGTTTTGATACAGTATGTGGCTTATTTTCGAGAACGGGTGTTTGGGGGTAGTGTACGTTCGTTCAAGGAAAACGGGCGTTTACATGGAGGCAAACGGGCGTTTGACCTGTTTATTTCGTTTTTACTGTTTTATTGTGTCAGCTTGGTTTCAGGCTTCAAAATCATGTACTGCTTGACCTTATGTGACAAAGCCTTGAATTAGCTTTTGATGCATTTAGTTCCGGCACCATATGGATTCCCTATAAAGAAGAAGTGTGGGAACGTTGAAAGCTTTGGATTTGCCTAGTGCT
The DNA here is from genome assembly GCA_026214975.1 of Gentiana macrophylla. Classification (NCBI taxonomy): domain Eukaryota; kingdom Viridiplantae; phylum Streptophyta; class Magnoliopsida; order Gentianales; family Gentianaceae; genus Gentiana; species Gentiana macrophylla. The sequence continues at coordinate 84,594,854 of CM047812.1, forward strand.
TCGATAAGCTAGGGTTTATCAATGTCTGTGTATGTGCTAGGTTTTGTTAGAGTCTAGTGGTATTAAGAAGAGGGAGTAGACTGATAGGTGAGCCTTTTATGTGAATCAACTTAGGTGGCTAGTTAAACATCTAATCAAACGTATGTGCTAGATTAATAATCCTAAACATCATGCAATGCTTGGTAAGGCATAGTACAATATCGCGATGTGTTCTCTGACCAGACAAAGTAGACTGTACCCATGCCGGTCAATCGATTGGCTAGATAAAGCGTCTAGTACACTCTGCCGGTCATCACACAATCGGGACTCAGATATTCCCGAGGCTACTAGAGCGTGTCTCTAAGTAGGTTGCACCCAGTTGTCTTAGTACATCCTATTACTAAGCGTAGTGCCCTTGTTATACATGATGTAACAAACTTGAGCTAAGTTAGATAACTTTGGAACCTCATGTTATGCTATGAACATAATGTGATAGTTAGCTAGGGTTAATAACGGAATGAATTAATAAAAGACGGCGTTGCTTTTATTTCTTTATGAGACCGCCGTTATACGATTTTCTACGCGTTATTAAGTACTTATGTACTTACCCCGTTACTTTGTGTTTGTCTTTCTCTTTCCTCAAAGAAGATGAACGGGTTGCTAATGATGATGAGTTCTTTGATGGAGATGTGTGAGATGGAGCTTTTGAAGACCTAGTTTCTTTAGTTTTGTTTTCTTTCAGTAATGTTGTTGATTCAAGTTCAAACAATGTTGTCTTTCTTTTGGATTAGTTCCGTTTGAGTTCTTTCGGATTTGAATGTGGATGTTTTAGTTCTCTTTATTGGATTTAGTTTTACAGCATTGAAAACCGTGTGTTCGATCTTTTATTTCCCGAGTCGTTTTGTCTTCCGCGTCGTTTTAGTTCTGATATGTGACGTAAGGCTTACATATATTATTGTATTTTATTTGATAATATGTGTGCCGAGCGCCCTTTCCGGATAAGGACTCGATGTCCGGAAACGAGACGTTACATATTAGCATAAACTTACTAAATGTAATCACTATAGTTTTGACGTGTAAGTCAATAACAATTAAAAATAAAGTTTCACACACAAAGTAAGCAACTTCACTATATAATCCCAAGCTAACCGCTGATCATCCTCGATCTTGGAAATATATCTTCAAATTGCAATCTTCTTATAGGGAAATAAGGAAAATTAAATGAGTGAGCCTTTAGGAAGCCCACTAAGGAGGAGAAGCATAAAAAAAAATGAACATCATCGTTCAGAATAATCATATTTCACTGATTCAACTGAACGGAGATAGTATAAATATAGTCAATAAGTCAATTAGAAGATAAATACTACAATAATAATATTTAAAGTAAATATAATATAGAAACTATATTATTTCTCGACAGGCCCCGCAATCATTGGAAAGTGGCTGAACACGGAGATTGTATTTTAAACTGGCAAAACGAGGCTGAGCCAACGGTTCGTTGAGGACATCGGCTAACTGATCCTTTGAGGAGATAAAAGAGATGCCGAGCTTGCAATTTGCAACTAATTCGCAGACATGGTGGAAGTCGATCTCTATGTGCTAAGTGTAGGCATGAAACACCGGATTGTTAACAAGATAAGTGGCGGCAATATTATCACACCAAAGAGTAGGCGGGGAAGACAACGGGACCTGCATCTCACGAAGAAGATTGCAAAGCCACTGAAGTTTGGTGCCGGTGTTTGAAAGAGTCTTGTACTCGGTCTCAGTGCTACTCTTTGAAACCGTCAAGTGTTGCTTACTACGCAAACTAATGAGATTCTCACCAGGGAAAACACAATATGCCCCAACAGAACATCGATTATTTGTGTCAGCGGCCCAATCAGAGTCAGAATAAGCCCGGAGAGAAATAGAGAACCGGCAGGAGAAGAAGAGACCATTAGATATTGTGTGCTTAAGATACTGAAGAATATGTTAACGGCAACCCAGTGAGCCTCGATAGGCGAATGCATGTACTTACTAACCTTGTGGACCGCGAAGGAAATATCAGGTCGAGTGAAACTTAGATATTGTAGACCACCAACAATAGTATGGTAAAGCGACGGATCGTCATAGGGAGGGCTATCGTCAAGTGTAAGACGGGTAGAGGCCGACATAGGTTACTGACAAGGCTTGGCCTTGTCCAGGGAGGCACGTTGCAGAAGCTGAAGGATATACTTGCGCTGAGTGAGAAAATAGCCCATCGGAGGTAGGAAGCATCCTAATGCCAAGAAAATATGACGGAGAACCAAGGTCTTTAACCGGAAAGTGTCGACCAAGATAAGAGACAGCCTGCTCAAGAAGAGAAGACGACGACCCAGTAATAATAATATCATCCACATAAAATCAGAATATAAACACGAGCACCATCACGAGAAACAAATGAGGACCTAAGAGTAATACTCGGTCCCCAAGTCAGCCTGGCCCAAGTAAGGTTTCATGTTGTTTGCCTGAGTCTGAAGGCAAGATGAGCGAGTGTTCTCACTGATAAGTGAGGATTGTGGGGTCTCTATAACTTCAGTATTTTCTTGAATGCACCATCACATAAGCTTTATCACACGACACATTGATGCATTGGTCAGTGATGACTAATGGGAAACTTATGGAATGATGCATGACCTATGTTCGGCCCGAAGTCCTTGTTGAAATAATTTGATTCTGTATGCATTACTGTTGTTTGAGGGTTATTGTACACAAACATTGGTTCATGATATGAATGTTGTTTAATGTGTTACTGATGGATATGAGCGGGAACGATTTTTATTCTAGCAATGTGAGGCACTGTTTCCTTTCCGCTTTTTTTCTCGGGACGATCAAAAAGCTAAGTGGGTGGTAGTTGATAACGCTCTAGATGCTACCATTAAATGAACCTTTATTTACCTCGAATTATGATCGAGAGAAAAGAGATAGGCTTATTATTGTGAGGAATATGTGATAAATACTAAGTGCATGTTCCGAGGTTTACGATTCTGCATTTGCATTATTAACCCGTGGATTTGGTACTGTTTCGCCTTGTTTTGTACACTTTTCAGGATGTACCAAAACTGGAGCAGCTAGGAATGGATTTGGACAGAAGAGAGAGTATTGGGCCAAGAGGATAATTCCAATAAGAGATAAGCCAGAAAAAAGGAAGAAAAACTGGCCCGATTAATCGTGGGCCTAGCCCACGATTAATCGAAGCCTTGAAGGACAAGAAACTGAAGTCTTCCGCACCAACTAGGTCGGTTAGGGTTTTATTGAGTCTTAAGTCGTCCATTGAGTCTATATAAAGTGTCAGAATTCGATTGTAATAATATACCATCATATACTTTCATAACTATTCATATACATTGATCAAGTTTGATGAAATAAAGTTTCTTTAGCTCTTTTGTGATTTATTTTCTGGTTTCCTTCCCTCCATGCCATCTCTTGCTTGAGTAGATCAAGATAGATCTCCATATCCAAAGGTATGAAGCTTTGAACATTCCTTTATGTCTTTATTATGGTAGATCTACTTGTATTTACATGTTATAGTTAATCTGCATGTTTAAGAACCCCATAATTTACTTGAATTAATCAATTCGAAGCAATGTAGATTCTAGAATAGGAACCAACACCCCCGATTAATCGGCGGTCTATACCGATTAATTGCGATATTTAGGAACCCTAATCTGGAGATTCGGTGTCAGCTACGTTGATCGACAAATTTAATTAACAGTAGGTTAGATCTGGCCAATCTGCTTATTGTATCCGTAAATTAACACGAAGGACTTGCAAGGTGAAGTGTTAGTTTGGACATAGTCTTGATGGATCCTATGAACGTGCTAGTCATAGTCGATAGCTGCTTGGGGAGGTTTTCGGTCTCGTGCCGGCATCTCTAAAACTTACTGCGTATGGACTAATACAACCAACGAAGGAGGTTAGTTGCATATAGATTGTCTGTTGTCCTTACAATGGAATTAGATAGGGTTATGAGATTGCACCCGTAGCTAAAATGAATTAAAATGTTTAATTAATTTAGGGAAATTATGTGTGGAAGTAAACATAAGGATTAACTATACCAAGTTAGAAGATAGGTGGGGATGGGGGAGGAATACCAAGTTCGTTTCTATGTTATTGTTGGTCAATGACCATATTTGTCTTTTTAATTAGATTAGATTCATTTATACTCGAGTTGCATTGTCTCTTTGGGATCGACCTTGATTCACCGTTGTTATGCTATAATTTGACCTACTACTCTTGCTAGTATAATCGACATGTCTTGCGATGATCGGATGTACCTCTGAAATTTGGTGTTGGAGAGACAAATTTGCTAACCGGTACGGGAGTAAATCCCTCGGTTATAAGTTGTAAGTTGTGATGTCGCATGTCTTCCAGATATTCCATGTGGGCTCTCAGTGCTATCACATGAAGACTCAGGATTTGCCTCGCACAGAGCAGGTTTGTCATTTGTTCGAAGTTCTGGCGAGATGTATCGCCCACATGTTTCTCACGGCTTTTCCCAATAGCCGCCTCCTCTAACTCTCGGGATTTCGCTTTTTCGATTAATACACCTCGCATATCGAGGGTCGGCCCTCGTCCGCCATTATCTCGGCGGATCGTCCTTTCTTACGCCCACTATGGCGTGATGAGCTGCCACGTGGAGCGTCTTGATATGCCACCTTGGCAGGTGTGATAGGATTTACATCTTTCCCACTAGTCATATTGATTTGACAGGTAACTTGTAGAGTAAGTAAGCTTTAAATGGTGCCGATCGGAGTAGACTTTAAATCTAGAATCCGAACGAAGGGTCAAGTTGTACAATTCTCAAACGATTCCCACAAGTGTTGAGTGTATGAATCCTTTACTGTGTATAAAGAGCGGAGCTTGCTCAAATATCTACCAACCTGGGAAAGTATGAAGGACTCGTGTGCAAGCTTTGGCGTTGGTGTCGAAGGTGTTCATCGAATTTGAGAATATTTTGACGAAGATTGACGCAGAGATTCATGAAATCAATGCTATTGTCGTTGAACTTATTCCGAAGAAGTTATAGACGATGATTTCTAGGCCGTATAACCCGAAAAACCAAAGCCTTTGTTAATCCCGAAACTTGAAGATGTATGGCGAGCTCGTCAGAGACGCCGTGAAGGAAGATTTCGAAGTGGTGTGAGCTATCGGAGTAGGCTTTCCTTGTTGATGTTCCCAGTAACGGAGCCAACTGATATCGTCGGAAATATCAATAAAGGTGTAGTCCAACTTTTTTTGTGGATATCTAGCTGATTATTTATGATTTCCTTGGTAATTGATGGTGGTGATGATGAACATATGAAATCGGACCAAAGGCTATAAGGTGTAAACATGGTAAAAAAACTAATTGGTAGAGTGTGTTTGCTTTTGTATTCATTCTCGGATCCCTTATGAGTTACAAGTTGCCCATATATATAGGCGGATTATTTATGATGATTAGGGTAATGGGGACAAGACATAAATAACTCTGAAGTGACATAATTAAGTACAACCAAATGAGCTAAGCGGATATCCACCGTGCAGGTATGTCAGCTGGTCGGAGTAACCTTCTCATGATCGCATGCCGATCTTGTCCTTATTAATATCACGTATGAACCCCGTTCGCCTATTGAGCGGGCACGAGCCGAGGGAGATCAGACTCGGCCCCCAGCGTAGTGTAGCCTATGGGTAGCCCGAGCAGACTATCCTATGGCTCGGTCCGTCACCATAATGTTTAAAAACATGCATACAAACCTAACTGTTTACTAAAGTGTACTACAGGCATACAAACCTTACTGATCATCACCAAGATCAATATCAACATCAACATCATCATCATCATCATCATCTGAAGGCTCTGGCATGTCCGGCATGTGGTATGGTTGGATCGCGACTTTTCATAGATTCAAACAAACCCTTCAAACAAGACGTTAACCATTTGTTTTTCTTCTTTAACCGATTTTGGGACTTTTTTATCTTTTCAAATTTGATGTCCCGACTTTGGGTTGATGCCGATGTTGAGGCATCAAACTGTTGCGAAGCGAGCAATTGACGAGGTTGAGTGGGTCCAAGGCCTATCAAATAATCTCGCCTTGAACCTAAGGCTTGAGCAAAGATTTGCTCCTCTTCTTCATGAGTTGCTCGTCTTCCGGGAGCAATCCTTTCCTTGAACTCAAGCAACCTCTTCTAAACATATATATAAAAAAAACGTTTGTAATTAAGTTAATTGAGGAATAAAATGTTCACAATATACATATATATATATATATATATATATATATATATATATATATATATATATATATATATATATATATATATATATATTTATATTTATATATGTAGAAGGTATATCACATACGAAATCCTCCTCCGCTTCTGCATTAACGAATTGACCTTCAGAGTTCCGATGCTTCGCGGCCCATATCTCGATAGGATCATCTCCCAAAGGATATTCAAGTGGATTTTTCTAGAAAATACATATGTAGTATTAGTTTGGAAAATTAAAAAATAAAGGAAGAAGTTATAAGGATTTAAAATTTAATACTTACATCTTTCCATCGAATAACAGGCATAGACGTCCGTCCTTGAGAACACGTATATTTAGTTTTAGCACGGTTTTTTTTGTTCTGCTCAGATCGCTTCTGCAATAAAATGTGCTTTTCGATTAGATTCAAGTAATATATAAGAAATAATGATTGAATAAATGCAACACGTATATTAGAATAAAAAGTTCACCTTAAATTTCTCAAATTGAATATATCGGAGAAACGCCTCCCAATCCGCTTGTGTTGCGACGGTTTCATCTAAAATGGGAGGAGGCCAAGTTCCCTTTTTTCAAGTAGTCGTTTACTTGAGTGGCCATCTTACTCTTCCATTTTCTAAATATTTCTTAAGCTTCTGCTAGCACTATTGGGCGATAAACAGGTGTAAAAGTGTCCTGAAAACGCAATAAAACCAAACGTTTGGTAACTAATAGAATGAAATTTATAACGCGATAGTGTTGAGCACTTAAATTTAGTTAAATATACCTCAATTTCTCGCCAAATTAGCTCTTTGGCCTGCCCGTCGACTTTTCGCCAGTTCTCGGTGCTAGGGGGACATTGGATCCGCACGACCTACCTATCTCAGAATCTAAAAATGATGAGTTTTTACCCACCGCCTTTCGTACCTTGGGAAATCTTGGATCCCGCTAGCTTTCTAAGCTCAGCCCGTACATTTAAGCCTTTTGCAATCCCACGTTCACCTTGTTTTTTTTTGCTGTGAAGGAGCTTGGCCAGGATCTTCCTCTATGTCATCATCCATGAAGTCTATATTGTACATGTGAATGTTAATACAACGAATACAAGAAAGTTCACACTAGAAAAAAATGAAAGTTACATACCTTCCTCACAATTGGCAGGTAGCCGAATAGGATGCTCATGAGGTGGTCTAGAGCCGCATGCAGATCCCGCACATGCCATGTATGATCAAGTATCTGTACAAGTAACATATATATGTTGATATAGTATGATTAAAACACTAATAATATGTATCTGCGTTAATGCTAGATTGATTTTTTATATTAAGTCACAACACAAATATGAACTCACGTAAGCACGTCAGATTTATAGTATCATTCATTGTCAGTTGCACTGGTGGGTGGCATCGAGTCATATATGTCATCATCTACACTATTATTATCATCGTCACAATCCGTTGATGCATACTCGTGGCTGATGCTATCATCTAATTCCTCAATATCATCATTTTCACCAACATCTACATCATTTGCACTCATGCTTGCCGGTTCCATCGGTGGCAGTTCAACAAACAATTAGAAATTTTCATGGACGGTTTCGTCAATTACCAAATCTTCAACAACCGCATCAGTATTTGCAGGGTCTAAGATATGACGATGTTGAAAATGCTCAACAACTTTCCAGTCACATCCATTATACAAATCACCTACATAGAACACTTGTTCTGCTTGTGAGGCAATAATGAATGGCTCGTCGTCATACCATGTGTTTTTAGTGCAGATGCTTGTTCTGTTTTTATACACACGGACATCCTTCTTTTTTCTACTAGTATCGAACCATTTACATTTGAAAAGTACAACCATGTTACCATTTGGATAGTTTACTACGTAGATGTTTTCTAACACTCCATACCATGTAATACCTTCAGTCCCCTTGACAGTAACCCCACTGTTTTGAGTTTTTCGTGTGAGATGCCGTTTGTGTGCCGTGAATTTGACACCGTTCATCACACAACTCTGGTAGGTTTTGACCGTTGTTAAAGACCCGGTTGCTAGTGCTAACAATTGGTCATTAAAGTCTGATGGGCTATGTTTACAGATTTCAAGCATCTGCATAATGTACCTTGTATAAGTTAAAAATAATTATACAACTGGATTTAAGTCACAATCTGGATTTATTTTCACGCTTAACGGCGGAGCAGTGAGTTGGAAGAGTTCAAAGCAGGAGACTACTGCAGACTCTACAATGGAAGCCGAATACATAGCAGCCTCGGAGGCGGCAAAGGAAGCAGTTTGGATGAAGAAGTTCATTACTGAACTTGGTGTGGTTCCCTCAATTGAAGGTCCAGTGCCTCTGTACTGTGATAATAATGGAGCAATATCTCAGTCAAAGGAACCCAATCATAGGATACGCGATTCCCGGACGACCAATCATGTATAATCCGCATGCTTCAATATCATACCCAATCACTACCGCATGATCGCCCCGTGGTTAGGAGAAATCTCAATAGTGTCAAAGCATGACAATCCACACCGTGATGCCATGAAGACTCCGGTCAAAAGGTTAATTACACAACCGCCACATAGTGTGACACTTAATGTAAGTGGGTCAGTCTAACGTACGCATTCTCTAATACACGTCCAAGTACAGTCCAAGTTTCCCTACACTTCGATAGACGAGATCTATCCATATCTTCTAAAAGATAGAAGACATCCAATACGTGCTAGTCTGATTATACTATCAATGTCCCATTTGATAACATGTAAGACTAGAGACATTTAAGTACCAACCTTGTTATAGTGATTAGAGATCTCATCAACCATAATCACTATCATGGTTTCTCTATCACAGATTGATACTAGGGACGTTACTATATATGTACAACAAATAATATGAATATAAACAATACATAATAACATAAGTGCTTTTATTAACCATAATAAAGTTATTACATGAACTAAATAGACTGTAAATGACCCGACCCGGTCGGATCCGGTCCAACCCGATTGGGTTTAGGACACCTTTCCAATAGATATGTGAGCCCACGAGATCCATTTATGGACTCAAACAATCTCTAGACGATTTCTTTGTTTGATAATCAAAGGAGTTTGATTTAGTCAAAAGAAGGGATATGCCCAATGTGCAAGAGGGATAGTGAGAGTGTGTTACTATTTTTGAGTAAGGTATTGGATACCTCTCTCGGGAATTATCACTCCATGTCACAGTCAATTAATGTTTGGTAGTTCAAGGTCTTTTCGAAAGCACTTGGATTAGCAGTTCTTATTCTTTGAATAAGAATCTATAGTGATAGATTTAACTGCTGTTAGATTATAGTTTACCTATATAGATGTGATGCTAAAAGTGTTTAGCATAGGTCGCGATAGGGGATACTGCTAGCCGGCGTTCTCAAGATCTATCTATGTTAGGACGTTAGTCCTAAAGATAAGATGAAAGATGATGCTTATGGAAGGTTTCCTTTCGTACTGCGATAGGAACCATCAAAAAATTCCAGATGTTCATAGTCCATGAACCGTCATGAGAAAGTATGAAAGTAAGCCTGGTGAATGTCGAGGATATCCTTAAACAAGTTAAGGATGGTTTCCTAGTTTATCAAAACTTGGAAGTGAATAAACGTAGATATACAGACAAGTATCCTGAGTCTTATGAAGGCTAGTGAGAGCTACAGTCTGGGTTTACAGTCACTTTGATTAAGTGATACAGTGAGCTGGAAATGTTCTTACTATGGGTCACTGTAAATTCTACAAATAAGCCAAAATACAGTAATGCCTTAGAGGCGCAGCGGGAGTAGTACATGGATCTAGAAGGTTCAATCCTGAACCTTGTGCGGTTCTTCCACCTTTTCTATATAGCTGATATAGTAAGTGGATTCATTGCTTGAAGCAAGGACCAGGGTCTCGTCAGAGATTCGTGTGTGTGTTGAGTTGGTTTCTTTGACTTGATCATTTGGAGCATGATATGAAGATAGTCTGAGTCCCCATAGATAGCGATCCGTTAACGGCTAGGGCTGGTTGTGAGTATTGTATGAGATTCTTGTGTTTCAACTTGGTCTTGTGTGTGCGAGTGATTGTTTTTAGGCCAAGTGGGTTGAAATAGCATCTTAAACCCAATCGGGTTGGACCGGATCCGACCGGGTCGGATCATTTCTACTTTTTCTTTATGTTTGTACATATATTAAATGGCTTTTCTGTTGTCATATATTTGTTCTTTTAAAGAACAAATTATGAATTGTTATATGACAACGTCCTTAGTATTAAACTGTGGTAGAGAAACCATGATAGGCGATTATGGTTGATGAGATCTCTAATCACTTTAATAAGTTTGATACTTAAATGTCTCTAAGCTGATGTACTATTAAACAGGGCATTGATAGTACAAACAGACTAGCACGTATTAGATGTCTTCTGTATTTAAGGGCAGGGATAAATCTCATCTATCGAAGTGTAGAGACACTTGGACTGTACGTGGACGTGTATTAGAGAATGCGTACGTTAGACTGACCCACTTACACTGTTAAGTGTCACACTATGTGGCGGTTGTGTAATTATCCTTAAGACCGGAGTCTACATGGCATCACAGTATGGATTGTCATGCTTTGACACTTTTGAGGTTTCCCCTAGCCATGGGGCGATCATGCGGTAGTGATTGAGTGTGATACTGAAGCATGCGGAGTATACATGTTTGGTCGTCCGGAAATCGCGTACCCTATCAGTAGGGTGAATATCCGAAAGGGCCTCCTTATAAAGAATTTCTTACTCTCGTGAATCTTTGCAAAGTGGAAGTAAATGAGTTACTTCGAGAGAGCATGATATCCAGATTATAAGATACGGTCGTTGATGTTTGACACTCGACAAACGACCGTATGGATATTATTACAGCGATAGGATTGTAAGTTACACGGTAACTGTTTCACATGAAAGGTAGTAGTCATTGCATTTGACTCTTCCGATGATTGGGGGTCACGGTGTGTTGCTAGACGCTATCCCGTGATTGTTAAGTATGAAGGGCATTTTCGTAATTTGCACTTTGTGCCTACGGCCAACATATTCGGAAGCCTATCGGGTCACACACATAAGAACATCTAGCCGGATTAAAATGTGGTTATAGTTGATAACCAAATAAAGAAAGAATTTATCTCGTACTATAAATGTTATAGTGGTAAATTAATTTGGTGGTATTTATTTATTATGAATAAATATAATACAAGATATTAATTATGTTGATTAATTAAATATACATATATTAGATATGTATGTCAAAATTTATTTTGTATATTGATACACATGGATTTTGCAAATTAGTTAATCATAGTATTATATTAATTAAAGAAAATATCAATTCCCAAAATAGTGGGGAAGTGGCGCCATTCATAATGTATTGGATACATTTAAGTTGTGCAATTTAATTAATAAGATTATCATAATATTAATATTAGATATTAATTGATTTTGAAAAAAAATAGATTTATGTAATAAGATAAAGATATATTCAATATAAGATATTGTCAATATATATCTTGGAAATATATTTAATATAAGATATTGAATATAAATGAGATAAATCAATCAAATATATTTTTCTTATTTTACTAGTAGAAGATTTTCTTCCTCTATACTCTACTAAGGGGCGCCCCATCCACTAAAAATAGGAGGTGGGTGTCAAGCTCTTTTGCACATCACAATTCCAAGAGCTAATAGTTCTTTTGAAAAATAGAGAGCTTCTTAGGGAGAGATTTAGAGAGAGAAAATGCCGGTCTAGCAACCAGATTTTTCTAGTAGCAATCCATTGGTGGATTCCGGTGGGTTGTTCGTGTGGACTAGCGGTAGAGGCCGAACGCTTGGGCGACTCTTCTTAGTCGGTCAAAGCATCGATCTTTTAGATCAAGCAAGGCAACCACCGTCTACTAGCTTATTTATTTATTGCTTAAACGAAGTCGATCCTGATAAAAGGAAATAATTTTTTGAATTCCGCTGCGTTCCTGCGTAGATTTCCTATTAGATTAGCTTACGAGCTGCTGTCTCACTCGCGTATAACATCTTAAAGTTCCTGGTCGCCAGAGGCCTGGTGGAGATCATAAGCGATGCGGGCCAAGTAAGGAGCTGCTACGCATATGATACCGATAGGGGCACCATGTCAGCACCGGTGCCCATTGAAGAGTTGATGCCCGAGAACCTGGTCCTCAGCTGACAAGGCAAAGGAATTCAGCCTGTGGGTTTGACGGGAGGACCTGACCATAAAGATAGGATCTTGGATCCCTGAACATCACAAGAGATGGTTGGCGGAACTGTTGAAAGAGTTTAGGGACGTGTTCGCCTGGACCACATAAAATATGCCGGTTTGTCCCCCGCCATAACTCGGTAAAACCATTTTATTCGGTCCGGTTTGGTTCCGGTTTCTTTGTCTTCTTTATTCTTTTCATATATATATATATATATATATATATATGTGTGTGTGTGTGTGTGTGTGTGTGTGTGTGTGTGTGTGTATACATACACACAACATGATATTGTTATACATTCCAATTAGGTTGATCATATAAAACCATGTAAACTATTTTGTTTCATCTTGTCATAGGTCCTATCAAGCTGGGCCAAAACCTACGTGTGTGAGGTAGTTGATTAAATTATTAATCGATAATGGTCTAAGATATTACTTATTTACATGTTGTGATAATTAAAACCCCAACTTTGATTAAAACCCCATAATCAATACTGATATACATAGACATACACACACACACACACACACACACACACACACACACACACATATATATATATATATATATATATATATATATATATATATATATATATATATATATATAATTTTTTTTTTTCAAAACTTGTAATTTTATTAAAAGATGAAAAGTTTACAAGTTTCTGCCAACCATGGCCTCCTCACTCCTAATGATGACATCAATGTGCTACCCCACCTCCTTAAAACCCTGGTCCGAAAAACCCTTGTGGGAAAAATCGGGTGCCAGGGAAAGAGTATGGGCCTTACACATTGGCAAAACAGCCCAAAACAGAAAAATACAATGATGAAAAATAAACAAGTACAATCTATAGAAAAAAGCTACTGCCACCCATCAGACTGCCATATCTTCAAGCTGAACTGCTGCAAATCTTCAGGCAGGGTAGTATCATGATAGAGTCCTTGATGAAGAGTTTCTCCTGTGAAATATGCCACCCAAGCTATGATCCACTGCAATCTGGGAGCCTTATACCGTTCCAGTAGCCCAGACTCACTGTGCATCCTGATTCTGACATGAACAAAAGCATATGATCTGCTCATATAGAAGAATAGAAAGGAGCAATAGTTGATAAACAGAGCATAAATACAACCTGGTTTGCACCCTTCAGGAAATAAATTCTGAAGGGTGCTTCCAAGAGAAACAACCAAATGTATAAGAAACTCCTTCATTTATATCTGATATGAGTTATCTGCAGCAAGTCCTCATGAAGAATATAGCTCAGGTCTTTTGCAACACCATCCTTGCCAATGATTTTGGAAAGCTGTGTGGAACTAGCCTGTTTAGCCAGAAAATCAGCTGCCATGTTCCCCTCTCTATAAATGTGTTTAATCTGAAAGTGATGCTGCTCAATCATAGCAGCCATCTGCCTAAAATCATCAATGTGCTGCCAAGGAGCTTGAACAAAGCCTTGAATAACATCAACTAATTGCTTTGAGTCACATTCAATCTACACGGCTCCACCTTATTAAGTTGCAAATCAATACAATGAATAATGCCAGCTTTAAGAGCTCTCATCTCAGCTTCAAAGTTAGTAGCAATACCATAGGCCTGCATCCCAGCCAGAACAAGATTGCTATTCTCATCCCTAATGATAAAACCTCCTCCAGCAGGGCCTGGATTATGGAGAGATGAGCCATCAGTATTGAGCTTGTAGTAAGAGTGGGGGTTTTCAGCATGCTAAACAGTTATATATATATATATATATATATATATATATATATATATATATATATATATATATATATATTATAATATATATTTACATATATATATATCGGTTTGGTCCAGTTTTTATTTTAAGAAACCAAACCGGATATATATATATAAATATATATTATAATATATATATATATATATATATATATATATATATATATATATATATATATATATATATATATATATTATAATATATATTTACATATATATCCGGCTTGGTCCGGTTTTTATTTTAAGAAACCAAACCAAATTGTTTTTAACGGTTTGGTTTTTTACAATACGAAAACCAACAAAAAAAACCATGGTTTATGCTTTTCCGGTTTGGACCGGTTTGGTTCAACCGGTTGGTTTGGTTTCCGGTTATTTTTTTCACCCCTAATTTTAACATCATGTGACTCATTGATGTTAGAGTGAAACGAATTTTCGTCGGTAGTTTTTTAACCGTGGTCTAGTGGTCTCTATCTTAAATTTGTCTATATACCATTATGACGGTGCATATTATATGTGTTTAGACTACTCTAGCTGTCACTATAACCTAGTTAAAAAAATTTGTACCAACAAAAGAAGGTTCATAATGCATATATTGTGAAGAAATAATTCTACTTGCTTGACAAAAAATTATCAATTTGTTTTTTTTTTTTGTTTTGAAAAAGGAACATATTATTAACCTAGCCAACGTGGCATCCAAAAAGTGAACGGTACATTGTTAAGGAGCAGGTAATTGAAACAATACTTAATCTAACCAACATGCAGCTACATAGAAAAAATAAATAAAATTCTATTGGACTATGTCCCATGCAAGCCTGAGGTTGCGGGCTCTTTCGATCGCGTTGTTCACTAAGATGAAAGCCGGAAGCCGTTCCTCATCACTGTTATGAATCACCTTGTTTCGCCAGTTCCAAAGACCATAGACGGCCTCTCGCCTCAAATTTTTTAAAATTCAATAGAGTATGTAAACTGAATTTGAATTCAATATTTTACAAGGGAAAATCAATCGTTTATTTAAAAATCAAACGTGTTTTAATCGGAATGTCTAGCCAATATTTTCCAAGTCAAGTTTATTTATTTAGACTTTTCAAAAAAAAATTATAATAATAATAATTTAAGTTTATGTTTTTACAAGCATCAACTTATGTAGGCTCGTTTTCATGCCCCACCACATACATTGAATACTTGAGGCAATTGTGAGTTGATTCTCAACCCCTTTTGTATATTCTTGTGCGATTTTTTTTATTCACCCTTTGGTTGACTTGTTTAACTGACATAGAAAAACAAAATAAATAAATAAAAACAAAGCCATTAATTGGATTGGAAACTAATTGTTTTTTCTCCGGAAAAAAAACCTTTAATTCATGTTTGATACTGAGAAAAGACTTGAGAAAAGAAAAGTGTATTCTTTTCTCAACAATGTCATGTCTGGTTTCCTTGAGAAAAGAAACGTTTCTTTTCACAACTTCTCAAATTTTCTCAAAAATGCATTATTTTTTAATATTTCTATTCTCTCCCCACCATTGACAAAAGTTGCTTGAGAAAAGAAAAATTAATATTCAAAAAAAATAAAAAATAAAAGACTCTTTGTTCTTTTTAATAAAAAAATCCATATTTTCATACATTTTTTAATAAATTCCTTTTATTTTTTCGGCTTTTCTTTTCTCATGTCTATTCTCACCACTATTCTTTTCTTTGTTTTTTGTTTATACCAAATATGCCCTTAAAGATACTACTAGAAACATATCTAAGTATATATATTCGACTTTAAAAAGTCGAATAAACGTACTACGTAATCAACTTTAAAAGTCATTTTTAACTGCTTAAGTGACATGGTAATGCATTCAAAGACACACACACCCATACAATTTTTTTTGATGTAGAGACTCTATATTAGAACGGACCATCGGATGACTGTCATATTTGGAAAAAGACAAAATTATTTTGTTTGTTTATACACGTGGCAGTCATCCGACAATCCGTTCTAATAAGAAATCCATACAACAGATTTACCCCACACAAAAAAAAAGATAATCATTTAATAGTGTTGTCAGTATTCAGTAACCAACAAGAAAACCACCCTTTCTTGGGTCACTAACTACCACAAGTTTCCCTACGAGCATTGATGAAGCCAAATCTTTAACTATCATTTGGCATATTGTCCCTCCAGAAAGGCTCTTCAGGACACGACCTCTGCTTTCAAGGAAATCTCTTGTTTTTTAAGGAACTTTAAGTGATCCCCTGTCACTTTTAACATCACGTGACTCATTGATGTTAGAGCGAAACGAACTTTTGTCGGTAGTTTTTTCACTGTGGTCTAGTGGTCTCTATCTTAGATTTGTCAATATGACCATTATGCGGTGCATATTATATTTGTTTAGACTACTCTAGTAGTCACTATAACCTAGTTAAAAAATTTTGTACCAACAAAAGAAGGTTCATAATGCATATATTGTGAAGAAATAATTCTACTTGCTTGACAAAAAAGTATCAATTTGTTTTTTTTTTTTGGTTAGAAAAAGGAACATATTATTAACATAGCCAACGTGGCTTCTGAAAAGTGAACAGTACATTGTTAAGCAGCAGGTAATTGAAACAACTACTTAATCTAACCAAGATGCAGCAAACTAGAGAAAAAAAAATTCTACTGGTCTATGTCCCATGCAAGCCTGAGGTTGCGTGCTCTTTCGATCGCGTTGTTCACTAAGACGAAAGCCGGAGGCCGTTCCTCATCACTGTTATGAATCACCTTGTTTCGCCAGTTCCAAATACCATAGACGGCCTCTCGGCTCAATTTGTTTTTTTTTTAAAATTCAATAGAGTATGTAAATCTAACTGAATTTGCATTCAATATTTTACAAGTGAAAATCAATCGTTTATTTAAAAGTCAATCGTGTTTTAATCGAAATGTCTAGCCAATACTTTCCAAGTCAAGTTTATTTATTTAGTAGTTTAAAAAAAAATTATAATAATAATAATTTAAGTTTATGTTTTTACATGCATACCTGATGTATGCTCGTTTTCATGCCCCACCACATACATTGAATACTTGAGGCAATTGTGAGCTGATTCTCAACCCCTTTTGTAAATTCTTGTGCGATTTTTTTATTCATCCTTTGGTTGACTTGAACCATTGACATAGAAAAAAAATAAATAAATAAAAACACTGCCATTAATTGGATTGGAAACTAATTGTTTTTTCTCCAGGAAAAAAAAACCTCTTAAGGCATGTTTGATATTGAGAAAAGACTTGAGAAAAGAAAAGTTTTGTATTCTTTTCTCAACAGTGTCATGTCTGGTTTTCCTGAGAAAAGAAACGTTTCTTTTCTCAACTTCTCAAGTTTTCTCAAAAATGCATATTTTTTTTTAAAGATTTCTATTCTCTCCCCACTATTGACAAAAGTTGTTTGAGAAAAGAAAGATTAGTTTTCAAAAAAAATAAAATAAATAAAAGTCAGTTTGTTCTTTTTAAGAAAAAAATCCATATTTTCATACATTTTTTTTAATAAATTCCTTTAATTTTTTCAGCTTTTCTTTTCTCATGTCTATTCTCACCGCTATTCTTTTCTTAGTTTTTCTTTATACCAAATACGCCCTTAAAGATACTACAAGAAACATACCTAAGTATGTATATTCGACTTTAGAAAGTCGAATCAACGTACTAAGTAATCAACTTTGAAAGTCATTTTTAATTGCTTAAGTGGCATGGTAATGCATTCAAAGACACACACACCCATACAGAGAATTTTGATGCAGGGACTATTTATTAGAATGGACCGTCGGATAACTGTCCTATTTGGAAAAGACAAAATTATTTTGTTTGTTTATACACGTGGCAGTCATCCGACAGTCCGTTCTAATAGGGAATCCCTACAACAGATTTACCCCCCCCCCCCCCACACATACACAAAAAGATAATCATTTATTAGTGTTGTCAGTATTTAGTAACCAGCATGAAAGCCACTCTTTCTTGGGTCACTAACAGCCACAAGTTTCCCTACAAGCATTGATGAAGCCAAATCTTTAACTATCATTTGGCATATTGTCCCTCCAGAAAGGCTCTTCAGGACATGACCTCTGCTTTCGAGGAAATCTCTTGTTTTTTAAGGAACTTCAATGTGATCCCCTGTCAGTTTTTAACATCATGTGACTCATTGATGTTAGAGTGAAACGAACTTTCGTCGGTAGCTTTTTCACTGTGGTCTAGTAGTCTCTATCTTAGATTTGTCTATATGACCATTATGACGGTTCATATTATATTTGTTTAGACTACTCTAGCAGTCACTATAACCTAGTTAAAAAATTTTGTACCAACAAAAGAAGGTTCATAATGCATATATTGTGAAGAAATAATTCTACTTGCTTGACAAAAAAGTATCAATTTGTTTTTTTTTTTTTTGAAATAGGAACATATTATTAACATAGCCAACGTGGCATCCAAAAAGTGAACGGTACATTGTTAAGCAACAGGTATATGAAACAACTTGTAAAATCCCACATCGGTAAAGTAAAGTCCTGCTCACCGCATATAATTGTGAGACATAAATGTCTTGTCAACTCGAGTTAGTCCTTTTAGACCAAGCGAGGACGGCGATTTAAGCAGTTGACCGGATTATTTATGACTCATTTAGCGCTACCAGGCCTGGGGTCTGGGGTGTTACAGAATTGTATTCAGAGCCGACTGCCATACGAAACTAAATGCCAGACCGTAAGAGGCTGTAGGGGCCACCTCTAGAATCCTATGGTAGGGACGAACTGAGACAAGTCCACTGGGACAAATCTTGGCCGTCAGTCCCTTATAAGAGGGGGGGGAGGGGGAATGTAAAATCCCACATCGGTAAAGTAAAGTCCTCACCCCATATAAGTGTGAGACATAAAGGTCTTGTCAACTCGGGTTAGTCCTTTTAGACCAAGCAAGGAAGGCGGTGTAAGCAGTTGACCAGATTATTTATGACTCTTTTAGCACTACCAGGCCTGGGGTCTGGGGAGGTACACAACTACTTAATCTAACCAACATGCAACAAACTAGAGAAAAAAAATTCTACCGCTCTATGTCCCATGCAAGCCTGAGGTTGCGTGCTCTTTCAATCGCGTTGTTCACTAAGATGAAAGCCGGAGGCCGTTTCTCATCACTATTATGAATCACCAAGTTTCGCCAGTTACAGATACCATAGACGGCCTCTTGGCTTAATTTATTTATTTTTATTTAAATTCAATAGAGTATGTAAATCTAAGTGAATTTGCATTCAATATTTTACAAGTGAAAATCAATCATTTATTTAAAAGTCAATCGTGTTTTAATCAGAATGTCTAGCCACTATTTTCCAAGTCAAGTTTATTTATTTAGTATTTCCAAATTTTTTTTATAATAATAATAATTTAATTTTATGTTTTTACAAGCATCACCTAGTGTAGGCTCGTTTTCATGCCCCACCACATACATTGAATACTTGAGGCAATTGTGAGCTGATTCTCAACCCCTTATGTAAATTCTTTTGCTATTTTTTTATTCATCCTTTGGTTGACTTGAACCATTGACATAGAAAATCAAAATAAATAAATAAAAATACAGCCATTAATTGATTGGAAACTAATTGTTTTTTCTCCAGGAAAAAAACACCTTTAAGACATGTTTGATACTGAGAAAAGAAAAGTTTTGTATTCTTTTCTCAACAGTGTCATATCTGGTTACCCTGAGAAAAGAAACATTTCTTTTCTCAACTTCTCAAGTTTTCTAAAAAATGCATTCTTTTTTAAGATTTCTATTCTCTCCCCACCATTGACAAAAGTTGTTTGAGAAAAGAAAAGATTAGTTTAAAAAAAAAAAGATTGTTTGTTCTTTTAATAAAAAATTCCATATTTTCATACATTTTTTAATAAATTCCTTTTATTTTCTCAGCTTTTCTTTTCTCGTGTCTATTCTCACCACTATTCTTTTCTTTGTTTTTCTTTATAACAAATATGCCCTTAAAGACACTACAAGAAACATACCTAAGTATGTATATTCGACTTTAAAAAGTCGAATAAACGTACTAAGTAATCAACTTTGAAAGTCATTTTTAATTGGTTAAGTGGCATGGTAATGCGTTCAAAAACACACACCCATACATAAATTTTGATGCAGAGATTCTTTATTAGAATGGACCACCGGATGACTGTCATATTTCGAAAAAGACAAAAATATTTGGTTTTTTTTATGCACATGGTAGTCATCCGACAGTCCGTTCTAATAAGGAATCCCTACAACAGATTTAACACCCCCCCAAAATGATAATTATTTAATAGTGATGTCCGTATTCAGTAACCAGCAGGAAAGCCACCATTTCTTGGGTCACTAACTGCCACAAGTTTCCCTACGGGCATTGATGAAGCCAAATCTTGAACTATCATTTGGCATATTGTCCCTCCAAAAAGGCTCTTCAAGACATGACCTCTGCTTCGGAGGAAATATCTTTTTTTTTAAGGAACTTCAATGTGATCCCATGTTAGTTTTTAACATCATGTGACTCATTGATGTTAGAGGGAAACGAACTTTTGTCGGTAGTTTTTTCACTGTGGTCTAGTGGTCTCTATCTTAGATTTGTCTATATGACCATTATGACGGCGTGTATTATATTTGTTTAGATTACTCTAGCAGTCACTATAACCTAGTTAAAAAATTTTGTACCAATAAAAGAAGGTTCATAATGCATATATTGTGAAGAAATAATTCTACTTGCTTGACAAAAAATTATCAATTTGTTTTTTTTTTGTTTGAAAAAGGACCATATTATTAACATAGCCAATGTGGCATCCAAAGAGTGAACGGTACATTGTTAAGCAGCAGGTAATTGAAACAACTACTTAATCTAACCAGCATGCAGCAAACTAGAGAAAAAAAATTTCTACTGGTCTATGTCCCATGCAAGCCTTAGGTTGCGTGCTCTTTCGATCGCGTTGTTCACTAAGACGAAAGCCGGAGGCCGTTCCTCATCACTGTTATGAATCACCTTGTTTTGTCAGTTTCAGATACCATAGACGCCTAGACGGCCTCTCGGCTCAATTTGTTTTTTATTTAAAATTCAATAGAGTATGTAAATCTAACTGAATTTGCATTCAATATTTTACAAGTGAAAATCTATCGTTTATTTAAAAGTCAATCGTGTTTCAATCGGAATGTCTAGCCATTATTTTCCAAGTCATGTTTATTTATTTAGTATTTTCAAAAAATATATATAATAATAATAATTTAAGTTTATGTTTTTACAAGCATCAATTGATGTAGGCTCGTTTTCATGCCCCACCACATACATTGAATACTTGAGGCAATTGTGAGCTGATTCTCAACCCCTTTTGTAAATTCTTTTGCTATTCTTTTTATTCATCCTTTGGTTGACTTGAACCATTGACATAGAAAAGCAGAATAAATAAATAAAAATACAACCATTAATTGATTGGAAAATACAGCCATAAAAGGCATGATTGATACTGTGAAAAGATTTGAGAAAAAGAAAAGTTTTGTATTCTTTTCTCAACAGTGTCATGTCTGGTTACCCTGAGTAAAGAAACGTTTCTTTTCTCAACTTCTCAAGTTTTCTAAAAAATACATTCTTTTTTAAGATTTCTATTCTCTCCCCACCATTGACAAAAGTTGTTTGACAAAAGAAAAGATTAGTTTTCAAAACAAAAACAAAGATTTTTTGTTCTTTTTAATAAATAAATCCATATTTTCATACATTTTGTAATAAATTCCTTTTATTTTCTCAGCTTTTCTTTTCTCATGTCTATTCTCACCACTATTATTTTATTTGTTTTTGTTTATACCAAATATGCCCTTAAAGACACTACAAGAAACATACCTAAGTATGTATATTCGACTTTAAAAAGTCGAATAAATTAACGTACTATGTAATCAACTTTGAAAGTCATTTTTAATTGCTTAAGTGGCATGGTAATGCATTCAAAGACACACACACCCATACAATACATTTTGATGCAGAGACTCTTAATTAGAACGGACCGTCGGATGATTGTCATACTTGGAAAAAGACAAAATTATTTTGTTTGTTTATACACGTGAAAGTCATCCGACAGTCCGTTCTAATAGGAAATCTCTACAACATATTTACCCCCCCCCCACACACACACACACAAAAAAATCATTTAATAGTGTTGTTGTCAAAGATTCAAGAAAAGCAGAAAGCCGCCTTTCTTGGGTCACTAATCGCCACAAGTTTTCTCTGTGAGCTTTGATGAAGCCAAATCTTGAACTATCATTTGGCATATTGTCCCTCCAGAAAGGCTCTTCAGGACATGGTCTTTGCTTTCAAGGAAATCTCTTGTTTTTTTAGGAACTTCAATGTGATCCCCTGTCACAGTATTTCAATCCTCATTTTGCACTACATCAGGAATCAGCTGCATTTTACAAAAATGAGAAAGATTTCCATTTAGAAAAGGGATTTTTAATTATAACCTAATGCATTATGATTATGGAATGAGCTTTTAGGTTAGGTTAGGTTAGGTATGCACCTGATCATAAACTCTAGGAGCCATGACAGCAGCTAGAGGATCCATTCCATTTGCTATATGATTCAAGAGTACCTCGGTTGTGCCCGCGATAATCATGGCACCGCCACTTGCACCTAGAACAGCCTTCACTTTTTCATCCTGATGTCATGTCCAGCAAATAGAATCAATCACAACATACCTCATTTTTCGCTTAAGGGTGTAATGATTCTTAAGTACCTTTAAGACAATGGTAGGGGACATGGATGACCGAGGCCTTTTCCCTGGCTGGATAAAGTTGGGAGAAATTGGTGGAGGAACATTACTACTACTACTTGAAGTTTTTTCAGGCATTGTGAAATCGTCCATTTCATTGTTAAGGATTATTCCGGTACTAGGCGAAAGCATGGCAGAACCAAAGTATGAATTTATAGTGCTCGTCATGGAGACCGCGTTTCTTTCATTATCTACAATAGATAAGTGGCTGGTACCATGATCAAGCAATTGATTCCACCTGTATTTAAACAACGTTCTTAGCGATTTCAACAAACAAAACAATGGCATAAACATTTGAAGAGATATATACTTACTTGCCACCATAATAAGAAGGGCTGAAAGTCATGTTATCATAGATGGTCTTCTGCAACTGTTTCGTGAATTTTGGTGAAAGCATATCGTTTACGACATCCTTTGTGTTGACGAAATCCGGATCACCAAGGCTCATCCTCACAGCAAATGCATGTTTCAAGGATTCAATTACTCTATGAGTCATCAATGGAGTTGATGAGTTGAGTGAACTTCCATATTGTGCAAGAATGTTTAGTATCTGAGGAATTAATTAAAAAAGAATCGGCAAGAATAATCCGTTTAGGATCGATGAACCGAAAATTAGTGAAACAAAGGGGATGAATATATGAATCTTACTTACAAGAACAATAGCAGAACCACCAGACGAAGGAGGCGGCATGCCAAGAATCTTGAATCCCCATTCTTATCACATCAAATTAACTGAACTAGCTACTCAATCACACCACTTGCACTACTGAGTATCCAATACTTAGTATCATATTTAAACAACATATAACAAGGCTTAATTTAATATATTCCGCTGCAACAAATTCAAGAGCTTTGATAGTCAGCAGACTACTGAGTGGTTAGCAGACTATTGATCCTGTTGATTTTGTAAAACTCCAAAAAGTTTAAGTGTTAAGTTTATTCACCCCCTCCTCTAAACTTAACCAAAGCCTTTTCAAGGGACCAACATGGAGGGTGAAGAAACCACAGTAGTTGTAGCCATGGATAGTATGGTCTCCATGGCGGAGGATGGCGGTGGCGCCACCTCTTCAGCATTAGCATAGGAAGCTCCGATACCAAGTGAAAGTTGGTATAGAAGAGTATTATCTCATTGATTAATCAGCCAAGTACCTTGGTACAATTACATAGGATCAAATCTAACAATAAATCTAACATATTACATATGGCATCATTACTAAGTGACACATGTCATAGTACAACCACAATCACAATTATACAATAGATATATCTCTAACAAAGACAAATGCATGTCATGTGGGTCTCATGTCAATTCTTGAACAAAAGTTCCCCACATGCGCGCGTGAAGAAATTGTTGAGGTATTAAGAGATGTCACAAATATGGTAGCTCTCTTGGTACCACGCCTAATTTTGATGCCTCTCAATTCTTTTCTTTGGAGATGCTAATACCCTCCTATAGTATCAAAAAATGGATTTGCATCCTCCCATTAGACATACCATTAGATTTGTCTATATGACTATTATGACGGTGCTCTGTTCATACTAGGGGTGGCATCGGGTCGGGACCCGTCCCGTAACACACCTTTCCGATCCCGACCCGATTCGATTCGGGATTCTATTTTTCTTCCCGGACCCGTTCCCGATAAATTCGGGATCCTGAAAATCGGGATCCCGGATATTCAGGATCCCGGAAGGTCGAGAATGAATTTCCCGAATATATGATCTTTAAATATATTCATGTTTTTATATAAAAGGACGACAATAACTTGATCATAGTTCATAGTCATACGCCAAAATTAAAAGTTAAAACAATAGTTCGTACTTCATAGTTCCTACTTCACAGTTCAGTGACCGAAGTTGAAAGAAATTGAAAGAGGCTGGATGATTTGGCCTTGGTGAGGTGAACGGCGGCCACAGTTTTTTTTTAGTAAGGAACCCTAAAATGGAAAATGGAAACAGAAGACAGGTTTTCCGATTTTCTGGAGATATATTATGATATTTACATATAAAATATAAATATTAATAAAAAAATATTAATACAAATTCGGGTCGGGATCGGGATTTCTAAGGGACTGGGTTTTGAACCCGGTCCCATTCCCGTATTAATTCGGGTCTGGTAAATTCCCGAATTTTCGGGTCAGGATCAATTCGGGTCGGGATTATACGGGTCGGGAACGGGTCGGGTCGGGAAAAACGGGATTTTTGCCACCGTACTTCATACTACTCTAGCAGTCACTATTACCTAGTTAAAATTTTAGTTAAAATTTTTGTACCAACAAAAGAAGGTTCATAATGCATATATTGTGAAGAAATAATTCTATTTGTTTCACAAAAAAATTATAAATTTTATTCATTTTTATAAGTGAAAATCAATCGTTTATTTCTTAGTCAATCACGTGTTAATCAAAATGTCTATCCAAGATTTTCCAAGTCAAGTTTATGTTTTCGAATTTTCAATTTTTTTTTATAAATATTAATTTAAGTTTATGTTTTTATAATAATAATTTAAGTTTATGTTTTTAGAAGCATCAACTCATGTAGGCTCGTTTTCATGCCCCACCACATACGTTGAATAGTTGAGACATATAATGGTGTAAGCGTCAGCTGATTCTCAATCCCTTTTGTAAATTCTTTGGTTATATTTTTATTCATCCTTTGGTTGCCTTGAAGTCTTGAACCATTGACATGGGAAAACAAAATAAATAAATAAAAATACAGCCATTAATTGGATCGGAAACTATTTGTTTTTTCTCAAGAAAAAAAAATCCCCTTTGTGTGGTATGTCAATATACACCGAACTGACAGCTAAACAAATCTGAATCAGATAGTTTGAATTCGGTTTAGAAATAAAAATTGTAAAATTTTCCACATGAGTGCATCCAATAAATTCCCCTTTAAAGACACTAAAAGAAAGTATGTATAATCAACTTTGAAAGTCGATTTTTAATTGCCACAGAGGCATGGTAATATATGCATTCAAAGACACAAACAAACAAAACAAAAAAAATAATTTAGTGTTGTCAATAGTCAGTAACCAGCAGGAAAGCCACCCTTTCTTGGGTCACTAACAGCCACAAGTTTCCCTGCATGCTTTGATGAAGCCAAATCTTGAACTATCATTTGGCATATTGTCCCTCCAGAAAGGCTCTTCAGGACATGGCCTCTGCTTTCAAGGAAATCTCTTGTTTTTTTAGGAACTTCAATGTGATCCCCTGTCACAGTATTCCAATCCTCATATTGCACTACATCTGGAATCAGCTGCATTTTTAACAAAAACCAGAAAGATTTCCATTTAGAAAAAGGGATGTTAAATTAATCCTAATGCATTATGATTATATGGAATGAGTTTTTAGGTTAGGTTAGGTGTATGCACCTGATCATAAACTCTAGGAGCCATGACAGCATCTAGAGGATCCATTCCATTTGCTATATGATTCAAGAATACCTCGGTTGTGGCCGCGATAATCAGGGCACCCCCACTTGCCCCTAGAACAGCCTTCACTTTTTCATCCTGATGTCATGTCCAGCAAATAGAATCAATCACAACATACCTCGTTTTTCGTTTAACGGTGTAATGATTAATCTTAAGTACCTTTAAGACAATGGTAGGGGACATGGATGACAGAGGTCTTTTCCCTGGCTGGATAAAGTTGGGAGAAGCTGGTGGAGGAACATTACTACTACTACTTGAAGTTTTTTCAGGCATTGTGAAATCATCCATTTCATTGTTTAGGATTATTCCGGTACTAGGTGAAAGAATGGCAGCACCAAAGTATGAATTTATAGTGCTCGTCATGGAGACCGCGTTTCTTTCATTATCTACAATAGATAAGTGGCTGGTACCATGATCAAGCAATTGATTCCACCTGTATTTAAACAAACAAAACAATGGCTTAAACATTTGAAGAGATATTGATAAATCATTTAGTAGCTTTATGTATACTTACTTGCCACCATAATGAGAAGGGCTGAAAGTCATGTTATCATAGATGGTCTTCTGCAACTGTTTCGCGAATTTTGGGGAAAGCATATCGTTTACGACATCCTTTGTGTTGACGAAATCCGGATCACCGAGGTTCATCCTTACAGCAAATGCATGTTTCAAGGATTCAATTACTCTATGAGTCATCAATGGAGTTGATGAGTTGAGTGAACTTCCATATTGTGCAAGAATGTTTAGTATCTGAGGAATTAATTAAAACAGAATCGGCAAGAATAATCCGTTTAGGATCGATGAACCCGTAAAGTAATGAAAAAAAATGGGATGAATATAGATTGTTACTTACAAGAACAATTGCAGGACCACCAGACGAAGGAGGCGGCATGCCAAGAATCTTGAATCCCCATGTATGAGCAGATATCGGTTCAGTTACCTTAACTCGATAGCGTTTCAAATCCCCCATTGACAATATCCCACCGGCTTTACGTACATCTTGAACTAAATTATAACCTATACTACCATTGTAAAAAGGCTTCACTCCATGCTTTGCGATTATCTCCAGTGTTTTAGCAAACTTTTTGTTATAACACATATCTCCTACCTGTAAAAGACTAGTGCCATTATTGGTTGTGAAAACATCTCGAAGTCCTTTATCTGCCATGATACCTGATTTTGTTGAGTTCATTTGCATGTATAGATACGGCGAAATTCTGAATCCGTGATCGTGCAAGGACGACAGATGGCATCACGAGTCTTGTCCAGCTTAGCTTTCCATACCTTTTCCATACTTCATGAAGGCCTAATAATTCACCAGGGACTGCTACCGAAAGTGGCCCTGTTTCTTTTAATGATTCATTCCCATTGTACATGTTCTACAATACAAGTAAGAGCTAATTAGTGAACAATACTAGGAGAATAAATGTTACGCCCCAGAACTCGGGTCTGACGGCGCTAAATTAGTCATAAATGATCCAGTCAATTGTTTAGACCATCGTCCTTGCTTGGTCTATAAAGACTAACACGAGCTGGCAAGACATTTATGTGTCACACTTATATGGGTAAACATGCTATTACTTTATAGGGACTTTACATTCTGCTTCCTTATAAGGGACTGGCGTCCTCGCCAGGACTTGTCCCAGTTTCGCCCATTCCAAAGGAGTCTAGAGGTGGCCCCCACCGTCTTATGGTGTGGCACTTAGGTCCGTCTGATAATCGGCTCTGAATACCATTTTGTAACGCCCCCAGACCCTGAGTCTGGTAGCGCTAAGAGTCATAAATGATCCAGTCAACTGCTTAGACTGTCGTCCTCGGTTAGTCTAAAAGGACTAACCCGAGTTGACAAGACCTTTATGTCTCACGCTTATATTAGCGTCACAATAAATCTTAGAGCAAACTGAAGTAGTAGTATATAAAAGTAGTAACCTGAGAAGCCATGAGAGGAGCAGTTTCTCTCATATCAAAGGCTTTAGCACTCCCATTAGCCAATCGAACGATCATAAAAGCGCCACCACCGATGCCGCTAGATGCCGGGCTAACAACACCTAAGCAAAGAGAAACAGCAACTACTGAATCAACAGCATGTCCTCCTTCTTTAAGAACTTGTCTTCCGATCAACGAACACCGTCCGTCATCTGCCGCCACCGCACCATGCTCCGCCACAATTCTCTCTTTTCTGTTATTTGCAGCAGCACTACAACTACTTTTATCCAACCTTGTAGTAGCCAAAAGCAGCACCAACAGCAATGTAGAGAGTGTCTTCATCCACAGGACCCCAAAGCTATTCCCACTTTAGAAATTTTTACAAGAAAAAGGAATGCTTTAAAAGTGAAAATTGCATGAGTTTATATAGAGGAAGAAGGCCATTCTGAAACGTATGTCAATAAGGTTTATGGCACCACAGTCGATCTACCCGGACACCACACTTCGAAAAAAAAAAATTGAATTTGCATAGGTCGAAATTTGTTTTCGGAGGGTCGAGTTTTGTGTATAATTAAAGTGTCCTTATAAAAATCTAGGTTGCACGGACACGGACACATGGACACGGGTAAGCGGATACGGACACCGGGATACGGAAGTTTTAAAAAATATAAGATACGGGTGCGGGGGTCAAAATGTAAATATTAAAAGTATAAGGACTAAAATGTAATTAATAAAAGTATAATGATTTGGTATGCAATTATTAAAAATATAAAGACTGAAAGGTAATTATCAAATACTATAAGCACTAGAATGATAAATTTAACCCAAGCATAATAACCAAAAATATAATCTTGAAAGATAAGGTATAAGCGTGGAGTCGTGGACTGCAGCTTCCAATCAATTTCCTTCACAAATGAAGGATCAGATCTGGAGCTTTGTTTAATGTTTAAGTCTTATGGGGATTAGAGCTTTTATTTTAAAAAATAAATTAGAGTTTTTTATTCAGAATAAATTATTGTATCTAGAGTCGGGGGAAAAAAATACCGTCTCCAAAACTAAACATGCGTGTCCCAGGTCCGACTCGCGTGTCCGAGTTCAGACTCGCGTATCCGACTCGTGTGTCTGAATTTTTTAAAAAATACAATTCGGTCCGACACCGTGTCCAGTGGTGTGTCCGGCGTGTCCCCCGCATATCCGTGTCCGGTGCGTGTCCGACACGGGACACGCGGCCTAAATGGAGTGCCCGTGCTACCTAGATAAAAATTGCGATGTTTTTTCACCTTTATGCTACCAATGGTTGCATGCAAATTCAACTGTGACAATGATCTAATCTATATCTATATTATCTATATCTATATCTACTATTAAGAGTCAAAAATACTCTCCTCTCCTGCGTCCACGTCGGCGGTTTGTAAGAGTAATTTAGGGACTGACACGTATCCCTTTTTATAACATTTTTTTGTTTTTGTTTTTTTGTTTTTTTGTTTTTCCCCATCGTATCAATTGTTGCGTGAAGGAGAAAGAAATGGACGGCTCTAGCAGGAGAGGACGCCGGCCTCTAGGTGGTTTCAACTTCCTAGGGTTGCTAAGCTGGAAAAGGAACAAGTGAAGGGATTGGGGCTGTGTATTATCCATTTGAAATATGGAGGATTTTGGTGCTATATCCGGCAGTTCTTGTGCTTGCTTCTGATTTACATCAGATTTCTTCCTCAGAAATTGCTTGATGGCGGCTGGTGGAGTGAGGTGGCTTGGATCCGGTTTTTACCCAACGGTTGTTGCACATTACTTGATGCTTGATCAGGTATCAATTGTTAGGGACCGGGCAATACATTAATCCGCAGACAAATTCTAGGTTTCTGTATCCTTTCTGGCTTTTTATATTTCGATCTGTTAGGTACCATTTCCTTTCTTCCTTCTATTGCAGAGCAAGCGGTGCAAGTGCCAATTATCGCTTTCTACTACAAAGCAGATTAATTGGAAAGGTATCTCAGGTTATTTACGGTTTTTATCCTCTCTGTTTTTATTTGTTTTGCACACTATGTTTGGCTTGTTAGTCTTTCCATTTGAACGTGAAGGGAGATTACTCTTGTATGTCCATTTATTTGTTGTTACCTTCTATTTACCTGATCCGCAACACAAATTGTTTTTTGAAAGGCTATTGTAGGCAATGGAAATGGAAGTGGAAAGATCTTTTGCTCACAGAGAGATGTTGATTTATTTGGCAAATAAAACCGTCAAATTGTTTGCTAACCAAACCTGTGTTGGTGTACAGTGGTAGCAATGTGTATTTTGCCATGAAATTAGACTTCAATGTTGGTTTAAGCCTGAGTCTCTACCTTCTTCACATGGCAAGAATGTCAGGTATCACTATTGTTCAATCTCCTTGATGAATGTTTTACTGCACATTGTGCTAATGATTATCTGCTGTTAATTACCCAGACTAGAAAAAGTATACAGCTATGAAACCCATCTCAAATACACACATCTCATTCTCAATTCATCTTCGCCTTTACGATTCCGGTCATCTAATCTAAAAGCCATAAGTTGACAATTG
The DNA here is from genome assembly GCA_026214975.1 of Gentiana macrophylla. Taxonomy (NCBI): domain Eukaryota; kingdom Viridiplantae; phylum Streptophyta; class Magnoliopsida; order Gentianales; family Gentianaceae; genus Gentiana; species Gentiana macrophylla. Next base: position 84,625,726 of record CM047812.1, read on the forward strand.
TAGTCAGAAAACCGGTGCTCTATAATTTCCTTTGGATCTTTAGTTTGAATCTGGTGTAGAATTTAAAGTCGAGGAGATGTCAAAGCAGGTTAGAAGAAATTGGTGACCACCGTACGATGGTAGATTTGGAGATATTTGGATGACGAAGGGATTACATGATGGTTCTTGGTGGAAATTAATTCAGCTATGCCCTTCTATTTTGGTAAATTTACAATTCCGTTTCTTATGCATACTAACCACTACATATTGAAACCTTGAAGTCGCTGCACACAATGTTTTCTCCTTTTTTAAGGCAGTTCAGGAAGAGATATATAAACAGGTTTGCTTCACCTATTCCTCCTTCATCGCCTTTTGATTCCTCAATTTATCCCATCCATTGTTTATTTCTAAGCAATTGATGAATCTCTCAATAATGGTTTATTCATTTATTCCGGTATTATCAGAATAAAAAATGGTGCTTCAAACAATCCTCATCATAAACAACTGGACATGTTTTTCTATTCTTTCGCTTTTGCATTCTTACCGATTATGGACTAGATTTATGTTCGTTGGTTTCAAGACATGTTACTTAGTAGCTTAGTTTTGTACCTTGTACGGTCAAATTTACGGGATACATGTTCGGTTTTGGACGTCTTTATTGACATCACAGTGACAATAGACTTTCTCGTAGTCGGTATGAAAGTCATTTATAGAGGGGAATAGAACGGTTGATTGTTTTCGGTGTGGTGCCATAGTAATAGCACCGTGGTGTCACTAAAGGCGCCCTTCTCTCTTTTATTTCGGGACTCTTTAAAGCCAACCACACATAATTTCTATGTAACACCACAACTCATCGTGAGAGGCCCTTCATTTGCACCATACTTAACTAAACATTCGACTTTCCGAAGGTCATTTGTGAAGATTGACCTTTTAAAATCGACTTTCCATCATTACCTGCTTTATACATTTGTTGTTCCTTGATGTCTTTTGGAACTATTCAAGATGGTTTGTGAACTTAACGAAACCGATATTGTTATTGGGATACCTGTTGTTATGCTTCCGCAAGATGTAGTTGCAAGTTTGGTTGCAAAGGTGAGGAACAAATCTGTCGGTATGCATTCTCTCTGAATTTTGTTTGCCTCTTGGGCCTGTATTGTTTTGCAGTTTGAGTGCAGAGAAAGACAACAATATTGAACATGTTAAGAGCCAAAAAAAGCTCTCCTCCCATGCGTCCACGTCGCGTTTTTTTTAAAACGCTTTTGCGCTTGACACGCCTCCCCTTTTGTTCATTTATATTACCCTTTCTTTTTTGCGTTTTAAATTAAATACATATATGCCAGAAAATATCACGACAGCTGGTTCTTCTACACTTTTACGGGCTTCTCTTCCTCAACAAACTCTACACCTACGAATCCGGATCCTCGAGCTTTTGAGTTCTCGACTTTTTTCAGGCTTTGAGGACGTGGCCAAATCACGTCCGCTCATTTCAGTCACCTACATCAATTAATCTCTGACTCCATTAAACCCACTCCTTCCTTCATTCTTCTTCTCCACAAATTAATCCTCACCCACGTTCTCCTTCCTAAAATCCTCAAATACTTTTCCCCTGTACTTCCAAATTGCAACCATTTAAATCAAGGTTGAAGATCAACGTTGAATTCAAATTCATCTACAAATTGAATCAATTGATCAAGGGATTTTAAATATTGTACTGAATTTTTTTTTTTCACCCTAGCCACAGTCCTCTCCTTTTCCTCCGGCGAAAAACTCATTTCTCCGATTTTCGTGGTCCTTTTGATTATCACTCTACTGCTTTTCACAGGTAATACATTTTATTTCGTTTTTATCATTTATTAGGGTTGTTGAGAAATGTTTTCGTTCACTGGAGTACAATTTGAGTAGTATTGTCTCCAAAATTACTACTATCTGTAAAATATCACTTAAATGATAAAACAATCTTATTGATGCCGAAAACAATAAGTCAATAACGAGCAGATGAAGAGGAAAAACAGCATAAGTAGCCTTTGGCATATGTATTTCTTATTTTCTGGTGAAATTGTGATATGGGCTTTGAGGAATTTAGGACTTGTTATGGAAAGCAATGATTTTGAAAACGCCTTTACCAGCGGCCTTAAGAGCACAATGTGTGATCGTTTTTTAACTATTGGATTCACCTCTGTGATTATTTTGTATGCTTCTTGCGTTGAAGTTAATGGATTATGCGATGAGTACATGTTCTAGGACGAATTAGGTCAAATCAATAACGAAAAATTTGGGTGAAAAAGGGGCGACTGATGGAAAGTACACGAAGCCTTTTACACGGTGGATTATGTTGATCGAAAGCTTTTACCCGGTGAGTATTTTTGGTCCTTGTACTCACCAAACTTTGTATTTCACTCCTCAGATTTTCTCAGTTCAAGCAACCGGTCAAAAACTGCTTTTGCAGGTTTCCTCCATTCTATTTATTATGTGTGCATGCATATTTATTTCCTGCTGTAAACGTCCTTCATTCTCTGTTTGAATTGATGTGTTATTAGTTGAAATTTATTAATGTGAGTTCTGTATTACTGTGTTCTCTTTATTTATTATGTATGCATGCCTATTTATTCATGTTGGGAATGTACTTCATCCTCTCTTTTTTCTGCTCTGTTTGTTGGAATTAGTGGCGTTGGCTTGTGCATCTAAATAGTTAATGTATTCCATATACGGTTTTTTTTTTCAAGAACCTTCAATCGGAAGAAGCTACCATGCTTAAAAAAAAGGTTTTTGTTGTTTTGAGCATAGTTGTATTTGTCTAAAAATTGTCTTTTTTTTTCTCCTTTTTTCTTAATGTGTTCCATTTGTACTCCACTTTGAAAAGATTTATAAATATTTTCTTGACATGTCTGATGTCTGCTAAGTATAAACTTACAAGATTGTATGGGGTGAAATAATGCTCCACACTTTCGTATGCATTTATGGCCAAAGTGAATGTGTTTGTGTTGATGCTCAGTTTACTGCTTTGGTCAAGTGTATGTTGAGAATAAGAGGTGCATAATCTTGGTCAAGTATATGTTGAGAATAAGAGGTGAATAATCTATCACCTTTTTTATGCATTTTTGTGTAACAAGAATGTTATTTTTCTATGGACTCTACTTTTTTTATTGTTATCCTTGTTATTATTGTTATTTATTGTTTGGTGTTGGAAGCTAGATGTTATCTTCAACTTCAAGCTACTTCATTATATTCGCAGTTGCTCAATCTTGAATAGTTTTTGGCTGTGGCGGACCATGATTGGCTGCATTTATGTTTGCTACATTGAATACGACTGGAACATTTGTATTGTTTGGAATTATCCCTAATTTGTTTTCAAATGTGTTGGTTACAAGTGAATTAAGAAGGATGAAAGAGAGGAGATGGGGAGCAATAGGAATAGCAGTGACCGGTAGAAAAGTTTTTGATTAGTGAAGGATTAAAGAGACTAAAGGGATTGGATGAGACACTTGATATGCAAGGACACCTTGAGGAAATCGGCGAATGCCGATTAGTTCATCTTTATCAGATTGTGTGAAATCGCAAGCCGAAGCGAGGGATATTTGGAGCCTATATTTTTGTCAGTCTCTTCATCTCAAATTAACAAAAGCATCTGGTATGAATTTGCTGCAGTTTGAAGTTCGCCCCAGTAATTTGCCTTTTTATTAGTAGTTGCATTCCAATTGTGCGTAGAGAGTGAAACTTAATCCATTGTTGATGTATTGAATTCACCGTGTTGATTCACTATAAGCAGAGCAATGTACACATTATATAACGACAACATCACTACCTTTGCACACTAATTCTTCTTTTCGTTTCAGGTTGTTTCGCATTGTTACTTATTCGTTAATTGCTGGCATAGTGGATTCAATGTGTTGATTAACTTATAAACAATGAATTCACTATGCTGGTTCACTAAATGAACAATGAATTCACTGTGTTGAATCGGTACATGAATAATGGCTTTGTGTTTGTCAAATTAACAACTGCTTGTGTTTGGGGTTGGATGTGGTTATGTGGATGGGGCTTACATTGACTATGGTCATATACTGTAACCATTAAAGAAACAAGAAAAAAAATTCCAAAGCATCAGACTAATGGATTGTCCCACAACAGGTTTGAAGAATTATTGTGAAAGATTGAAGCTTATATGTATGTCCCTGCATCGTTTGGAGTTATTTGATGGTTATTAATTTTCCAGTTTTTTTGGGCCTTTTTTTCCATTTTAATATAGGTGATTGAAAAACCCAAATAGAATCTGCACTTTCACATTATTATAGATAGATATTTAGCAGTTTGTACCACGACATATTGGGCACGCCGTGCCTTGCACGGCGTTACCGTCTACTAGTATATGTATATGAAGGCATCTTTAGAACCCCTGTCATTGTCATTGATAATACGGTCCACCATTAGTCCATTCTGATATACACGGTCAGAAAAAAACAAATAGTCATTTTATTAAAATCATTTTCAAAGGATTTGAAAAATAAAAAAGGGTATTTTCACACAGTGCACCACAAAAAAGAAGCTTTATTTACACCATATAAACCAAGCTACCTTTGCACCAGATCAAAATGACCTTCAGGAAGTTGATTAACTCATGACCTTTTAAAAGTCGATTCTTGAGTCGAGAATCGACTTTTGAAAGGTCGTTCTGATGTGGTGCTCGGTAGGTTGATCATGTTGTAAATAATGGAAATAGGATCCTCTAAAGTAACTTGAGAAAATATTCTCTAAAGTAACTTTTTTCCAAAACTACGTAGTTTAGTTCATTATATGTAAAAACACTAACTTTACCCTTAAGATTCTTGAGAGGATCTTTAATTAAAGTAAATAATGTCGCCTAAAAAAGACACATGATACGGGAAATCTTGTGTGGTGTCTCCACACGCGTGTGGAGATCTGCAGTGTGGTTAAGATAAACCACACGCTTTTTTTTTTATATTTAAACAGTTTGGTTTAATCGCCTCATACATCATTTCACCTCAAAATCCTCCTCTCCACACATGTATTTTTCCATCATACATTAATTGTACAAAGAATAGTTGGCGATGGGAGTTGGTCAAGAAAAGAGACAAAGTCCAGACGCCAATGAAGATAATATGCTATTTGGCTATCTTTTGCGGTTTTGCCGTATGCATTATTGTTACCAAACAGAAATTGAAAAAGAAAAAAATTCTAAAATTTGACAGAAAGTTATAGGACACAACACAACAAGTTTTGCCCAATTCTTTTGTCGGAACTTTGGATGATATATATTCTTGAGAATGTTCTTGCTTTAGGCCTTTAGCTCCACGAAACGATAATGGACTGCTTGGCATGCAGCCCTTAACTTAACTGTATACATTAACTATATACCACTTCCGTCTCATAAAAAATATCTAATTTTAAAAAATAAATTATCCCATAAAAAATGTTTATTTAGAAAACCAATATATCATTTCATGGACTTTTTCCAAACTTACTCCTATAATAACATTTAATTATTATATATTTATTTCATATTCCAAAATAACATTTATTATTTGATGGGGGTATAGTTGTCCATCATTATTTAAAATACAACACATTAATTAATCTATGTGCATCACAAAAGGTGGACACTTTTTATGGGACGGAATAGTATATTTTAAGGAACACGACATTCTAACGTATTTTAAAACTTAGCTTGTGTTTGTTTTTTTTAGAGTTTTTTTATATCACTTCACCAATAATTTCTTCAACTACAAATAAAAAAATATTAAATAATCTCTTATCATTTCACTTTATCAACTTCATAACATTTTTTATCATTATTTTATTAATTATACTACTTTATTTCAATTTCTTTCACCAATCATTTCATAATCTACACAAATTTCAAAAAAAACATCTTAACTTTCTAATCTTTACTTCAATCATTTTATCTAAAACAACCAAAAAAAAAAAAAAAAAAAAAACTCCAAAAAAAAACTTCAATTAAAAACAAACGGAGCCTTAAATCACTGCGGAAACAACTAATGACACCTAAAAAAACTTGGAAATATATGCTAATCAATAAGTAAATGTACAATTGCTACAACTTCTAATATCACATGTATTATGTAATATCCCGATTTTTCTAAAAGGACATCCTTGTCCTTTCACGAAAAATCTGAATATTCGGTTTTGTTTAAAAGGATTAAAAGAAAAGGGGAAAAGAAAAGGAAAAGGATTAATTGGATTTAATTAATAAGGAATAATTAGATTTAATCGGGATTATAAAAGGAAAACTAATCCTAAATTAACCTAGTTGTTGTTTTACGTAAAAAAATACTGAGGGGCGCAAGTTTGGAGAAAAAAAAGAAGAGGAGAGACTTTTGAATCTCTAGGCTAATCCGTTGATAAAAAACACAGACATCTCAAGAGAGAAAGGATCACCGCGAGACGATGATCGTTTTGATATCAACAATCCCTGAATCCGTTAACGTATGTTTTTCCCTCCTTGTTCTTGTCATTTGGGTTTGTTCATCATCGTTGCTAGTTGCGTTTTCTGAGCAGAAACATCGTAGTGATCGTCTTTGGATTGATCGTCTATAGGTTTGAAGTTAAAGGTTTAACCTTTTCAAGGCTTTGGTAGCGTGGGTCGTAGTAGCTCGCAATTTAAGGTAACGTGGTGTTCTTATCATATGATTAAGGTGTCATAATGTTATAGAGCAATTTGTATGCTTATTTTCGTTGTTTTGATTCTGTTTTGGTTGGAGTTTGGGTTGGATTTGGGTTAGAAATCGTGTTTTGAAGGTTGTAGATTTCTGGGGAAAAACCCAGGCAACCGAGCGTTTGCACAAGGGCAAACGGGCGTTTGCGGTAGCGGCAGCTCAACCGAGCGTTTGGGTGTTTTTGGACGGGCGTTTGAGGGTTTGGTTTTGATACAGGATGTGGCTGATTTTCGCGAACGGGTGTTTGGGGGTAGTGGACGTTCGTTCAAGGCAAACGGGCGTTTACATGGAGGCAAACGGGCGTTTGACCTGTTTATTCCATTTTTACTGTTTTATTGTGTCAGCTTGGTTTCAGGCTTCAAAATCATGTTTTACTGCTTAACCTTATGTGACAAAGCCTTGAATTAGCTTTTGATGCGTTTAGTTCCGGCACCATATGGATTCCCTAAAAAGAAGAAGTGTGGGACCGTCGAAAGCTTTGGATTTGCCTAGTGCTTCGATAAGCTAGGGTTTATCGATGTCTGTGTATGTGCTAGGTTTTGTTAGAGTCTAGTGGTATTAAGAAGATGGAGTAGACTGATAGGTGAGCCTTTTATGTGAATCAACTTAGGTGGCTAGTTAAACATCTAATCAAACGTATGTACTAGATTAATAATCCTAAACATCATGCAATGCTTGGTAAGGCATAGTACAATATCGCGATGTGTTCTCTGACCAGACAAAGTAGACTGTACCCATGCCGGTCAATCGATTGGCTAGATAAAGCGTCTAGTACACTCTGCCGGTCATCACACAATCGGGACTCAGATATTCCCGAGGCTCTTAGAGCGTGTCTCTAAGTAGGTTGCACCCAGTTGTCTTAGTACATCCTATTACTAAGCGTAGTGCCCTTGTTATTCATGATGTAACAAACTTGAGCTAAGTTAGATAACTTTGGAACCTCATGTTATGCTATGAACATAATGTGATAGTTAGCTAGGGTTAATAACAGAATGAATTAATAAAAGACGGCGTTGCTTTTATTTCTTTATGAGACCGCCGTTATACGATCTTCTACGCGTTACTAAGTACTTATGTACTTACCCCGCTACTTTGTGTTTGTCTTTCTCTTTCCTCAAAGAAGATGAACGGGTTGCTAATGATGATGAGTTCTTTGATGGAGATGTGTAAGATAGAGCTTTTGAAGACCTAGTTTCTTTAGTTTTGTTTTCTTTCAGTAATGTTGTTGATTCAAGTTCAAACAATGTTGTCTTTCTTTTGGATTAGTTCTGTTTGAGTTCTTTCGGATTTGAATGTGGATGTTTTAGTTCTCTTTATTGGATTTAGTTTTACAGCATTGAAAACCGTGTGTTCGATCTTTTATTTCCCGAGTCGTTTTGTCTTCCGCGTCGTTTTAGTTCTGATATGTGACGTAAGACTTACATATATTATTGAATTTTATTTGATAATATGTGTGCCGAGCGCTTTTTCCGGATAAGGACTCGGTGTCCGGGAACGGAACGTTACATATTAGCATAAACTTACTAAATATAATCTCTATAGTTTTGACGTGTAAGTCAATAACAATTAAAAATAAAGTTTCACACACAAAGTAAGCAACTTCACTATATAATCCCAAGCTAACCGCTGATCATCCTCGATCTTGGAAATATATCTTCAAATTGCAATCTTCTTATAGGGAAATAAGGAAAATTAAATGAGTGAGCCTTTAGGAAGCCCACTAAGGAGGAGAAGCATAAAAAAAAATGAACATCATCGTTCAGAATAATCATATTTCATTGATTCAACTGAACGGAGATAGTACAAATATAGTCAATAAGTCAATTAGAAGATAAATACTACAATAATAATATTTAAAGTAAATATAATATAGAAACTATATTATTTCTCGACACGCCCCCGTAATCCTTGGAAAGTGGCTGAACACGGAGATTGTATTTTAAACTGGCAAAACGAGGTTGAGCCAACGGTTCGGTGAGGACATCGGCTAACTGATCCTTTGAGGAGATAAAAGAGATGCCGAGCTTGCAATTTGCAACTAATTCGCAGAGATGGTGGAAGTCGATCTCTATGTGCTAAGTGTAGGCATGAAACACCGGATTGTTAGCAAGATAAGTGGCGCCAATATTATCACACCATAGAGTAGGCGGGGAAGACAACGGGACCTACATCTCACGAAGAAGACTGCAAAGCCACTGAATTTTGGTGGCGGTGTTTGAAAGAGTCTTGTACTCGGTCTCAGTGCTACTCTTTAAAACCGTCAAGTGTTGCTTACTACGCAAACTAATGATATTCTCACCAGGGAAAACACAATATGCCCCAACAGAACATCGATTATTTGTGTCAGCGGCCCAATCAGAGTCAGAATAAGCCCGGAGAGAAATAGAGAACCGGCGGGAGAAGAAGAGACCATTAGATATTGTGTGCTTAAGATACTGAAGAATATGTTAACGGCAACCCAGTGAGCCTCGATAGGCGAATGCATGTACTTACTAACCTTGTGGACCGCGAAGGAAATATCATGTCGAGTGAAACTTAGATACTGTAGACCACCAACAATAGTATGGTAAAGCGACGGATCGTCATAGGGAGGGCCATCGTCAAGTGTAAGACGGGTAGAGGCCGACATAGGTTACTGACAAGGCTTGGCCTTGTCCAGGGAGGCACGTTGCAGAAGCTGAAGGATATACTTGCGCTGAGTGAGAAAATAGCCCATCGGAGGTAGGAAGCATCCTAATGCCAAGAAAATATGACGGAGAACCAAGGTCTTTAACCGGAAAGTGTCGACCATGATAAGAGACAACCTGCTCAAGAAGAGAAGCCGACGACCCAGTAATAATAATATCATCCACATAAAATCAGAATATAAACACGAGCACCATCACGAGAAACAAACGAGGACCTAAGAGTAATACTCGGTCCCCAAGTTAGCCTGGCCCAAGTAAGGTTTCATGTTGTTTGCCTGAGTCTGAAGGCAAGAGGAGCGAGTGTTCTCACTGATAAATGAGGATTGTGGGGTCTCTATAACTTCAGTATTTTCTTGAATGCACCATCACATAAGCTTTATCACACGACACATTGATGCATTGGTCAGTGATGACTAATGGGAAACTTATGGAATGATGCGTGACCTATGTTCGGCCCAAAGTCCTTGTTGATATAATTTGATTCTGTATGCATTACTGTTGTTTGAGGGTTATTGTACACAAACATTGGTTCATGATATGAATGTTGTTTAATGTGTTAGTGATGGATATGAGCGGGAACGATTTTTATTCTAGCAATGTGAGGCACTGTTTCCTTTCCGCTTTTTTTCTCGGGACGATCAAAAAGCTAAGTGGGTGGTAGTTGATAACGCTCTAGATGCTACCATTAAATGAACCTTTATTTACCTCGAATTATGCTTGAGAGAAAAGAGATAGGCTTATTATTGTGAGGAATATGTGATAAATACTAAGTGCATGTTCCGAGGTTTACGATTCTGCATTTGCATTATTATCCCGTGGATTTGGTACTGTTTCGCCTTGTTTTGTACACTTTTCAGGATGTACCGAAATCTGGAGCAGCTAGGAATGGATTTGGACCGAAGAGAGAGTATTGGGCCAAGAGGATAATTCCAATAAGAGATAAGCCAGAAAAAAGGAAGAAAAACTGGCCCGATTAATCGTGGGCCTAGCCCACGATTAATCGAAGCCTTGAAGGACAAGAAACTGAAGTCTGCCGCACCTACTAGGTCGGTTAGGGTTTTATTGAGTCTTAAGTCGTCCATTGAGCCTATATAAAGTGTCAGAATTCGATTGTAAAAATATACCATCATATACATTCATAACTATTCATATACATCGATCAAGTTTGATGAAATAAAGTTTCTTTAGCTCTTTTGTGATTTATTTTCTGGTTTCCTTCCCTCCATGCCATCTCTTTCTTGAGTAGATCAAGATAGATCTCCATATCCAAAGGTATGAAGCTTTGAACGTTCCTTTATGTCTTTATTATGGTAGATCTACTTGTATTTACATGTTATAGTTAATCTGCATGTTTAACAACCCCATAATTTACTTGAATTAATCAATTCGAAGCAATGTAGTTTCTAGAATAGGAACCAACACCCCCGATTAATCGGCTGTCTATACCGATTAATTGCGATATTTAGGAACCCTAATCTGGAGATTCGGCGTCAGCTACGTTGATCGACAGATTTAATTAACAGTAGGTTAGATCTGGCCAATCTGCTTATTGTATCCATAAATTAACCCGAAGGACTTGCAAGGTGAAGTGTTAGTTTGGACATAGTCTTGATGGACCCTATGAACGTGCTAGTCATTGTCGATAGCTGCTTGGGGAGGTTTTCGGTCTCGTGCCGGCATCTCTAAAACTTACTGCGTATGGACTAATACAACCAACGAAGGAGGTTAGTTGCATATAGATTGTCTGTTGTCCTTACAATGGAATTAGATAGGGTTATGAGATTGCACCCGTAGCTAAAATGAATTAAAATGTTTAATTAATTTAGGGAAATTATATGTGGAAGTAAACATAAGGATTAACTATACCAAGTTAGAAGATAGGTGGGGATGGGGGAGGAATACCAAGTTCGTTTCTATGTTATTGTTGGTCAATGACCATATTTGTCTTTTTAATTAGATTAGATTCATTTATACTCGAGTTGCATTGTCTCTGTGGGATCGACCTTGATTCACCGTTGTTATGCTATAATTTGACCTACTACTCTTGCTAGTATAATCGACGTAATGCGCGATGATCAGATGTACCTCTGTTCGAGCTGGTTTTGGAGAGACAAATTTGCTAACCGGTACGGGAGTAAATCCCTCGGTTATAAGTTGTAAGTTGTGATGTCGCATGTCTTCCAGATATTCCATGTGGGCTCTCAGTGCTATCACATGAAGACTGGGATTTGCCTCCACTTCCAGAGCCAGGTTTGTCCGCAGTTCGAAGTTCTGGCGAGGTGTATCGCCCACATGTTTCTCACGGCTTTTCCCAATAGCCGCCTCCTCTAACTCTCGGGATTTCGCTTTTTCGATTAATACACCTCGCATATCAGGGTTGGCCCTTTGTCCGCCATTATCTCGGGCGGACTGTCCTTCCTTACTTCATCCACTATGGCGTGATGAGCTGCCACGTGGAGCGTCTTGATATGCCACCTTGGCAGGTGTGATAGGATTTACATCTTTCCCACTAGTCATGTTGATTTGACAGGTAACTTGTAGAGTAAGTAAGCTTTAAATGGTGCCGATCGGAGTAGACTTTAAATCCAGAATCCGAAGGAAGGGTCAAGTTGTACAATTCTCAAACGATTCCCACAAGTGTTGAGTGTATGAATCCTTTACTGTGTATAAAGAGCGGAGCTTGCTCAAATATCTACCAACCTGGGAAAGTATGAAGGACTCGTGTGCAAGCTTTGGCGTTGGTGTCGAAGGTGTTCATCGAATTTGAGAATATTTTGACGAAGATTGACGCAGAGATTCATGAAATCAATGCTATTGTCGTTGAACTTATTCTGAAGAAGTTAGATACGATGATTTCTAGGCCGTATAACCCAAAAAACCAAAGCCTTTGTTGATCCCGAAACTTGAAGATGTATGGCGAGCTCGTCGGAGACGCCGTGAAGGAAGATTTCGAAGTGGTGTGAGCTATCGGAGTAGGCTTTCCTTGTTGATGTTCCCAGTAACGGAGCCAACTGATATCGTCGGAAATATCAATAAAGGTGTAGTCCAACTTTTTTTGTGGATATCTAGCTGATTATTTATGATTTCCTTGGTAATTGATGGTGGTGATGATGAACATATGAAATCGGACCAAAGGCTATAAGGTGTAAACACGGTAAAAAAAACTAATTGGTAGAGTGTGTTTGCTTTTGTATTCATTCTCGGATCCCTTATGAGTTACAAGTTGCCCATATATATAGGCGGATTATTTATGATGATTAAGGTAATGAGGACAAGACATAAATAACTCTAAAGTGACATAATTAAGTACAACCAAATGAGCTAAGCGGATATCCACCGTGCAGGTATGTCAGCTGGTCGTAGTAACCTTCTCATGATCGCATGCCGATCTTGTCCTTATTAATATCACGTATGAACCCCGTTCGCCTATTGAGCGGGCACGAGCTGAGGGAGATCAGACTCGGCCCCCAGCGTAGTGTAGCCTGTGGGTAGCCCGAGCAGACTATCCTATGGCTCGGTCCGTCAAGTATGTAGACCGAGGCTGATCTTGGTTGACCGCATAGGTAGGACCCTTGTTCGGGTCGTTTGTAGGATCCGTAAGATCGTGGACAGGTTGAGTGTATCAGAATCTTATTTGATGCTGTATTTGTTGCTTACATGCTTGTCGAGGCGTCATCCTTTTCTCATGGTACTTCAGCCGACGATAGAGGCTGCTGGATTTTATGACAAAATTATCTTTACCACTAGTTATTCCATTTAGGGGGAAAGGGCCACAAGGACAAAAAAATTAATAAATGGGTCGGGAAGGACAAAAGTAAAATTTTCATGATTATAAAGGACAAAAATCACAATTGTTACTTTAAAATTGTTACTTCACGTGTTAATGTTACTTTGTGTTTCACAATTGTTACTTCATATTTACTTTATTCTACATTTATTACTTCATAATTGTTACTTTTGTCATTATTAAATTACAATGTCCTTCTATCCCGATTTTTTGATAATTTTGTCTTTATGGACAAAAATCTATTCCATTTAAATGCAAATGTATTGAATTATTTTCGAATTCTTAGAAAATAATGCGGTTTTCTAAATTGTATTATCATTCGTTTTTTTTTTTCTTTTCCCGGACACGAAAGAAGGGAAAGGGGATTCAACCCCGCAGCCCTCCCATCGGCGCCAGTAGAAACCTGAGTATTATTAAGCGCAGGATGAAGCGCTATACGCTCATATTATTATCATTCGTTTGATTCAATTTAACCATCGATTTTTATTCTTTTCCAGGTAATAATTACTAACCCATATTTTATATGATATTTGAGGCTCAAATAATATTACATTAAGTGAACTTGTAAATTAATGACCTAATATTATATCTTATATAACATTATTTACTTTTTTGAGAAAATTATATAACATTATTCTACATTGATGCAAAAAATGGGATAAGCATGACATGACAACTTGTTACTGGCCATACATGTAGCAGATAAAACGTACAGATCACACAAAAAAAGCATGTGATGTCCGGACTGGATTGGTGCTCATATTTATATATTACAAAATTAATAGAAAAACATCTTGAAGAAACTTCAAACTTGTTGGACCCGTCTACAACATTCTGAAACTTGATTATTCAACATGCTGCAATAATCTCTCATCTACGGTACTGACACCGCTGATTCTTCAACAACTTTGTGAGAACAACAACACGATGATCATATAGATACAAACTATCTAGAAAACTGGATCTATGAAAGCATTAAAACACTAATTACAAACCATTAGTTACATCATGAATGTGAAAATTTTATACATCACATCTTAAGAGGAAATTCATCAATCCATAATACATCCATATCATGGATCCATTCACCATAACATTCAACATCTAAGCCATGCATTCAAGAGATAACAACTTTAAAACTAAAATGCAATGCTAATCCCACTATATCATACTCCCTCCGTTTTCATTTATATGTCGCAAAGAGAAGAATCACACGGATTAAGAAAATAATTAATATGTATAAAATATAGTATTGGAAATGTATTTTTTTATTGGAGATGTAAATACTTTGTTGGTAAATGAGTTTTTAGTATTGTAAATGTATTTTTTTTTATTGGAGATGTAAATATTTTAGAAATTAAAGCACCCAAAAGACACAAACGGACTTATTGGACTTATAAGGACAAAAAGGAATCTGTTGGACTTATAAGGACACAAATTAGATAGATAGACTCAAATACCCTTAATGAAGAAAAAAAATAAAAAAAAATAAAAAGGAAGAGGCGCTGTTTTTTTTTTTTTTTTTTTTTTTTTTTTCTGGGTGGGACGCTGTTCAGTGTGTGTGTGTGTGTTTTTTTTTTAACCGATGTATTGCCCATCGTGATACAATAACCACCCCGATACATTGACCACAACAATTCAATGACCACCCCGATGCACTGACCACCCTGATACATTGACCACCGCGACGCCCGATGTGATGACCATCGCGATATAGAGACACCGCAATGAACTGACACCGCGATGTAGAGACACGGCGATGAAGCGGCACCGTGATGCAGAGACACCGCAATGAAGCGACACCGCGATGCAGAGACACCGCGATTCAATTACCACCCCGATGCAGAGACACCGCGATGCAATGACCACCCCCGATGCAGAGACATCAATGAAGTGACACCGTGATGCAGAGACACCACGATGCAATGACCACACCCGATGCAGAGACAACAATGAAGTGACACCGCGATGCATTGACCACCCCGATGCAGAGACATCAATGAAGTGACACCACGATGCAGAGACATCGCGATGCGGTGTCACTTCATCGCGTTGTCACCGCGAAAGTGACATCACGCAGAGACACCGCGAACGGTGACACGCGCGATTCGAGACACCGCGAACGGATGAAGTGACACCGCGATGCAGAGACACCACGATGTAGAGACACCGCAATGCAGAGACACCGCAATGAAGTGACACCGCGATGCAGAGACACCGCGACGCTGATGACCACCACGATCGGACGCAGACACCGAGATGCAGAGACGCCGCGCTTGCGCAGATACATCTCGATGAACTGACGTCATATTGTATCAATTTATGCAGTGACATCATAATGTATCAATTTATGCCGTGACGTCTTATGGTATCGATTTATGAAGTGACGGCTTACAATGACGTCTTATTATATCGATTTGTGCAATGACGTTTTATGGTATCGATTTATGCAGTGACGTCTTATTCTATCGATTTATGCAGTGGCGTCTTATTATATCGATTTATGCAGTGACATCATGCAGTGACGTCGTATTATATCGATTTATGCAGTGACATCATGCAGTGACATCTGACATCATGCGGTGACGTCGTATTATATTGATCTTATCACCAGAAAACTTGGGGAGAGTACCGTCTGATGTGGAAAGCGCAGGGAAATCCATGGCACTGAATTTTGGAGCTGAGAAGACCTTTGAATTCTCATTTTTGCTTAAGCCACCATCAACTTGGAGCTGAATAAATAATTAAGGTCATTGAATAAGTAATACAGGTCACTTAATAGTTTACACTTTACACAGACCACTGAAAAGTTGATTCCAAATTATGCAAATAATAACTTGCAAAGAATTATTAATTTTCCAAGAAAAAGGAAAACGAGCGTAGAAAATTCTGAATTTTGCATACAGAGAATTCCAGCTTAGAGGTCTAGGACTGATTACATGAAATGTTATACCAAATATCCACTTGCAAGAGGAAAAATTCCCAGCCTGCATTCGATATTGACGTATAACATATTAACAATGGAGCAGTATCAATGACAGATCCTTATTTAGGGATCTTCAACATGATTTCAAAAGCACATCTTTTATTCATCCAATGAACATGTTCTTTAACTACAATAGAGAAAAGAGCAATTCAACTTGTTCAACCTTCAAAAAAATGCAGAGCGTACCTCAAGCTGATTGAACATTTCGACGGTCAATTTCAAGTCGCCACCATTTGCAAAGTAAACATCTGCAAGATTCTCAGCTGCAAAACCAGGAAATTGGGATGCCAAAATTCAATTGGGTTAATATCAGCATTTTCCAAATATCGTTGATCGTTTATCATGTTGGTCGGGAAACCATGTCTTGATTTTCTACTGTATGGAGCTCCATCTCTCAAATTGGACAAAAGTTGGTCATGACTCATAGCCTTCCTGTCCCATGGCTTGCTAGAAAAATGGTGGAAGCCTCTAGAAACTAGATCTTCTCCATGTGATGAAACAGGATATCTCAAGTGTTCCATAAAGCTCTTTCCATCAGCATGGTTAGGAGAAAATGCAGTTTGATCCTTCCTCATAAATCCACTCCCTGGTAAAACAGGGAAATGCCCAGAAGAGACCATTCCCGATTGCCCAGAAGATACAGAGCCTGAATTTGCAATGGAATGACCTGTTCCATCTGAATCTTGAACATTCCCAGCAATTGAAACAGACTTAGAAGCTATTTTCGAATTCTGGGCATCAAGTAGAACTTTCCTGTTAATCGAAATGGGTTTTATAGTCTCCGGAGCTTCCATTGTTGCTGCAGGGACCCCATAGGCTCAGAAATATCCACTACGGTCTTACCCTTCTCCATTTCCTTCGAATTTCCAGAAGTACTAGCAGTCGTACCTTGCTTTTTCAGAAAACCCGTTCCCGTATCTGTAACCAAAGCTCCATTTTCTCCGGCCAAGGCTTCTCCGGTGGAATTCGCAGCAGCTGAGGGGTAGAATCACCTTCATTTGCAGCAGGGGAGCAACAATTGGAGCTAATTCATCTAATTTCTTCATTTTTTAGGACGAACCTGCTCCCGTTTGTTATTTTAATTAATTAAGGGTATTTTAGTCCGTGTAATAATATTGTGTCCTTATAAGTCCAACAGATTTTTTTGTGTCCTTACCGGCCATTAAGTCTGAAAATTTGTACTTTTAAGTAATAAACCCAATATTTTATTGGTAATGAAGAAAAAAAAAAATAAATGATGCATTAGAAATTTCTAATGACAGATAAATAAATAAAAAACAAATTCTAAAATGTGACAGATAAAAAAAATGGAGGGAGTATTATTTAGTAAAAAATACCATTCTAAATTCGTATAAACAACATATGCTCTGATACCACATATTGGTTTTGATATACCCAATATACTGACCCAAAAATCGAGTCTAACCTAGAATCAGCACCACCACATCAATGGCCCCAGGATCGCATCTTCGGTGCCGCTGCATATGCGGTATCGCCACTACAACTTCGGTAGTGGCGATACATTTTTAGAATATCCAGTAATATTATTGTTTCATCACACAAAGAGTAGCATCAGAAACAATATTATGAAACATCATAATACGAATTTTAGAACACATTTTACTAAATATAAACTAGATCTAACAAATGGGGTTAGTAAAGATTTATACAAACAATGGAGATAATGAAGAAGCTAGTAGATTCCATAATCTTCCGGTAAGGCTTCCTCTACACAAATGGTGCAATCTTTATCCTAGCAGGCTACGAATTATTCCAAAGAATCAAGATCCAAAGATCCAATATTAAGCTCAAGAATCTACTAAGCAGTTTATGTGAACATTTCCCCACTTTTGTGATGTAAGTGGTGCCAAAATATTTTGGGAATGATTAGCTAGGGTTTTTCATCTCATGAATGCTCCCTTTCCATAGGCTTATTTAAGGCATTAGTGGAAGGATATAGATCATTTTCTAAGGCTAACAATTGAAATGGTCTTTTAAGGGCATTCGTAGCAGAAGCCCTATATGGTGTCATATCCCTAAAATGAAGATAAAAAATAGAGTTTAACCCAAATAGCTCCGACAGTAGAGTCCATATCCCTATTTATTTTTAGGGATATGAACAGTGCATCCCTACTTGTGAGGATGCACTATTCACGTCCCTAAACATATTTAATTATTAAAAATTATAGGGATAAGGATAGGGATACTGTTGGAGTGAAATAATAAATATTTAATATGTATGAATAGAGTTGAGAGATAGAATATGTATTATTTAATATTATTTGAAATGTTACACTATCAGAAAACTCGATTTTAAGGACTGATCATTTAATAAGCACCCCAAAATATGATACGTGGCGTAACTCGGGTCGGGTATCATCATCGACCAAGACTCGATCTCGTTCACAAAGATCCCGAGTCTCGAACAATGAACTAGTTGTGTTGAAATTCTCCTTGGTTTGATCAACCACTTAGAGAAAAGGCCTTACCAAGCCTACGGCAAAGGTAGAGAGAGAGAGAGACTCCCCCTCAATTATTAAAGACCTCCCAAGAGTAGGTCAAGGGCATATAAAAAGTTCGTTGACCGTGGAAATTATAAAGACATTACAAGACTAAAGCAAGGGTGAAGACCCTAAAAGACACTATTTTGATTCCTCAAATGGCACATTTCTTTCGACGCCAAGAGCTCAAAGCATGATACCCATGGGACACAATGTTTCTATATATATATATATATATATATATATATATATATATATATATATATATTATATTCATTTATTTCAAACTCAGTAAAGTATACTTCATTCGTTAAAGGATCTCAAGCAAACCATACTCATAGGACTGAATATCTTCAGAATTTTTTTTCAAACCTCGTAAAGTATACTTGCTTCGACCCCAAGAGCTCGAAACAGCATACTCAGGGGGATGAATTTCTTCAGAATTTTTCTCAAACCTTGTAAAAGTATACTTTATTCGACCCCAAGAGCTCGAATCAAGCATACTCAAGGGCCCGGATTTCTTTATAAATTTTTCACTCCTCGTGAGTATACTTCCTTAGACCCTAAGAGCTCGAAGCAAGTATACTCAAGGGGCTAAAGAGGTGGGAAAATAAAGCATCCTATGAGAAGGATTGAGAAACCAAAAACAATGGCCACTTCTGGAAGAGCCACGGAACAAAATTAAGAAAAAACTACTTGGAGATTTTTTCACAAACATTGATCATAAGCTGTACTCCCAGCAGAAACGTGCCACTGAAAAGGCGGAGAGAAATAAAGTAAACTCCTTTATAATAAGGACTCTTAGATCCTCAGATTTTCATACGACTTTATGCACTTAAAAAAGCTCTTCAGGTTTGAGTTAAAGTATAGGTCGGATTGTTATCGAATATTAATAGAGCAGGTTATCATTTTTACATAAACCTTCTCCATGAGGTCAAGCAATGGAGGAATTTCAATTACCCTCTCAAGGATGATTGCAAACTGCACCTTGGGCTATGACCAATTTCACTACCCGTGTAACGCCCCGCTCCCGGATACCGAGCCCTTATCCGGAAGAGAAACGATAGGCGCGTATAGCATCAAATAAATCTAATATTATACGCAAGCCTCTTCGTCGTCGTATCAAATAAAAGCAAACAGAAGCTAGAAAGACTCGGGTAAAAACGTAAAAGCTACTATGAATATAAATTAACCATATTAAATATGGAAATGTAACTTTATTACATTAAAAGGAAAATACGAAATCCAAAATAAACGTACGACAAGTCTCGAAAGACCAAAAGCCTACTCCAAAGGTACTAAAAAGTCTATTAAATGAATAACAGAATAAATAAAAGATAAATCTTCAACGAGGCGTCGTCATCGAAATCCTCCTCGTAAACATGCTCAACCTATTCGTCTTCTCACCCCACAATGCATACAAAAGAAAATGCAAATGAGGCAAGTACAAAGTACTTAGTAAAAGTGAGAAGTTATGACAACAATTAAGATTTATAAAGAAAAGACATTTAATCGTTTAGTTATGTTTGTGTGACCGACTCAATCTGGGGTTCATTTCATGTCCATGAACATGAATTGACTAAACGTTTCTACTTAACTTATCTATGTTACAACCGCACTCAAGGGCACTACGCGTATCCACTTTTGGGACACTCTTGGCAACATATTAGTGGATCACACCAATATCCACGGAGTCTAGAATAGGTAAACTCCGATAGTACGCACACCTCAGTGGAGTCACCCGAACTTGTGGTTTTTTTGACCTACGGGTTTTTCCACCTTCAGAGGTAGCACACACATCGCGATATAGACTGGTGTCTATCCAAGAGAGACATGTTGTTTAATCTTTTACTAGTCAAGTACGTATTTATTAAAATGATTAACTAACCACCTAAGTGTTTTCAATTAATCTCCCTCACAAATACTACTCTCTTCCTAGACCACTAGACACGGACAAGGCCTAGCAATTACACAGACATTGATGAATACTAATTCATCAAAGCACAAGCCTATCATGCTCTTCCGACGGATCCGAACTTCAACTCCCTTTAAGAGTACATTCGGTGTTTTAACTGAACGAATCAAAAGCTCAATTCAGGCTTGTTTATGTTTATGATATGTTCACGTATCACAAATTAAGGGTTTAAAACAATAATAACATGATTATGAAGCCCGAAACCAAGCTGAAAAGATAAAACAGTAAAAACAAGGTAAAACAGGTCAAACGCTCGTTTGACATCCTATGGACGTCCGTTTGATATCGAATGCCCGTCCACTAAACCCAAACGCCCGTCCATCAAAAACGGCTACATCCTGAATCAAAAGTCTAACCTCAAACGCCCGTCTGCCTTGTGCAAACGCCCGTTTGAGCTGCTATGATCGCAAACGCCCGTCTGCCTTGTGCGAACGCTCGTTTGCCTGGGTTTTCCCAAAACACTAAAATCTTCAAAACGCGATTTCTAATCCGTTTCTAACCTAATTAACATCAAATTTAACCCAGTAAAACAGAAGAAAAAAAACATATCTAATCAAACCATAGCATCGATGATCATTGATCAACGAAAAGACACATCTTTCTATCATCTGAACACCTTAAAACTTGGTCTAAACCTTATAAACGATAATTGGAATCATAGGAAGAGCCTCTTACCTTAATTGCCAGCAAAATCGCAAGCAACACACCAAGCAGCTGCAACAACTGTTGATCCTTGATGACGGTCAAAATATACCCGTAAAAGTCATCAACATTATCCTTAAATCGAGCCTAATAATATATATTTTATATTAAATCATATGGTTATATTTATTATTTAATGAAATGTGATTTATAAAATATAATTTGGTATTTATCCATTTTTTATTTAAATATGATTTATTTCGGGATAATTATTTATTTTGTAGATTGAGATAATTTTTGAAGGATAATTATAAATGGAAGAATTAAACTACAAGATAAATCCAAGCAAATACGGATGCATTGAAGATAAAGATCGGATAAGCACGGAAAAAAGGAGTAAGGCAAGACAAAAGCCGGCAAGCCAATCCAAAGGATTGGCGCCGACTTAAGGGACGCATGAAGGGGGGCAGCTTGCCCTTATCCAAAGATCGGCCGGAAATTATCCTAATGTGTTTTCAAACTCCTTTTTGATTTAGGAAAACTATTTCAGATTGGTTTAGGTTTATCCTATGTAAATTTCTCTCCTATATATTTGTACATACACACGCCATATGCACACACCACAATACACACAATTCATAATAAAATCTTCAGTTTTACTCAGAGCAGTTTTTTACAAGTTCTTCAATTATGTAAGTTCTTGTACTTATTTTCTCTTAGTTCTTTTAATTAATTCCCCCAATTATTATTTATCGTTTGAGATTGTTATTTCTTAGTTAAATGATGTAGATCTAGGATTGTGACGTGAGGCAGTGGGGACTCTCCGTCTATAAGGATCCACACGCCCACGTCTATATTTTGTGATCTATGTATGATTTTATTTCGATTGATAATCGTGTTTCTAGTAGGTATATATAGTTACTTTATGAGCTTCTATTATTATCCGATAAGTATAGAGAAACGCTAAGATTTAGTTTTTCACCGAGTCAATCTAGCCACGTCTTTATCGTGTGATTGTCCATTTAGAATTTCTTATCTTAGTAGGTATGGCTACGGCTACGTTGCTCGTCTATTTTAATTAAAACGTGTAGTGAGAAAATACCAATATAGTACTCCTAGGTCGGCTCATGAATTGATCTTTCGGGACTTTCAGCGAGATCTAGATATGTGTTATATTAGGGAATTGCGCGCACCTGATTATACGTAAATCGTAGATTAACATGATACCTAAAAAGTTAGTGTTAATGGGACGGAGACTGATGCGATCTTCTAGGAAGAACACCTAATCACAGGAATGTTGTCTAGGTGAGGAATACGGTTAATATCGGCATCCCTAGTTTTGTAAGCGTGCGAGTCATATGAGATGGAGGCCGAAAAAGCGAAGTCACGTGATGTAGCATAGTGATCTGGATGGCCTACCCGGAGCTAGATCTAGTTTAGGGGATGACTCCCGTAGCCAATATAAAAAGTGATAGGAATAGGATTAATAGTTGTCGAGTCTAGTTTAATTATATATCATCTCTAGATCCAGACGATAATGTAATAATTGGGGAGATTAATTATGTTGTATTTATTTGAGTTGTGTCGAGTCGTGTCACTTTATCTTTTCTTGTTCTTTGTTGGTCATAGACCGTTTTATGTGCTTGCCATGCTTAATTAATTATTTATAGAATGACCCACAATTTGGTTCCCTGTGGGATCGACCTTGATTCGCTATAGCTATACTACGATGGACCTAGTCCTCTTGCTAGTATTGGTTTTGGTGGTCAAATATTTTAATTTCACTTGATCTACGTCATCAAGTTTTTGGCGCCGTTGCCGGGGAACCAACGGTCAATTGTATAAATAATTATTAGACATGTCAAGTTGTATGTTTTAAGGTCAGTTTTTCGTTCTTAGAGTCCATCTGGCTAGCTGTTCGTAAAAAAAAAAAAAAAAAAGAAAAAATATATATATTCTCGTTTTTTTTTGTGTCCTGTTATTCCCCGTTGTAGTCTGTAGGTCTAACGGCAGCACGAGTAATCATGCTAACTGCTAGTTTACTGACATTTGTATGTTTTTCTTATGTCCACAGCCAACCAGAGAAAGTAATTGTTCCACTGGATATTGTTCTAGAGAAAATGTCGACCAGTCAATCTTCCGCAGCGAAGAGTGAAGTCAAAATCACACGTAAAACCACGCCAGTACGGCTGGATAGGCGAACATTAATAGAAGAACGAAAAAGAAAGAGACAAGAGGAGGGGAAGGCAAAGAAATTCGATCTTTTTGAAGGTATACATGCTAGCTTCCGATTGTTATTTCCGATTCCGATTCTAGCTCAAGTTCGGAGTCTGACTCCGAGTACCTACCCACTCTTTCCTCAACTCCAGAATACCCGAGCTCTGATTCCAACCCTGAGTCTGAGTTCAACAATAAACCCATAGTACCCTGCCATCCTGAGGCAGAGGACTTATAGGATCGAGCCCGTTTACTTCCAAAATTAGGAGATCCTGGAGCTTTTATCGTTGACGTAGTCTTAGATGGGAAGAGAGCAGGCTTAGCATTAATTGATTCCGGGTCGAGTCTCAATATATTTCCACATAGAGTTTGCGAGAGGATTGGAGTCTACACGGTAATGAACAACACGATGGACATTCGCTTTGGTGATGGTCTTCGTACCGTGCGTACTGGAGACTTAAACTTCATGACTATAGGAATTGGAAGGCTTCGCTTTTTAGTTGACATAGTCATGATGGACGTGGAGGAGGATCTCAACTGCCCACTAATACTGGGACGATCATTTATGGCAACCTTGAAGGCAAAAGTAGACATGGAGAAATTTGAGCTCACACTGTTCGATGCCAAGGGCTTAGAAGTTCATACCATTCTTAGACCCCGATTCCTGCTTCCGCTGAGTATTTCAGTTGTAACAGTTCATGGTGTGGATGAGACTTCTCTAATTATTAGCCAAGAAGATACGGATATGGTTGACGCTGCCTCAAGAAATGGCGAATCAGAATTCCTGTGTATCTTACAAAGGGATAAGGACGCTCAATCCCAGCGTATAGAACCGGTGGACACCTCAATGCTTTTAGCAGACGAGGCAGAAGCCATGTTTGGAGATGGGTCACCCCCATCCAAAGGACTCGCTGAGGATCGGGAAAACTTAAAGATAAAAGATAGACGGAGAAGGGTGAAAAAGCGAACTCGTAGAGTTCGATCTCGAAGATCGCTAGTTTCGGAAGCAGAAGCTGAGGTTGGAGCCTGTTTAGATAGCAAGGATGACTGCATTTTCTTAGGACTTGCCCCCAAAGGAAAAGCGCAAATCCTCAAAGAAGGAAGGCAGATCTTGGTAAAAGCCAACCGGGTGAAGATCTGGATGGCTAAGAACAATAATTCAGAGGAATGATGATATTTGGAAAGTCGAGCTGAAGACTATAAATTCAGAACTACTTCTATCTCTTAGGTATTTGTTGTAATTTTTCTTTTTCGGATTTTTAGGCTTTTTCTATCTTTTAAATAAAAGTAGCGTTAAAACAATTGAGGTTTTTTTTTAATTTTTTCCGTGTTCCGATGACCATGGGGTTAAGGATGTGCAAAAGTTTTTTTTACTCAACTCGTTATAACGTGAAGTGAAATTTCATAGGCATGTCCTACATCGAGTCTGTTGTTTGTTTCTAAATCGCAAAGTTGTACTGAGAAGCAAGTTGGGATTAATTCTAATGTTTTGAAAATGATTATTATTATTATGAGCTGACGTTGTAACAAATTTCGAGCTATGTTGAAGACTTATTTTGCAGCGATGGAACTTCGTGTTTGGTCTCCAGTTTGCTTATATTTCTCGACGTGCTTGGACTACTCCGATATTTTGCTTCTTACTCGAGAACCGTTTCCAGAGCTAAGTCTTTTTTCTTAAATTCTCATTTTTTCTTTGTCATTAGGGAAAATGATATGTTTAAGTGGGGGGTAGGAGACTTAGCTATGGTGTGCTATAATTAAAATTAAAAGAAACGGTGTAATAGAACATTTTTGAATAAATAAAAAATTGAATAAATGCCATATTATTTATCTCGTACCCTTAGAATTGTGAGTTTCTAGCTAAGAATTGATAGGAAAGGAACCAAGTGCATGACTACGTGATCATTTTATACTTATGTGAATGCAAATTTAAGGATATTCATGCCGTTTGTTGCAAGTAGTTATTTATTATTCGATTACTCAATCTTTGAACCGAGTTTTACCGTGCAAATTGTAATAACTAAAGAAATTATGTGTACATTGCATAGATGATTGGTTATGTGGACCTAGTATCTATATTTATCTGCTGATGTATTCTATCTTCTAGCCATTTAAGCAGAGTAATAAGCTTGAGATTTATCTGTGTTTTAACAAAATGTTGAACACTGGGCTTGTAGTAACATTACCAAAGTAGCCTCGCGCTAGTGGTAATATTCATGTTATTGACCAATCCGTGAAAGGGGATTCTTGCAATGCATAATTTACTTTTAAAGCAAGTTTCTTTCTTGAGATATCTCAATGCTTGAAAATATGAAAATGAAAAAAATTCTACTTTTAAGAGGCTTCGAGTATATTTTTCTCGGTCTCCAAGTCCAAAAACCTCTTAGATAACGCTCTTGCTTATTGCACCATGTCTTTACCCATGTGATGCTTAAGAAATTGGAATTCTGATGTTGGTAGGTTAAGATTGCGAAGTTAGCATAAACTCTAATCTTGCCACGAATATATAAAACTGAATGCACATGCACACATCACTTCGGTTCATAGAGAGTAGCAGATAATGGATACCTTATGAGCATGACTGGTATGAATTGACTCGAGTTTCTTGCGTAAGTATGATTTGACCATGGAAAATGTTTTCGTGGGGAATGACTTATTGATGCTTTGTTCTGGACGATCAAAGTCTAAGTGGGGGGTAGTTGTTGACGGTCAAAATATACCCGTAAAAGTCATCAACATTATCCTTAAATCGAGCCTAATATGTTAGGAAATCACTAGTTTAACGCAGCGGAATTTAAAATTTGATTTCATTTTCTAGATCGTTCTTCGTTTAATACAATAAACACGTTAAGTAGTTTGACGGTTATACCTTGATGATCTACTAGATCATCGCTTTGACCGTCAACGGAGAGTAGTTCAATGCGCAAGCCGTCCACGCGTCCGGCCTCTATCGCTAATCCACACGAACCCCTTGCCGGAATCCTCCTTGGATTGCTATCAGAAAAACTCCAGCTGCTAGACCGGACCTTTTGTTCCCTCACAAACTCACTATGGAAGGCTCTCTATTTTACACAAGAATTATGAACTCTTGCAATTGTGATGTACAAAAGAGCTTGACACCCACTTCCTTTATATAGAGGAGGTGGCGCCCCATATGATGTGTGGAGGAGAAGAAAACCTTTTTCCAATAAAATAAGGAAAATCAACTAGATTGATTTATCTCTTTAATTATAATATATTTTGCCAATATCCTATATTGATTATAATTATCTTATTACCATAAATCTATTTTTCAAAATCAATTAATATCTTATATTAATATTATGGCAATCTTTATTAATTAAAGTGCACAATCCAAGTGTATCTTGCACACTTAAAAGTGGCGCCCATTAGTCAACTAATTGACTTCCGGAATATTCTTTAATTAATATAATTTGTATATAATTAATATCTTGTATTTAATTTATTCATAATAAATAAATATCACCATATTAATTTACCACTATAACCTTTATAGTCTAGAGATAAACTTTCCTTATTTGGTTATCAACTATAACCGCATTTTAATCCGACTCGATGTTCATATGTGTGTGACCCGATAGGCTTCCGAATATGTTGGCCGTAGACACAAAGTGAAATTTACTAAAATGCCCTTCATACCTAACGATCACGGGATAGCGTCTAGCAACACACCGTGACCCCCAATTATCGGAAGAGTCAAAAAGGAATGACTACTACCTTTCATGTGGAGCAGTTACTGTGTAACTTACAATCCTATCGCTGTAATAATATCCATACGATCGTATCTTGAGTGTCAATACATTGACGATCGTATCTTATAATCTGGATATCATGCTCTCTCGGAATAACACATTTACTCCCACTTTGAAATGATTCTCGAGAGCTAGACATTCCTTATAAGAAGGCCATTTCGGATATTCGATCCCAATCATAGGATACGCGATTCCCGGACGACCAATCATGTATACTCCGCATGCTTCAATATCATACCCAATCACTACCGCATGATCGCCCCGTGGTTAGGAGAAATCTCAATAGTGTCAAAGCATGACAATCCACACCGTGATGCCATGAAAACTCCGGTCAAAAGGATAATTACACAACCGCCACATAGTGTGACACTTAATGTAAGTGGGTCAGTCTAATGTACGCATTCTCTAATACACGTCCACGTACAGTCCAAGTGTCTCTACACTTCGATAGACGAGATCTATCCCTACCTTCTAAAAGATAGAAGACATCCAATACGTGCTAGTCTGATTATACTATCAATGTCCCATTTGATAATACATAAGACTATAGACATTTAAGTACCAACCTTGTTATAGTGATTAGAGATCTCATCAACCATAATCACTATCATGGTCTCTATCATGATTGATACTAGGGACGTTACTATATATACAAAACAAATAATATGAAGATAAACAATATATAATAACATAAGTGCTTTTATTAATCATAATAAAGTTATTACATGAACTAAATAGACTGTAAACGACCCGACCCGGTCAGATCCGGTCCAACCCGATTGGGTTTAGGACACCTTTCCAACATAATAATATATATTTTATATTAAATCATATGGTTATATTTATTATTTAATGAAATGTGATTTATAAAATATAATTTGGTATTTATGTTTAGGGTGATTTTATGCGATTTATAACGTTATATTTTATAATGATTTCCTCCATATTCATATAATTTGCATAGAAATTAAGGGTTTAATCGAATTATTGAGCAAATGAGTTTTAAAAGTCTTTAAGTGTAAACTTGAGCTAATTTCGTGATTTTATTGGTAATTATCTATGGTTTTACACTTTGCATGTCATTGTGGTTTTGTAGGTGCATAAACATGTCATAATTGGAGATTTAATGGAAGGAGGAAGATGCAAGTTGAGGATTGGAATGAAGATTTGAAGAATCAAACGAGCGTTCACTACCCATGCGGCTGGGTGGCGTCTCTAGTATTGAATCAAGCGTCGGGGTGGACGGACGTCTCAAGATATGGACGAGCGCCCAGAGAGAGAAACTTGATTCAGAGTTTTGAAGATTTCAGTGGACGAGCTTCTCATTTTACATAGAAACGGAGCGTTTGAGAAGACTCGGCCCGACTCGAAGAATTTACACCAACTGGACGGGCGTCCGTCCGCCGCCATGTTGAAACCGACTTACTTTTTCTATATATAGCCGCATTATTTCAAACCCTAATATCATCATACACACATTACAACAGCCGCAGAAAACCCTAAATTCTGAAGCCGAGTTGTGCTCGGTCGGCCAAGCCTTGGTGCTTGGTCGACCGAGGGTTAGATTGGTTGTTTTATTTAATTTGTTTCGTTTTCCTTCCGGATCATGAGGATGGCTGGAAGCTGATCAAACTTGGGGCAAGCGTGTGAAACTTTTCTGCAGCGTTTTTATTTCTCCCTTTGGATGATTTTGTGAGTTTTAATTGAAGTTGTTTCTTTTCTATGATTATGTGTTATGCAAATTTATATCGAGAGATGTTTTGCTATTGATGTTTACTATGTGACGAGAGTCGGTGTAAACCTAGATCACCATAGGAAAGATTGGATCCTTAACCTATAAGTAACGAGAGTTGATTAGGTTGAATATCTAGGTTGCTAGATTGAATAAATCTTACACCTCTGAATTGAAAGTGTTAATCTTTAAGATTGAAAGATAAAAGATTGATAGACGAATTACCTAAGAGATTGGGTATTCGTACCTTTGTTAGGTGAATCACAAGTTTAATTAAATCATCATAAGATAACCTTAGAAAGAAAGCGAGGGTTGCGGGACGGTGGATCATTGCTTGTTCTTTGTTGAATCACCATAGTCATTGTCATGGTTTTACTAGTTTTATTTATTTTCTTAGTTTGTAGTTTAGATTTATTTTTATAACGATCTTTCCTGGCTTTGGACTGACAATCCTCTGTCCAGTTTATCTTTTCGTTTTGTTATTTTAGGCTTTAATAATAATGGTATCAAACTTAGGAAACTTAATACGAACTAGATACCCCGATTCCCTGAGATCGACTCCGGTATTAATCGCTATGCTACGATCCCTACACTTGGGTATACCGGATTTATAAATTTATTACTTGTTTATTTTTCATTAGATAAAATCCGAGACAATTTATCCATTTTTTATTTAAATATGATTTATTTCGGGATAATTATTTATTTTGTAGATTGAGATAATTTTTGGAGGATAATTATAAATAGAAGAATTAAACTACAAGATAAATCCAAGCAAATACGGATGCATTGAAGATAAAGATTAGATAAGCACGGAAAAGAGGAGTAAGGCAAGACAAAAGCCGGCAAGCCAATCCAAAGGATTGGCGCCGACTTAAGGGACGCATGAAGGGGGGCGGCTTGCCCTTATCCAAAGATCGGCCGGGAATTATCCAAATGTGTTTTCAAACTCCTTTTTGATTTAGGAAAACTATTTCAGATTGGTTTAGGTTTATCCTATGTAAATTTCTCTCCTATATATTTGTACATACACACGCCATATGCACACACCAAAATACACACAATTCATAATAAAATCTTCAGTTTTACTCGGAGCAGTTTTTTACAAGTTCTTCAATTATGTAAGTTCTTGTACTTATTTTCTCTTAGTTCTTTTAATTAATTCCCCCAATTATTATTTATCGTTTGAGATTGTTATTTCTTAGTTAAATGATGTAGATCTAGGATTGTGACGTGAGGCAGTGGGGACTCCTCGCCTATAAGGATCCACACGCCCACGTCTATATTTTGTGATCTATGTATTATTTTATTTCGATTGATAATCGTGTTTCTAGTAGGTATATATAGTTACATTATGAGCTTCTATTTTTATCCGATAAGTATAGAGAAACGCTAAGATTCAGTTTTTCGCCGAGTCAATCTAGCCACGTCTTTATTGTGTGATTGTCCATTTAGAATTTCTTATCTTAGTAGGTATGGCTACGGCTACATTGCTCATCTGTTTTAATTAAAACGTGTAGTGAGGAAATACCAATATAGTACTCCTAGGTCGGCTCATGAATTGATCTTTCGGGACTTTCAGCGAGATCTAGATCTGTGTTATATTAGGGAATTGCGTGCACCTGATTATACATAAATCATAGATTAACATGATGCCTAAAAAGTTAGTGTTAATGGGACGGAGACTGATGCGATCGTCTAGGAAGTACGCCTAATCACAGGAATGTTGCCTAGGTGAGGAATA
This sequence comes from Gentiana macrophylla, assembly GCA_026214975.1. Lineage (NCBI taxonomy): Eukaryota > Viridiplantae > Streptophyta > Magnoliopsida > Gentianales > Gentianaceae > Gentiana > Gentiana macrophylla. Next base: position 84,656,441 of record CM047812.1, read on the forward strand.
CGGTTAATAGCGGCATCCCTAGTTTTGTAAGCGTGCGAGTCATATGAGATGGAGGCCGAAAAAGCGAAGTCACGTGATGTAGCATAGTGATCTGGATGGCCTACCCGGAGCTAGATCTAGTTTAGGGGATGACTCCCGTAGCCAATATAAAAAGAGATACGAATCGGATTAATAGTTGTCGAGTCTAGTTTAATTATATATAATCTCTAGATCCAGACGATAATGTAATAATTGGGGAGATTAATTATGTTGTATTTATTTGAGTTCTGTCGAGTCGTGTCACTTTATATTTTCTTGTTCTTTGTTGGTCATAGACCGTTTTATGTGCTTGCCATGCTTAATTAATTATTTATAGAATGACCCACAATTTGGTTCCTTATGGGATCGACCTTGATTCGCTATAGCTATACTACGATGGACCTAGTCCTCTTGCTAGTATTGGTTTTGGTAGTCAAGTATTTTAATTTCAATTGATCTACGTGTCACGGATTTTATCAACACAAAATAAACAAGTAATAATCCGGTTAACCTCAAGTATAAGGATCGTAGTATGGAGGCTAATGCCGGGTCGATCTTACGGGGAACTAAACGATTGTGGTTTCTAGTTTTTATCTAACTAACCTATGTCACGATTACTAAGCTAAATAACGGATAAAACTAAACGAATACTGCAAATTAAACTTTAACTAAAACGTAAAACTGGACAGAAGAGATGATCTAAAGCCAGGGAAGATACGGGCTGCGAACCAATTTAAACTAACTAATCTAAGATGCGGATAAAAGTAAACTAACTAGGCAAATTCAAGCTTTTAAGGATTTAAATCAAATTTATAACGAGCAAACGAGGATTGATCCACCTATCCAACAAGCATTGATTCCCTATCTCGATTATAGTGCAGTTTTTATTCAGATTGTGGTCTCACCTTACCTAGACATGAACCCTAATTCCTTAGAAAGTTCATCTATCAATCTATTATCTTCCGATGTAAGATTAACGCGTTTAATAATCAAAGGTGCAAACTTCGTGTTTATAACCTAGTAATCAGACCTATTAACTTCCGTTATTATAGATTCGAGTTACTATTCTTATTCATGGTGATCTAGGGTTTGTTAAGACTTCCATCAACAACAAACAATCAACACATGCATATCTTCCGATATAAAAGCAAATTAAACATGAATAAACATGAATAAGAAACAACCTTTATTAAAAACTCACAGTATAATCGAAGAAAACGAAATCAACAATTGTTGGACGGCTTCACAATACTCGTTTGATGAAGCTTTTAGCCTCTGAACATCCTCAGCAACTCAAATTTGCAGAAAAAGTACATAAAAAGTAACTAGTGTTTAATCTAAATTAAGAGCATGAAAATAGGAATAAAAAGATGGAAAACGCAGCCTAAAGCCGCCCCTAGGTTTAGGGTTTTGAATAATGTGTGTATGATGATCTTTTGTGAGAAAACGACCGACTATATATAGATTTTAAAGTCGGTTTCGCTAAGTCGGCCACCGGACGCCCGTCTGAAACCTTGAACGCCCGTCCGCTCCTCAATAATACCGAATCGGGCGAGTCATGACCAGGCGCTTCGTCGCAGGCGGCGTCCACTCCAGCGTCCAAACTTCCTGAATCAAAGATGACACCCTGGGCGCTCGTTCAATTACACCAGGACGCCCGTCCACTGGGCGGAGATCTTTGACGCCTTGATTTGATATGATCGATTTTGATTTATTGATCTTTATCTTTTCTATCTCTATCCCACTTCTTCATTATCTCTTTTATCATCATATATCTCGAACTTAATCAATCTTTGATCATCTTTTGAGCCTCCAACATGTATCTATAACACATCAAAACATCATAAAATGTAATAATGCTCAAATAATCATAAAATCACAATTAAAACACATAAATCAACCTATTTTGCGATTAACTCTTCTAAAATCTCATTTGCTCAATATATCCATTAAACCCTCGTTTCTTATGCAATTTAGTACAATTACGGGAAAAATATCATAGAATATAGCATTATAAATCGTATAAATTCACCTTAACAACTCCCCACACTTAAGCTTTTGCTCGTCGAAGCAAAACAAAACAAAAGTTAGGCTCGAGAGAAAAACAGGCATCTAGCGTGCATAACACATATCCAATAAATCGAAGTTCACCCTTGTGTGTGTGCATAGCCATAATAAACTTCCACTATATCCAAACTCGAGAAACTCAAAGCAAAACTAGCTAATACCCCCTTGTAGACTAGTCATAAAGGACACTCATAAGATGCACCCTACAAACGTGATATATCCCGAAAAGAATGATCGAATATATCTAGGGCCTTTACGGAATACTCGAGAGGATAATCCCTACAACATATCATCGGTTTATCTTTGGGGATAAGATGAGCGATAACTTAGTCTTATATACATTTCATAACACTTTATCAGTTGATTTAACTTTTCACTTAAAACACACATCGAGAATGAGCTCTTGCCTGTCATAGCGAGAATAGGACATTTCGAGATAATACCTACCTTACTCCAATCATAAGGCGACTTCTTACGGTATCGTCGTGAGCTTTTAGTCATCATAGTGGTATAGGACATACGTGGTATCCCCTATCTCACTCAAATCATCGACTAGCTTTCGACACACACAATTAATTTCATATTAATTCAACTTTTTCACTTGACAATAGCTACGTGTTACTTATCACATTCAAACCTTAGATATTCACAGTATCTCATACTCCGGATCTAAATACAAACTATCATAAATCTCACGATATATACGTAGCACTAAGCACATGACTTACGAGATAATCAAAAACTACTAATCCAAAAGGGGTATAGCTTTATAAAAATAGCTCATTATTCACTATGGCTCGTGAAAAATAGTGTCAGGTGAAACATCTAACTTACCAAATATATGATACGTAGCATAGATGACTATCGAAAACAAAGAACATTAACATGTATTGCCTACCCGGGACAAAACAAAAACAACAGTGTCGGAAAATCGCAAAAATTTTAGCTCATTTGCACAGAAACATTACGAAATAAACAAATGTGTAGATGCATATCGAAACATTCCCCTCCCCCACACTTAAAAATCAACATGTCCTCATGTTGTGCAAAACGAAAGAAAAAGAAAAGACTTAGTGATTTAAAAGCGACACTCGAATCGTTGGTCGGGCGGAGCCTTCATAATGATACCACGAATGTATAACCGGACAATGTAGATACTGCACATCTCGGACAACAAGGAACCATCTCGGGAAAGCGGGAGTCATACCAACATGAAAAGAGATATCAAAAATAAAGATAAATCAAAGTGAGAGCACTCAATACATCCGGAAAGTTGAAACACAGTTGAAGCGAAAATACTTCGCCTTATGGCTTACAAGGTCCATCGAAAATAAATAGTAGCAATATCAAAATTACAACGAACCGTAGAAGTAAAAGTGTCAATACAAAACAACCAATGTAAAAATAGACAAAATAAAATCAAGGTTGGCTCGGCGCCTTGAGAATCATCATTTGGAGGATCGGAGGAGGGTCCGGAAGGTGGTGCCGTAGCCCAAATTGCCGAGTCGGTGCTCCTCATCGAAGATGACTCGAGTCGTGTAAAGCATCCGCAATGACTTGCTCAATCTCATCGATAAAAGATAATCAACGGAGCTCGGATTGAAGATTCTGTCATCCCTCGGTTGCCGCCCTCACGGGATGCATTGAAGAATCGTCAACATGTTGTTCTGCGTGTATCCCGAATAGCACCGAGCCATTCCGGAAACTATTGGCCATGCTTAACCGCATCCCGGCGGCGGGAGATAAAGGAGGAAGGAGGGCCTTACGAGTGCCGCCGACGAACCAGGCTCCGTAGGTGCCTCCGGCTCGAAATGTCGAGGGCTTACTCTTTTCCCTCTGTATAGGCCTAGGGTTCCTCGGTTTATGATCCGCCCCAAACTCAGGCACACCGGCATCGAGACACAAACTGTGGATCAAATGAGGTATGATCAAGCTCCGTGTATAAACCTTCCGATTGATCGAGATCTCGTCATACAAAGCTCGTCCCACATCCACATTCAAACCAAATGTCAACGCATACAACACTCCTGGTCACTATATGAAAATGTGTCAAGTTGTTTTAGGCAACAACCGATTCTCGAATGAATCGACACTGGACCTTCCAATCCTCCGTCCAGTCGTGGTAACCAACTCCTTCCGGTCTCCTCCGGTCTCAGCGTCCAGGCCACATCCGGGCAAACTCGCAATCTCAACTCCTCCAAAGGATCTGTCCCCAAACTACGTACATGCACAATCTCCTCCTTATAGTCCCGACCCTCGAAAGCCGCTAAGTTGTATTTCCGAGTAATCACCTCCGGTGTAAAGGAACTTCCACCCCTCGAACCACGACTACCTTTGTCCCAAGTCGGTTTCGAGCAGTTTGCATAAAATTCCCGAACTAGGAGCTATTCACGGGGTAGTCGGGATTGTCATCAAGGCTTCCCATTTCCTATCCTTAAGCAACTTAACGAACCCGGATCGACCTTCGCCTCCAAAATAGCCCTCTCAACCAACATGTTTCTCGAAAAATAGTGTTTGGTATAAACTTCATGAGCTCACAGGGTTCACGAAGCTTGCGAGGCAATGGCATCGGGCAACGGTTTTAGACTTCTTCCTGGAGGGGGCTGCCCTAGGTACAAGCTGGCTCCTCTTCCCGGGTAGCATCGGCATCCTCTTCAACCCTAGGCGAACCTCCACCTCTCTCGAACTCTCGGCATCCGTACTAAAGGCACATCATCATCCGTCTCGGACTCGAGGATGGCTCATCTCGTAAGGTTGCCCTAGTTTGGAGTGGCCACAGGGGTTGCTCACGAATACTCACACCCGGTTAGGATCAACTAAGGTGGGGTCAATCTCTTTACGCTTCTTCCCGCCTCCGGGCCACTTCCTTACCATGCCTCTTCACAAGCGCCTTCTTATGAACCATTTCCACGCTAATCTAAACCAAACAATCCAAATGTGCACAAAGGATACCCGTTTATCATCCAAAGCGGGATTTCAAATCAACCAAACCACAAACCACATCCATAATCATCACCAAACAACCCATTCATCACCCATCACAACACCACATCACCAAAAGCGAAGCGAGAAAGAAACACCAAAACCGTAAAAGAAAACAAATTAAGGTGACATTCATGAAAGCGAGCCGACCCAAAGATCGAACTCACAAAAGCGTGAATGAAATCGAGAAAAGTTGTTACCAACTTACCAAGTAGGGTGAGTAGATCTTGTCGAGATGAAGATTAGTCAAACAACACCAAATTGGCTCCCAAAATCGGATTTTTCGCTCAAAAAGTCGGATTGAAGTGGGTCTGATTCTCCAAAAATATCGTGTGTTGGGGATTTGGTTGTGAAAATCAAAGAGAGGGTATCAAAGGCGGCCTATAGCACTTTGAATCGCTCGAAATGGTTTAGAATTGACGATTTTAGGGCAAAAGGAGGAGAGAAACCGTTTGGCGTTTTGAAATTACGAAAAAGTGAGGTTCACTCGATGATGGGGTATATATATAGCGAGAGGTTGGGCGCTCGTCCAACAACCACGGTGGGCGCGTCACCGGGAAATCGAATGAAGCTGGACGGGCGTCCAATTTATCGAGCTTCGTCAAGATTTGAAATCACATACGAGATTGGAGGAATAAAGCAGGCGGGCGTCCAGGCTTAGTGGGCGCTTCGTCACGAAATTGGTCAAAGCGGACGGGCGTCCAGTGTTACAGGCGGGCGTCAAGCGATATAAGTGCAAAAATCATAAAATTTCCATACACATCAAATTGAGAATTTCCACTTTCTTATTAAACTTAAATAAAACTTCAAAAATACAAATAAAAAGCAAATGAAGTACAAAATTACTAATAAATAAAAACAAATGGAAAGCGTTGGGTTGCCTCGCCACTCGGCGCTTTTGTTTTACGTCGTTTGCTCGACGAAACATCCTAAGAACGCTAGTCATCATAAATGTCCGACCAATCGATCACTCGAATGAGGCGGCGGAGCATGTCAATCGCCGGAGGAAATCATACTCATCTTGTAAACCCAGTCCTCACCAACTACATCAACACCTCGAAAATGCTCGACTTGCGAAGACTAGCGCTAAATCACAAAGATCGGATCATTGAGGATGGTGTAAGGACGTCTGAGATTCACTGTAACTCCTCGGTAGTAAAGTCTCCACCTCCCGAACAACGGGAACAATGAGAACATAGGTGACCGTCTTGACGCGGTACTAATGTCAAAATCTACGTGCAAAGCGATGGTTCCTCCCGGCCCGTCATCTACGGTGAATGAGTGGAATCCTCCCAAGGAAAGGTAACTCCTCCGGGTGAACACCGAAATCCATATCTAGAAAGCACAACTAAGCGTGAGATAAAAACAAAGACTTAATAAGGCTAAAAGCGAATAAACTAAACTTAAATACTAACACTATCAAAGCATAAAACAAAGCAACTAAAAGAACGATATCTAGGTTGCCCCTAGTGGCGCTTTTGGTTAATGTCGTTAGCTCGACACATTATAAGCTCACTGGATCAGGCCATTTATCCTTCGCCGACCATTACCTCGTTTAAGCTCGATCGAGTGGTGTGGTGCTGAACGAGATCTCACACATGGGGTGAAATCTTTGAAAGCTCTCCAAACCTTCTTAAGTCTCCCCATGGTTGTGTTCTTTCTCCTCGACTCCTCTCGATGACGTTTAAGTTGTCGCCCCTTTCTAACTCTTCCATATCAAAGCACTACACGCGGAACTTCTTCAGACGGATCACTACCGTCATCCTCGGAGAACAATTCGGGGCGATAACTCGTCAAATTCTTCGACCGGAGTAACACCACATCCGAGAATATCGAGAAATTTAACAATCAAAGATGTCTCTTTGGGTTCACCAATATAGTGTTTGCATCTTTGACCGTTGACTCAAAGCGGTTCACCACTATAACCACGAAGTTCTAGAACGCCTCCCGGAATGATTTGGAGAATCTCGAAGAAAGGCCGGACCAGCGCGTCCTTAACTTTCCAGGAAAGCAGATGTAACCTGGAATTATATAGAAGAACTTGTTCGCCGACATGAAATTCTCTCCTCTTAATCTTAGCATCGTGAGTAGCTTCCATCTTATCCTTACTAATCTGGCACTTTCATAGGCCTGGAGTGCGAATTCGATCCACTCATTATAGCTAGCCTTTGTAGTCGATGCTTCCCACAAGATTGGGAATCAAAGTTCGAAACTTTGTAGCCCAATAAGCTCTATGCTCTAACTCGACAGTGAGATGACATGGTTTCCGTAGACCATCGATATGGTGATGTACCCATAGGGGTCTTATAAGCGATTCGATATGCCCACGGTACATCATCCAACTTTAGACTCTCGGTCTTTCCTATGGATGATAATGATCTTCTCCAGGATTTTCTTAATGCTCACGGTTGCTCCTTTCAAGCACGACCACTAGTCATCGGATGATACGGTGTGCCAATTTTATGACGAACACCATACTTCTCAAGTACTTTCTCTAGGGTCGATTGCGAAATCGTCCCTTCATCACCGATCAAGGCACGTGGACTTCCAAACCTCACGAAAATATTCTTCTTTAGAAATTTCATTACCGTTTATGATCATTGTGAGGAGTGGCTTGGGCCTCCACCCATTTAGACACGTAATCCACGCAGACTAAGATGTATTTATTACCGCAAGATGATGGGAATGGTCCCATAAAATCGATACCCCATACATCAAAGACTTCGCATTCGAGGATGGGTTTTAAAGGCATGTCAAAACGCTTGTCGAGTACCGGTTCTTTGGCACCTATCACAAGCTTTACAAAAGCTTCCGTATCTTTAAAGATCGTAGGCCAATAGAAACCGGATTGAAAGATCTTAGCAGCGGTTTTCCACGGACCAAAGTGACCTCCGTGGGTCCACTCGTGGCAGCCTTTGCTCAATGATGTCACGTTGCTCGGATTCGAATACATCTCCTAAGCAAACCATCTTTCTGAGATCTTGAAAAGATAAGGTTCATCCCAAACGAAATATTTCAAATCCGAGAAGAACTTTTTCTTCTCCTCGATAAGACATCTACGGATCGAGATAACGGCCATGAAGGTAGTTTACAATGGAAGAATACCATGGAACATCGGGGAGCGGCCATCGATCAACATGATGTTTTCTAGAGGAAAGTAGAGATCTATATCATCACGGTTCATTCTTTTCCTCGATTAACATCCTAGACACATGATCCGCTACTACATTCTCACTTTGCCCTTTTATCCTTAAACGGACGTCAAACTCTTGTAGGTCAATATCCAGCGTAGTAAGCGCGGTTTAGCCTCTTTCTTAGTCATCGATAACGCATAAGCGGCGTGATCATCCACACGATCACTTGAGCTCCTAACAAGTAACTACGAAACTTGTCCATAGCAAAGACTACGCCGATGAGTTCCTTTTCGATAGTAGTATAGTTAACTTGAGAGGGTTCAATGTGTGACTTGCGTAATAGATAGGTGGAACTTTCCCTTGATCTTTTGCCTAGAAGCGGACAACAAAGCATAGTTTGATGCGTCACACATAAGCTCAAATGGTAGGTTCCAGTCAGGCGATATAAGAATCGGAGCGGATATTAAACGATCCTTAAGCTCCTCAAACGCTTGCTTGCAGCTTGCATCAAAATTAAACTCAACGTCTTCCTTTAGTAAAGTGGGCGAGGGGCTTGGCTATCTTGGAGAAATCTTGAATGAACCTCTCTATAGAAGCCGACATGTCCGAGAAAACCTCGGACTTCCCGAACATTCTTAGGGTAACTCATCTTCTCAATAGCTTCTACCTTGGCCCTATCTACTTTATACCTTTGGCGAGAGATCTTGTGGCCAAGAACTATTCCTTCATCTACCATGAAATGGCATTTTTCCCAATTAAGTACTAGGTTCTTTTCACACACATCCGGATAACACTGATCAAGATTGTCAAGGCAATCATCAAAAGATGACCAAAAACCGAAAAATCATCCATAAAAATCTCCATACACTTTTCTACAAGCCCGTCAAAGATGGCGGCATACATACATCGCTGAAATGTAGCTGGGGCATTGCGAGAGACGAACGGCATTCGTCTATATGCGAATGTACCATGTAAGAAGCGGTGAAGGTGGTCTTTTCTTGGTCATTTGGATCAATGGGTATCTGGAAATATCACGAATATCCATCTAGGAAGCTTGAGTAAAATCGTGCCCCGCCAGGCGCTTTCGAGCATCCGGTCAATGAATGGAAGGGAAAGTGATCTTTCATGGTTACCTCATTGAGCTTTCGATAGTCGATGGACTCACTGTAATCCGATAACAAGCCTCAATGCAATTTCCTCTCCTTCTCATTCTTTTCAATTGTAATTCCACCCTTTTTGGGAACTACTTGAGTTGGGGAAACCCATTCACTATCGCGATGGCATAAATGATTCCCATGTCCGGAAGTTTAATGATTTCCTTTCTAACGACTTCTTGCATATGAGGGTTTAGCCTTGTTTGGGTCGTCTCGACACACTTGGCGCCTCATTCGTCTTGATCTTGTGCATCTGAGATGTCGGAGATATTCACGATATCTCTACTTGCCAACCAAAAGCTTTTTCATTCTTCTTCAAGGCGTTAATCGGTTTCATTTCTTACATGACGGGAGAGCTTGGCGGAGATATGATTAAAGGAAGCTTGTCGCCCTCTCTTAAGAACACATACTTAAGATGTTTAGGTAACGGCTTCAACACCAAATCCAAGCAGGGGGCTTCTAAACTAGACTTGAGATCTCCACTTTTCAACTCAATATCATTGAGTTTACTCTGTAGTCCCACCGCCAAAGCTTCTCCTTCCAGCATGACTCTTCCTCAAAATCATTTGCTAGTTGATCCAGATTCACCTACCATGAGTATTCAAATTATCAACTAATCGCTCATATCTCGCTTCTACGACCATGACTTGCTTATCCATATAGTCGGTGAAATCATCCGTCATATAATCAATGGAAAAGCCGGTTGGAGGGGCAGAGGGTACTTGAATGGACTTTAAGACATTGTAACTCACCTCTTGGTCACCAACTCGGATAGTCACTTGCCCACCATCGCGATCGATGAGAGCTCGAAAGTTGTAGATAAGAAAGGTCTTCCTAGAATCAAGGGAGCGTTTTAGTCTTTTCTATATCTAAGACATACCAATCAAGCTGGAAAGGTAAATCGATCAATCGAACCAAAGCGTCTTTTAGGATTCTGAAGCTTTCTTAGAGGATCTATCCATGAATTGTAAACTCATAGTAGTGGGTTCTAGAAGACTTTGTAAACCATTTGTTTGCATACTGAGACATTGGCATAAGGCTTATAGAGGCACCTAGATCACACAAAGAATTTGGGAAGACTAGACCTCCCATCAAAACTGTAAGTACAAATTTGCCAGGGTCACCTCTTTTAGTTGGTAAGTTTTCATAATTAATCATGGAACAATCCTCACCAATCTGCCTTTCCATGCCTGCTAATTTCTTCTTCGAAGACACAACATCCTTGATAAATTTTGTATACTTAGGCATCTCGACTAAGACATCCGACAATGGAAGATTCACCTGAGTATTTTTCAAAAGGTTTAGCACCTTTTCGTACTTCTTATCCTCAATCAAAGGAATGTTGCTCTTTCTCGGTGGAAATGGAAGTTTCTTAAGGTCATCCTCAGAGAAAACCTTTTTCGAGGATGCACCTTGTGACTCTGTCTTCCAGATCCTTCCAACGAGCAGTTTTCAGATTTCTCAATAGTCGGGGATCGGCCCGACTTTCGCTGCTTCTTTTCGGCTCCTCGAGGATCGGCCACTTGAGGATCACCAAATTCTTCACCTCTCGAGGATCGGCCACCTGAGTTTTCTTTTTTGCGATTGAGAGTGTAGGTGCTCGGCTTTCCTCCCGCCTTATCAATGGCGAGAGAGGGGCTAGTGGTTTCCCGGATGGGAAGGACCACTAACTTGAGTACCGCTCCGAAGATTCATTGCCTTGGCCTCCTCTCACCGTATTGAATTGATGGCACGAGGTCGGTACATTGGCCTTTGTTCAAATCGGCTGAGCAACTTGACCACCCTTCGGATTCTTCTCGGTGGCCCGGGCGGTGCTGAGGGGTCTAGAAGCTAAGCTGCTCATTGATTGCCCAATTTGTCTCTCAAGATTCTTCATCGATCTACTTTGCTCTTCCAACTTAGCCTCAAGATTTGTAGGTTGGGAGGGGCTTTGAGAGTTTTGGTGATTTGGAGCATAGGTGGTGGGGGCGACTTTGAAATTGAGAATTTGAATTGGAAGGCCAATTACGATTGATTTTTGCGTAGGATTGGAAAAATTCAAGTTGTGATTCCCGATTAAAACCAGGTTTCTATTGAAGTTCGATTCGAATTAAAATTGAGTTGGGATTGAAATTTGAAGATGGATTAAACCTTGGTTTTGAAAATTGCCACGACACAGGCCGATTGAACCTTTGATTGTTCGGCCATAGAATGCATTCACTTCCGCATTCTGTCCGTTCATAAAGGCGAGAATTTAGAAGTGTGCCCCAACTCGTCACAATTTTGACATGTGACTTGATTGTCTGCATCCATAGTCATGAGCAGCATTAACTTGATAAGGTGCGGGGATTAAATTGACATTGGCCATTCATATGGCGGTTTGACAACAATTTTTTATGTCTGAGAACACGAGGGTTTGCGGAAAGAAGGAAGTTTGATTTATAGGATTGGAAACTTGAGGGAGGCCATCGCACTGCAAAAGATGGCAATCAAACTTTGTAAATTGACTTCCTCAACCTTGGGAGGAGGAGGTGCTGAATTGCTTGATAAGAGGGGCATAGTTATATTTGGCAATGTCCTCAAACAATGCCCATCCTCATCGTGGCGTTTTTTTCTTGAAAGGCCCCCCTTGAAGAACTATTGACCATGCCTTTTGTAAGCTCGGTCAATCCTTTGAAGAATGTATTGACTTGCCTTTCCGGTGGCAAGCCATGGTGGGGCATTTTCTAAGAAGGACTTGAATCTCTTCCAACACTCGAAGAAAGATTCATTCTCTTTTCGATAGAATGTGAAAATGTCATTTAAGCTTTAATTGTGTCTTTGAAGGTGGAAAATATTGACTCAAGAACTCCTTTTCGAGTTACGCCAGGTGGTGATAGATTCGAAGGAGAGAGGTGTACCACTCTTTAGCCTCTCCTTTCGAGAGAAAAAGGAAAAGTTTAAGTTTAATAGCATCCTCACTTACTCCTTGGATGCGTGTAGTACCGCATATCTCTAAGAATGTGTGTAAGTGGGTATCGCGGATTCTCCGATTGGTAGCCGTGAAAAATTGATGCGTCTTTGCATCATCTGGATAAGTCCCGGCTTGATTCAAAAGTTTGTGCGATGCCATTTGGAATAACAATAGCCGGGTTGACGCTTGACCGCTGGCATGGCGTAATCGCCAAAGGTACGTCTATTATCGTGGCCATTATCACAAAATCGGTGATTTCTCTTGCTAGTTGTTCTTCAAGATCCCATTTCGCTCATCGGCGAGAACGCATGAAGCGGAAATTCCGCTGTTTGGCGGACTATGGTTCGCTCGGTCGGGTCGGTGTATATTAACAAACCCTTTTGACTCGAGTTTGCATAAACCGGACCAAAAACAAGTGGAACAAAACCTAAAAACTACGAAGAGATTAAAGCCTAAACTATAAATCAAAAGCCTAAAGAGAGGAAAGGAAAAGAAGAAAGGAAAACAAAAGTGTTAAAGAAAACAATACCGGACGGACGTCCAAAAGATTGGACGGGCGTCGAGATGAAATTGAGTCGGACGGGCGTTCGATAATGTAAGCGCCGTCAGCGCAGAGAAATATCTGAGCGGGCGTCCAAAAGTGATGGGCGCTGCGTCTAAGTGAATAAAAGCGAAGCGAAGTGATAATTTCCCGCCGGACGGGCGCCCAATATCCAGGCGCCCGTTTGCTCACGGGAAAACTTAGAGCGTAAGCGAGAATTTGCGAGATAAAGGAAGGAAGAACGTCGGGGAAAAGCGAGGAAAAGCAGAATATCTAACTTCAAGAAAAATACTAAGGAAAGTTTTAAACCCTAATTATCTACTTAACAACTACCTAAAACAATTATCAACTAAAACAGGAATTTAAAAGCGGATTAAAACAGGAAAGCGAAACAAAAACAAGCGAGAAAACAAAAAGGAAAGCGAAAATAAAAACTAGACAACCGTCCGGTTCCCGGCAACGGCGCCAAAAACTTGTCACGGATTTTATCAACACAAAATAAACAAGTAATAATCCGGTTAACCTCAAGTATAAGGATCGTAGTATGGAGGCTAATGCGGGTCGATCTTACGGGAACTAAGCGATTGTGGTTTCTAGTTTTATCTAACTAACCTATGTCACGATTACTAAGCTAAATAACGGATAAAACTAAGCGAATCACGCAAATTAAACTTTAACTAAAACGTAAAAGCGGGATGAGAAGAGATGATCTAAAGCCAGGAAGATACGGTCATGCGAACCAATTTAAACTAACTAATCTAAGATGCGGATAAAAGTAAACTAACTAGGCAAATTCAAGCTTTTAAGGATTTAAATCAAATTTATAACGAGCAAGCGAGGATTGATCCACCTATCCAACAAGCATTGATTCCTATCTCGATTATAGTGCGATTTTATTGATTGTGGTCTCACCTTACCTAGACATGAACCCTAATTCCTTAGAAAGTTCATCTATCAATCTATTATCTTCCGATGTAAGATTAACGCGTTTAATAATCAAAGGTGCAAACTTTGTGTTTATAACCTAGTAATCAGACCTATTAACTTCCGTTATTATAGATTCGAGTTACTATTCTTATTCATGGTGATCTAGGGTTTGTTAAGACTTCCATCAACAACAAACAATCAACACATGCATATCTTCCGATATAAAAGCAAATTAAACATGAATAAACATGAATAAGAAACAACCTTTATTAAAAACTCACAGTATAATCGAAGAAAACGAAATCAACAATTGTTGGACGGCTTCACAATACTCGTTTGATGAAGCTTTTAGCCTCTGAACATCCTCAGCAACTCAAATTTGCAGAAAAAGTACATAAAAAGTAACTAGTGTTTAATCTAAATTAAGAGCATGAAAATAGGAATAAAAAGATGGAAAACGCAGCCTAAGCCGCCCCTAGGTTTAGGGTTTTGAATAATGTGTGTATGATGATCTTTTGTGGAGAAAACAGCCGACTATATATAGATTTTAAAGTCGGTTCTGCTAAGTCGGCCACCGGACGCCCGTCTGAAACCTTGAACGCCCGTCCGCTCCTCAATAATACTTCGAATCGGGCCGAGTCATGACCAGACGCTCGTCCAGACAGCGTCCACTCCAGCGTCCAAACTTCCTGAATCAAAGATGACACCCTGGACGCTCGTTCAATTACACCAGACGCCCGTCCACTGGACGGAGATACTGGACGCCAGTTTGATATGATCGATTTTTGATTTATTGATCTTTATCTTTTCTATCTCTATCCCACTTCTTCATTATCTCTTTTATCATCATATATCTCGAACTTAATCAATCTTTGATCATCTTTTGAGCCTCCAACATGTATCTATAACACATCAAAACATCGCAAAATGTAATAATGCTCAAATAATCATAAAATCACAATTAAAACACATAAATCAACCTATTTTGCGATTAACTCTTCTAAAATCTCATTTGCTCAATATATCCATTAAACCCTCGTTTCTTATGCAATTTAGTACAATTACGGGGAAAAATATCATAGAATATAGCATTATAAATCGTATAAATTCACCCTTAACACTACGTCATCAATCCTCAACCCCAAAACCTATGTGATCAACAAGAAACCCTAAAATCCTATTTCTTTGCAGAACATCGAAACTGAAAAAGCCTGTAAAACTGAAGATTACCTGGTTTTACTGCTGTGAAACTATTTTTAGATTATTCTACGCTTCAAGACGATCGTTTCGACTACTCATTGCTGCGAAACAGAGCTACGGATTAAAAGATACGAATTTTTCAAGAATTGAACTCTACGAATACAAAAAACTGGGGCTAAACTGAAAACTTACGAAATCGAGTGATGTTATTTTCCAAAGTTGGGTCTCCTCGCGCTGATCACTTTTCTCTCCTGCGGCATCTTGAATAGATGAACGGATTGATCACACGGTTCTCCCTTTTATTTCGCTTTCTCTGCGTTGCTTCTCCTTCTGTGTGCGCCGTTCCACTTTTTTTTTTCTTTCCAGAAATATGCATCCCACACAATGAATTAATTTGGGGATTAATTCCTTTTTATAGCCAATAATTAAATCTTTTATAATTAATAGCTAAATCCTTTAATTAATTCCTTTTTAAATAAATAAACGGGACAAATAATAATTAGGTCGTAGTAAATACACCCAATGACTATTTTACCCTTTTACGAAAAGTCGGGATGTTACATTCCTCCCCCCTTAAGAGGAGTTTCGTCCTCGAAACTCGAATGTAACCGAGAGGTACTTGAACTCTGGACTTTGCGAAGCGTTTCCTCTCCTACCTCATACAGTCTTCTTCTTCTTCCATCTTCCCAACTCTTCCACCTGTCTTGAGCTATCTCGAGGTAGCGACGATCTACTTCAATCTTCTCGTTGGCTCGCTGTATCAACTCTGGTCTCGTATTCTGTTGTCGCTCCACTTCATCCCAAAAACTCGTGTTCTTCTATCTCTACCTTCATGAAAGATCGCCAACAGTACTGTTCCAATTCTTATACTTCTTGGTCGCTCTGAGAGGAATTGCAAGTGCCATCTCGTGGTTTTCCATTCTTTATTGTCCTTCCCAATCTTCCACAATCGGAATCCCAAAGCTGATTCCTCTACCAACTGTTGCTATCTTCATTTAACCCGTGACCAATGGCTGCTTGGGCTCCAGCCACTCACTTGTAACCGGAAACAACTGGATCTTTGTCTTGCTTATCTTACGAACTCATCGACTACCTCGAATCTTGCAATCATTGGTTCAACACTTCTTTGATTGCTCATGCTGACCTATGTCCTGAGTGCTTGAGTTTCCCAATTGACTCACAACTTCCTGGCACACTTGACTTCTTTCGATCTCAACTTCCATCATGGCACCACGAACTTGCTGAAGAACTGCAAGGATCCCGGCTGAAAGACTTCTAAGACTTCTTGGGGATGGGAAACATGCATTTACCATACTTTCTCTCTGACGGTCTGATTCAATCCTTATGCCAATTAGGGTTATCTTGGAAAGTAAAAGAATTTGAAAAGTGACAAGTTGAGTACCAGGGTGGTGTGTCAACTAGGTAAGCCAAGGAAGGGTGCAACGCACTTGAAATAAGGAAGGTTGCTTGGGTTACAAGCAAAACATGAAAAATCCGTGTTGAGGAAAGTTGAAGTTGGTTCCAGGATGAAGAATGAGGCATTGTATCATAATACAAAAGATAGCCACCAGAAGGAAACAAAAGAACACCTTGCAGATGAAATTCTTTTGAGAGAGTGGAATTCTGCAAGATACGGTGGTCTACAAAGACTTCAGAGGCAACTTGGAAGAATGGTAATAGGCTTTCATATAAACCTGATGGACTTGGAAACATTAACTGCGAAGGAAGGAACTGGACTTGAGAACATTAGGCTGATAACCTTGATTGTTAAAAACTTGGTTAACAAAAAAAAATGGATGTTGGCGAACTAGGAAAAAAAATATTCAGTTCGCATGAGTTCCTTAGAGGGAACATCATACAATAGAAAATCAAGGTAAAGGTGTAAGGTCGAGCGCCAGAAGGACTAAAAAGAATTTAGAAATCAAAGGAGAGCAAGAATCTCAACATGAAGTAACTATGGAGGGAAAACGAGCACATCAAAGGGTCTCAGAATGAAATTAAACACTTGTCAGGAAGTGTCCAAGTTTGCAATAGTCAAAGAGAGGTTATTACGAGATTTAAAAGAAATAGAAATTTCTCCAAAGAAATTGTAAGGGAACATCAAAAGTTTGAATAAATAAGCATCAAACACGATTTTGAATGAAGAGGAGACGATACTTAAAAAAAAATTGTCGAGTAAGGTTTGATTTCAAAGAATTAATTCAAACCTCCAAAGAGAGTTTAAGAAAAATCATTGACGATTCAAATCAAAGGTTCAAGGTCGCACTACTCGAGAGGAATAGTGCACTGCCAAGGAATAAATGCTCAAGGTTATTCCACGTGTGGGAATGAGAAAGTAAAAAAAATGAAACAGACCTTCAACCGGTGTAACAAAATTGGAATAGAAATGCGAAAATAGAAGATGGAAAGTCTAAAGTGTATGTGACGGTTCATGGCTCTAAATGGCCTGAAAGAGAGTTAAAACTGAAGGGTACAAGGTAAAGTAATCTGAAATGGAGATCAAAAGTTTAGGAACTCAAAAGTCGGTTGGCTAGTTGGGTTCGTAAGGCATCAAAAAAATTCTGCCTTCTACTTGAAACTAGTTTAGCATAAATTGATAGAAGGTTAAAGATAAGTAACTGGAGAGGAATGCGATGATAGGCTTAAAAATATGACCAGCAAAAGAAGATATGCATACGTTAAAGGAACAGGCAGCATTAGGTGAAATAGTTACAATATCGACACTACCCTTAGAGGGGAGCTGAGAATAAACACAAAAAAAAAAAAGGAATGTTCTGACATCAGAAGGCTTAGTCAAATTTGGATTTGAAATGAATGATGGGAGTGCAACACTGCAGAGAGGATTTGTTGAGTTTAAAGATCTCAAATGGGGGATTACATGAGAAACAAATTACCAGAAAAGGGTATATTTATAAAAGGGCACGAAAAGGGTCTGAACATCAAACATGGCATGCTGGAGGATAGCATCTTGGTTCTTGTTTAACACTGCAAAAGAAACTATAACGTTAACTTTACAAACTCCTACTAAAAGATTTAACTCATAAGGAGATCAAACTTCAGGGAACTCCTAAACATAACAGTCGTAACTTACGACCCTCTTAGCCCAAACTCTAAGTGAAAGAGGTGAAAATTCCTTTTAGGTTGCTGTGTAAGATTTTTACTCTGGATCTGACATTATCAATTTATACAGAACAAACGAAGAAGAAATTGAGCACGATCCAAAGAGAAAAGATCTTGATACCGGAGTTTTCCAGGTGATGTAAAAATATTAGAATTTTTGAATGAAGATAAGTTGGTCAAAAACAGTTATTTCTGAAAATTGCACAAGCTGCCAGAATTTCCAGATTAATAAACACTGTGTTGAATTGCAAATCGAGATCAAACGAAAAATAATCTGAACTTAATCCCAAAATAGAAGCTGTAGATAAAATTTGTGTCTGAAACATATCAAAAATTCAGGTCATTTGAAGATGTTTAACCTATTCAAAACAGAGGAAGAAGTGAAGGCGCTGCTGCAGATTTTCTGGACAGAGTGTCCGGTATAAACATGAATTTTCTGAATAATCCATAATGATTATCGAGTTGGTGTAAAAAGATAAATTGTAGATAAGACAGAAATCTACTTCGCTGAAAATTTGCAGAATTTTTGGAGTATGGAGAGACAGTCTTATGTTAGAGGGAAAACACGGAAACAAAAAGCATTCACTCATGTTGGGTAAGTCCAAACACGAGGACAATGAAAAGTATGTGCCAAAGTAAGAGACCTTTAACACTATGAGCTGAAACGACTGAGGAGTACTTGGAAATAATAGAGTTACACATGGAGTTCGTGTAGAACCATCTCAAGCAAAGCAAAGGTCAAAGAATGTTGATGAACTCAACCAAGTGATAGTGAAAAGAGAAAGTGGAGGACTTGTAGAGCTGAATCAAATATCATTCTCTACAAAGTTAGGCCAAGATAAAAGTAAAATTAGATATTCATGTGTAGAGAAGGTGAAGAGATTTCAATAGGGAAAGTAAGGAAAAGGAAATCAACCAAGAGGACCTCGACTTTAAGTTGTAGGCATAAGACTCCGATCCCAAAGCTTTACTTAAGGGGTTTCACTTAACCCTATGCGACAAGCTACGGTTTGGAACTTCAAAAGAAGAAAGAGTTTCTACTAAGGATACTAGAAGGAACAAAACCTGAGGTGATCACATGAATGATGTGAACTGAGAACTCAACCTAACCATCGTCTCAGAAGACTCCTCACTAGGTCCTAATAACTTGACCACGGTTTAAGGCTTCTTAGTCTTACGAGGATTACCACCAAGCTCAAGTTCTAAAAGGTCTAAAGGATACTTATCTTAGAGGAAGAGATGCCTAGAAAAGAAAGGTAGCTTCTCTATGATACCAACTGTAACACCCCGCTCCCGGATACCGAGCCCTTATCCGGAAGAGAAACGTTCGGCGCGTATAGCATTAAATAAATCTAATATTATATGCAAGCCTCTACGTCGTCGTATCAAATAAAAGCAAACGGAAGCTAGAAAGACTCGGGTAAAAACGTAAAAGCTACTATGAATAGAAATTAACCATACTAAAGATGGAAATGTAACTTTATTACATTAAAAAGAAAATATGAAATCCAAAATAAACGTACGACAAGTCTCGAAAGACCAAAAGCCTACTCCAAAGGTACTAAAAAGTCTATTAAATGAATAACAGAATAAATAAAAGATAAATCTTCAACGAGGCGTCGTCATCGAAATCCTCCTCGTAAACATGCTCAACCTGTTCGTCTTCTCACCCCACAATGCATACAAAAGAAAATGCAAAGGAGGTACGTGCAAAGTACTTAGAAAAAGTGAGAAGCTATGACAACAATTAAGATTTATAAAGAAAATACATTTAATCGTTTAGTTATGTTTGTGTGACCGACTCAATCTGGGGTTCATTTCATGTCCATCAACATGAATTGACTAAACGTTTCTACTTAACTTATCTATGTTACAACCGCACTCAATGGCACTATGCGTATCCACTTTTGGGACACTCTTGGCAACATATTAGTGGATCACACCAATAACCACGGAGTCTAGAATAGGTAAACTCCGATAGTACGCACACCTCAGTGGAGTCACCCGAACTTGTGGTTTTTTGACCTACGGGTTCTTCCACCTTCAGAGGTAGCACACACATCGCGATATAGACTGGTGCCTATCCAAGAGAGACATGTTGTTTAATCTTTTACTAGTCAAGTACGTATTTATTAAAATGATTAACTAACCACCTAAGTGTTTTGTCAAGGAATTTATCTAATGAAAATAAACAAGTAATAAAATTTATAAATCCGGTATTCCCCAAGTGTAGGGATCGTAGTATAGCGATTAATACCGGAGTCGATCACAGGGAATCGGGGTATCTAGTTCATTAATTTTCCTAAGATTGATACTACTATTATTAAAGCCTAAAATAACAAAGCGAAAAGATAAAACTGATGAGGATTGTCGGTCAAAGCCAGGAAATATGATTACGAACCTAAAATAACTAATTCTATTAACTAAAAAGAAAGAAAACTTCTAAGAAAACAACGAAGAACAAGGCACAAAGATAATTTCAATTAATTTTAACGAGGAACAAGCAATGATCCACCTATCTCGCAACCCTCAATTTCTACTCTAGATCGTTTAGTGAAGATTTAATAAAGATGTGGTTCACCTATCAAAGGTATGAATTCATACTCTCGTAGATAATTCACCTATTAATCTTTCATCTCTCGATCTTAAAGATTAACGCTTCCATAACAAAGGTGTAAGATTTCTCAATCTAGCAACCTAGAAATTTAACCTAGCAACTCTCGTTATTTTTAGGTTAAAAATCTAATCTTTAATATGGTGATCTAGAGTTTAACAACAATTTTCATCAACGTTAAACATCAATAAGCAACAATCCATCGATATAATTGCATAAAAACAAATTAAACATAATAAAGATGCAACTTTAATAAAACTCACAAAACAATCCAAAAGAGTAGAAATCAAGTTGCTGCGACGATCGGTTTCACAGAGCTCGTTCAAATCGGCCTCAGCCTCTGACCATCCTCAGACCGAAAAAATAAAATTAAAAAAAAATATAATATGGCTCGGTCGACCGAGCAGGGGCACTCGGTCGACCGAGTGTGCCTCTTCTCGGTTTCTGTGCTGCAGCTTTTCTCCAGGATGAATTGTTCTCCGTTTTCTGCTGATGCCTCTCCTTTTATAACTTGTTTTGCCGACTTAGGGTTTTATTATTAGCAAGTCTAAACCCTAATAAATAAAAATAAAGATAATTCCAAGTCTATCCTTTTCGATCTTACGGGCGACGACGCCTGGTAGGGTGGACGCTCGTTCACTTTAAGTAAATTTCTTGAGTCGAGCCGAAATTTGGACAAGACGCCCGCCCCATGCATTTAATCTTGATTAAACATCGTTTTAACTCCTTCCATGCCATATAAATGTACCTACAAGGTGATAGAAACATGCAAAATGTAGAACCATATATATTGATGGAAAAATCATCGATAAAAACACGTAATAAGCTCGATTTTGCACTTAGACATCTTCAAACATCATTCTTTCAATAAATCCATTTAACATGTAATTTTCTATAAAAATTACTAAAATACGAAGGAAATCGCTACGGAATAATATCATATATATCGTAAAAAATCACCGTTAACAACTCCCCCACACTTATCTTTTGCTCGTCCCGAGCAAAACAAATCAAGAAAACCAAGGCTTACTCAAACATTGAATCACATACACTACCATATATCAAATCACAATCGGTCGACTAGCATAAAAAACATACACCCCAATGAAATAAACGATTACTCGAATGTGTAGTGTGTGCAAAGCCTTCTTCAACTTCCACCGATTCCACACTTGAAAATTAAATTCAAGCTAACCAACAAATACCTATTTAAGATAGATAATGAATCACCCTGACTATACATACGCCCTACAAAACTACTCACGTCATGACTAGAGTAATACATGTGTTTTCGAACTCTTTTCAATTATACCCAGAGTATATTCCCTACAACATATACCTTGGCCTATACTGGGGATAATGTAGGCGATAACTAAGTCTTTCATTTATTTCATACCACTTTCCTTATGTAAGTTGATTTAATTTATCTTTCACACTTAAACACACATCAGAATGAGCTCTTGCCCGTCATAGTAGAATAGGACATTCGAGATATACCCTACCTTACTCAAATCATAAGGCAGCTTCTTCTGACTGTCGTGAGCTTTTAGTCATCATAGTGGTATAGGACATACGTGGTATACCCTATCGCACTCAAATCATCGACTAGCTTTCGACACACCCAATTACTTCATATTTGTTTTAAAACAACTTTTCCAAAGCACATTAGTTACGTTTCACTTATCACATTCAGGCTTCGGTATATTCACGATACTTCCTACTTCAATTCCAACTACGCACATATTACATTTTCTATGACATTAGCACTAAGCGAACGGTCTGATAATCAAAATAAAACATCATCGGTTTAAATGGGTACAGTTTCCAAAGTTCAACTCGTCATCGAAGAGGCTTACGTGAAAAGAATTCGAGTAAAGGCTTATCTAACAAAGGTCTATGCAAAAATACTAGTCAACTCAGCACAAGTATGGGAATATAGCAAGTAAGTAAAGCAAAAGAAAATCATGCTCGGGACGGATTTTTTTTTGTTGAATTTTTGAAGAATGGTGGTAAGCATAATAAGCATAATAAATTAAGCACATTGTAGGTACAACCAATCCCTCCCCCACACTTAAATAACAACATGTCCTCATGTTGTGCAGAATAAAAGAAAAGATAAAGTACTTAGCTGATTGTAGTTCGAAGGTGCAAGTCTGGAAGTGGTCATGAGTCAGATCCAGAAATGCTTGAAGAAATCAGTAGACTGTGGACCATCCACCGGAAAACTGATATCGTCTGAAAGCTCACAAGTGCTATAGCAAATACCCTGCATACATGAAAAACAACACAAAACGTACCTCGGGGATAGGGGAATATAACATATTGCGCAGAAAAGTTGGATATAAGCACAGGATATAATTGCTCAGATGGAAAAATCACCACACAGAGAAAACACAGGGCATCCAAGCATCAAATATAAACACAAAGGTTTACAAAACAAATATGGACCAACATGTGCATACAGAAATATCAAACTCCAATTGAAAGCGTAAATGCGCGTTAAGGCTTACAAGATTCATCAAAAAGTAATAGCAACGGAAAACCGACAGTAGCTTCAACTAAAGTACAGATGAATCAAGTATTAAGCGACGAAGCATGTCAATAGCGGGGAAGGAGATTATAGTCGAGATTGCAAGTTACGCTTATGCAAGTTGCCTGACCCCAAAAACCGACACCAAAAACCTAGACGACACAAGACAAACCTAGCTTCCCTTATTCAACAAAAACAAAATAATATAAAATAATAATAGGAAAAACTTTTCTTAATATTGGGTTGCCTCCCAACAAGCGCCTTTCTTTAGTGTCTTTGGCTAGACACACTTACGTCACTATCTATTATCAAGGAGGACTAAACCAAAGAAGGGCCTCCCTCTACTTTTTCCTCCACATATCAGGGATATTCGCATGGATTCTAAGATATGGCATTGGAATCCTACAACCATGTCTTCTTAGAAAGTGATTAAACATTTCAGCGCTCAGGAAAGAAGTGTCATTCAACAATTTGTTGATTTCTTTATCAATGCTCATGACAAATCTAAGAGAATTATGGACTATTAGGGGTGCAACATCTATGTACTCGGTATGATCAACATCAACATTGCTATTCAAGGACGGATAACTAACAAAGATTAGATGACTTATGATCAAGAACAATAGCGTTACCTTCCTTTTCATCTTTTCATGGCTCATTAATGTTGAATCTGGAATTATGGCACCATTATCATGTGAAGATGGTTTAGATTTCCATGTGGCTTCACTCTTGTGGATCTGAGGCTTGAATCCTCGGTCTTGGATAAATCATCACCGTAAATGTTCGAGATCAAGACAATATGGGTTCTCAAAAGGATCACAGATTTACATCCCTACGACTCTCAACGTTGGCCTTCTCGCTCAGGACTCGCCATCATCTCAGTTCCCATTCATATTCAATAACTTGGCGATCACGCAACTAATTCTCCTCAAGTCGGTTCCTTGCTTACAGAGCAGGATGCACCAGGTGTGCCATTTCTCCGAAACTTCCTTTCGCTCTCTATATATTTCTCTAACAAAAGTCGCCATGTAAGACTCGGGCTCTGAGTGAGGAACACTTGTTGATAATTGCTTTTTCTTGATCCCACGGAGAATAAGAATAGTTACTCCTCCCACCATTGTATGTGGATGCATAGTTAGATTGAAGTGGATTCTCATAACTTGCATTATAATTGCTATTAGTATTCCACTGGTGGGGTGAATTACCTCCACTGCACTGAGCCTCATAATGGTTTCCACCACAATACGAACACCTCACTTGAACTTTATTAAATCCATGTCCATAAGAATTCTCATCAGTTGAGGGTATACGAGCATCGGATCCAAAGACAGATGAATCCATTAAACTTGACTCTTCTACTTTTGGGGGACCACTGAATTGAATGCCGGATCCTAAGTTCATGGCATTGTCCTCTTCTCTATCATAAGGAAGTGTGGGAGCTAGGTCAATGCCTTGGTCTTGAGCCATTTGCCTGAGCCGTCTCTCAAGATTCTTGAGTGTCCTGTTTCGCTCCTCCCGAAAGGAGCTCCATTCAGCTTGGATGTCATTCAAGTGCGAGGGGCCTTGAGAGTTTTGAAAGTTCCGTGGGAAAGATTGGCTAGACTGACTTTGAAACATAGAATCGGTACTGTTCTGATTGAACCATTGATTTTGATTGGAAAAATTGATATTTTGGTTACGATCAAGTTCGGTTTTGATAGAAATTCGGATTTCGAGAATTGAAACCACGATTCAAAATCGCTTTGGCAGAGAACGATTATTAAATCTACATCTGCTGGCCACATGAAGCATTTATTTCGGGCCGTCATCCACTCATAGATGTAAACGAGCAAAGTGTCCCACATTGTCACAATTTTGACATGTGACTAGATTAAAATTTCCCTGATTATGGACAGTGTTAACTTGATACGCAGCAGGGGAAAGAAACTGACACTGGCCAACAGCATGGCCAGGTCGACAACATCTTCCACAGAGCAGAACTTGTGAGTTCTGTGGAAAAGACGGGGTCTGATTCATAGGATTAAGCAACATTTGAAGAGCTGCCATCTGCTGTTTCAGCATGGCGTTGTGATCTTGCATAATCCCAGTTGAAGACATTTTTTTTTTTTGTTTTTTTAATAAAGATAAAGAAACAGAAAAAGAAACGGAAACAGAAACAGAAACCTACCTACGAAAAAAATTAAAACAGAAAAAACACTAAGACGGAAAAAAACGTGTTGAAATCTTCTGGGGCCAAAATGGAAGGGAAAACAGCAGATTTTGACCTCGAAAACGGTGTCACGGATTTTATCTAATGAAAATAAACAAGTAATAAAATTTATAAATCCGGTATTCCCCAAGTGTAGGGATCGTAGTATAGCGATTAATACCGGAGTCGATCACAGGGAATCGGGGTATCTAGTTCATTAATTTTCCTAAGATTGATACTACTATTATTAAAGCCTAAAATAACAAAACGAAAAGATAAGACAGAGGATTGTCAGTCCAAAGCCAGGAAATATGATTACGAACCTAAAATAACTAATTCTATTAACTAAAAAGAAAGCAAACTTCTAAGAAAACAACGAAGAACAAGGCACAAAGATAATTTCAATTAATTTTAACGAGGAACAAGCAATGATCCACCTATCTCGCAACCCTCAATTTCTACTCTAGATCGTTTAGTGAAGATTTAATAAAGATGTGGTTCACCTATCAAAGGTATGAATTCCTACTCTCGTAGATAATTCGCCTATTAATCTTTCATCTCTCGATCTTAAAGATTAACGCTTCCATAACAAAGGTGTAAGATTTCTCAATCTAGCAACCTAGAAATTTAACCTAGCAACTCTCGTTATTTTTAGGTTAAAAATCTAATCTTTAATATGGTGATCTAGAGTTTAACACAATTTTCATCAACGTTAAACATCAATAAGCAACAATCCATCGATATAATTGCATAAAAACAAATTAAACATAATAAAGATGCAACTTTAATAAAACTCACAAAACAATCCAAAAGAGTAGAAATCAAGTTGCTGCGACGATCGGTTTCACAGAGCTCGTTCAAATCGGCCTCAGCCTCTGACCATCCTCAGACCGAAAAAATAAAATTAAAAAAATATATATATAATATGGCTCGGTCGACCGAGCAGGGGCACTCGGTCGACCGAGTGTGCCTCTTCTCGGTTTCTATGCTGCAGCTTTTCTCCAGGATGAATTGTTCTCTGTTTTCTGCTGATGCCTCTCCTTTTATAACTTGTTTTTCCGACTTAGGGTTTTATTATTAGAAAGTCTAAACCCTAATAAATAAAAATAAAGATAATTCCAAGTCTATCCTTTCGATCTTTCGGGACGCACGTCTGGTAGGGTGGACGCTCGTTCACTTTAAGTAAATTTCTTGAGTCGAGCCGAATTTGGACAAGACGCCCGTCCCATGCATTTAATCTTCAGTTAAACATCGTTTTAACTCCTTCCATGCCATATAAATGTACCTACAAGGTGATAGAAACATGCAAAATGTAGAACCATATATATTGATGGAAAAATCATCGATAAAAACACGTAATAAGCTCGATTTTGCACTTAGACATCTTCAAACGTCATTCTTTCAATAAATCCATTTAACATGTAATTTTCCATAAAAATTACTAAAATACGAAGGAAATCGCTACGGAATAATATCATATATATCGTAAAAAATTACCGTTAACAACTCCCCCACACTTATCTTTTGCTCGTCCCGAGCAAAACAAAACAAGAAAACCAAGGCTTACTCAAACATTGAATCACATACACTACCATATATCAAATCACAATCGGTCGACTAGCATAAAAAACATACACCCCAATGAAATAAACGATTACTCGAATATGTAGTGTGTGCAAAGCCTTCTTCAACTTCCACCGATTCCACACTTGGCAATTAAATTCAAGCTAACCAACAAATACCCATTTAAGATAGATAATGAATCACCCTGACTATACATACGCCCTATAAAACTACTCACGTCATGACTAGAGTAATACATGTGTTTTCGAAATCTTTTCAATTATACCCAGAGGATATTCCCTACAACATATACCTTGGCCTATACTGGGGATAAGGTAGGCGATAACTAAGTCTTTCATTTATTTCATACCACTTTCCTTATGTAAGTTGATTTAATTTATCTTTCACACTTAAACACACATCAGAATGAGCTCTTGCCCGTCATAGTAGAATAGGACATTCGAGATATACCCTACCTTACTCAAATCATAAGGCAGCTTCTTCTGACTGTCGTGAGCTTTTAGTCATCATAGTGGTATAGGACATACGTGGTATACCCTATCGCACTCAAATCATCGACTAGCTTTCGACACACCCAATTACTTCATATTTGTTTTAAAACAACTTTTCCAAAGCACATTAATTACGTTTCACTTATCACATTCAGGCTTCGGTATATTCACGATACTTCCTACTTCAATTCCAACTACGCACATATTACATTTTCCATGACATTAGCACTAAGCGAACGGTCTGATAATCAAAATAAAACATCATCGGTTTAAATGGGTACAGTTTCCAAAGTTCAGCTCGTCATCGTAGAGGCTTACGTGAAAAGAATTCGAGTAAAGGCTTATCTAACAACGGTCTATGCAAAAATACTAGTCAACTCAGCACAAGTATGGGAATATAGCAAGTAAGTAAACCAAAAGAAAATCATGCTCGGGACGGATTTTTTTTTGTTGAATTTTTGAAGAATGGTGGTAAGCATAATAAGCATAATAAATTAAGCACATTGTAGGTACAACCAATCCCTCCCCCACACTTAAATAACAACATGTCCTCATGTTGTGCAGAATAAAAGAAAAGATAAAGTACTTAGCTGATTGTAGTTCGAAGGTGCAAGTCTGGAAGTGGTCATGAGTCGATCCAGAAATGCTTGAAGAAATCAATGATCGCGTGGACCATCCACCGGAAAACTGATATCGTCTGAAAGCTCACAAGTGCTATAGCAAATACCCTGCATACATGAAAAACAACACAAAACGTACCTCGGGGATAGGGGAATATAACATATTGCGCAGAAAAGTTGGATATAAGCACAGGATATAATTGCTCAGATGGAAAAATCACCACACAGAGAAAACACAGGGCATCCAAGCGTCAAATATAAACACAGAGGTTTACAAAACAAATATGGACCAACATGTGCATACAGAAATATCAAACTCCAATTGAAAGCGTAAATGCGCGTTAAGGCTTACAAGATTCATCAAAAAGTAATAGCAACGGAAAACCGACAGTAGCTTCAACTAAAGTACAGATGAATCAAGTATTAAGCGACGAAGCATGTCAATAGCAGGAAGGAGATTATAGTCGAGATTGCAAGTTACGCTTATGCAAGTTGCCTGACCCCAAAAACCGACACCAAAAACCTAGACGACACAAGACAAACCTAGCTTCCCTTATTCAACAAAAACAAAATAATATAAAATAATAATAGCAAAAACTTTTCTTAATATTGGGTTGCCTCCCAACAAGCGCCTTTCTTTAGTGTCTTTGGCTAGACACACTTACGTCACTATCTATTATCAAGGAGGACTAAACCAAAGAAGGGCCTCCCTCTGCTTTTTCCTCCACATATCAGGGATATTCGCATGGATTCTAAGATATAGCATTGGAATCCTACAACCATGTCTTCTTAGAAAGTGATTAAATATTTCAGCGCTCAGGAAAGAAGTGTCATTCAACAATTTGTTGATTTCTTTATCAATGCTCATGACAAATCTAAGAGAATTATGGACTATTAGGGGTGCAACATCTATGTACTCGGTATGATCAACATCAACATTGCTATTCAAGGACGGATAACTAACAGTATTAGATGACTTATGATCAAGAACAATAGCGTTACCTTCCTTTTCATCTTTTTCATGGCTCATTAATGTTGAATCTGGAATTATGGCACCATTATCATGTGAAGATGGTTCAGATTTCCATGTGGCTTCACTCTTGTGGATCTGGAGGCTTGAACCCTCAGCGGTCTTGGATAAATCATCACCAGAAATGTTCAGATCAAGACAATATGGGTTCTCAAAAGGATCACAGTTTACATCCCTACGACTCTCAACGTTGGCCTTCTGCTCAGGACTCGCCATCATCTCAGGTTCCCATTCATATTCAATAACTTGGCGATCACGTGCAACTAATTCTCTCACAAGTCAGTTCCTTGCTTAGAGAGCAGGATGCACCAGTGTGCCATTCTCTCGAAACTTCCTTTCTGCTCTCTATATATTTCTCTAACAAAGCTGCCATGTAAGACTCGGGCTCTGAGTGAGGAACACTTGTTGATAATTGATCAACGAAAAGACACATCTTTCTATCATCTAAACAACCTTAAAACTTGGTCTAAACCTTATAAACCATAATTGGAATCATAGGAAGAGCCTCTTACCGTAATTGCCAGCAAAACCGCAAGCAACACACGAAGCAGCTGCAACAACTGTTGATCCTCAACCCCAAAACCTATGTGATCAACAAAAAACCCTAAAATCCTATTTCTTTGCAGAACACCGAAACTGAAAAGGCCTGTAAAACTGAAGATTACCTGGTTTTACTGCTGTGAAACTATTTTTAGATTATTCTACGCTTCAAGACGATCGTTTCGACTACTCATGGCTGCGAAACAGAGCTACGGATTAAAAGATACGAATTTT
This sequence comes from Gentiana macrophylla, assembly GCA_026214975.1. NCBI lineage: Eukaryota > Viridiplantae > Streptophyta > Magnoliopsida > Gentianales > Gentianaceae > Gentiana > Gentiana macrophylla. The sequence goes on from CM047812.1 coordinate 84,686,347, forward strand.
TCAAAAATTGAACTCAACGAATACCAAAAACTGGGGCTAAACTGAAAATTTACGAAATCGAGAGATGTTATTTTCCAAAGTTGCGTCTCCTCGCGCTGATCACTTTTCTCTCCTGCGGCATCTTGAATAGATGAACGGATTGATCACACGGTTCTCCCTTTTATTTCGCTTTCTTCTGCGTTGCTTCTCCTTCTGTGTGCGCCGTTCCACTTTTTTTTCTTTCCAGAAATATGCGTCCCAAACAATGAATTAATTTGGGGATTAATTCCTTTTTATAGCCAATAATTAAATCTTTTGTAATTAATAGCTAAATCCTTTAATCAATTCCTTTTTAAATAAATAAATGGGACAAATAATAATTAGGTCGTAATAAATACACCCAATGACTATTTTACCATTTTACGAAAAATCGGGATGTTACAACACGACCAATTGGCCGTAGCTCACAACAGAGCAGAAGCGCTCCACAAAAGATGATAGCTCAAAACACTCACAAGAGCAAAGTATATATTTCCAAACATAACAAGGAAATTCATACATGCATATTCTGACAATCGGCAAGAATAATGGAAGATGCCGGTAGAAGATGTAATGGTTATAAACTTAAAAATAACGAGAAAAATTGAAGTAAAAGATTGCATTTTTCATTCATACCTAAATTCTTGGAATAGTTGTGTTAATATAGATTACAAATACATAAATAGCCGTTGGAGGTGATTGGACACCAACCCATTCACTTACTAAAAAGAGAAAGGGCCATTATGCGACCGGTACCCGTGATGACAGTGTCATCCTCATTAGCTTGAACTACATCAAGAGCAAACAAATGAGCATGAGTAGTGCCTGCTTTGTTACAGTATAAAGGCTGAGGGGAATGCTGAGTGCAGTCAGCTGATAATACAATCTATTGATAACATGAAGACACCAACAGCCTGCTGATCAATCCGCTTATCAGTCCTAGTGTAATATGGTCTAGAAAACGGTTATTCTATTATAACCGTTTGTAACTTACTTCTAACTGATTCATGAGGTCTATGAAACTATAAATACCCCATGATCAGTTGTATTGTACCTTACCTTGTAATCTCTACTTGATCAATAATAATTCCGCATTTTATTTTGTTTATTTCTAATTCTACAAACTTCATCATGGTATCAGAGTAGAAATTTGAGAATTTTTGAATGCTTTCCTGTGTTTTCTCTCCAATTGTTGAAGAATCTTATGAGTGTTCTTCATTTTTCCAAAGTTTTCAGTTTCTTGAGAGTAAACTGTCACCTCTTTCCCTGTTTTTTGATCAGTTCTTGATCGTTTTTTCACTATCATTGTTGATTTGTGATCAATTCTGGAGTTATTGATAGCCATGGCAGCTAAGAAACAAGAAATAAGTCCCTCCAGTCCATTCTATGTTCATCCAAATGATAATCCTTATTTGGTTCTTATTCAGCCATTGATGAATGGAAACAACTATAATCCATCGAAAATGTCCATGGAGATGGTGTTTGACGATACGGGATTTCACCCCTCCACGTGAAATTATCTAATTGGTCCAACTGGCATGTGGAAAAGTCCAAGTATATTATACACATCGGGTCGAATACGAGACGAATCAGTGATCACCACCGCAGCCTAGCAGATCTTGCAAGTGTGTCAACTCGAGCACCCATGTCGGTGTCATACAAGTCGATATCAGAGCTCCAACCCAGGTTCCTAAGCCCAATTTTCCAGTGGGTTACTTGGGCAAGGGGCAAGGCCCATTAAAGGGTATTTATGTCAATAGACCAAACCGTCTTAAGTTTAGGGCAGAAGAAGGGCATGTGCCTATAAATACACAGCTCCAGGAACTACGTGATGCTTGATTCCTGGACAATACACAGGATACGTAGGCAATCCAAGATACATTCTTGGACTCACCATAAAACCTAAAATCACCCCAAAAACCATCCTTGATTCTATCATCCCTAGATTAAATTGGCCTCAAATTATACATGACAAAATCCAAAGATCGTCATTGGCGCTAGAAGGAGGGCCTTCTATCGGTGATGGATCAAGGAGGTGGTTCGTGATCAATTTAATGCCAAAAGCGCAGATCGATCGGTGGTTGATTGTCGAAAATTGAACCGTTGAAACAAGATTCCCACCGTTCAGATTCAAGGATAAGGAGGGACGAACAAGCCCTCCAAATTTTGTGACGATCGGAGTCCGTTTAGATGCCCGGTCGAAGCCGGAAAGTATCTGCTGTATCACCAAAACGCAGCAGCCACCAAAAACGCAGTCAGATCGACGGATTATTGCTGGATTTTCAACCGTTGAAACAAGATTCCCACCAGTCAGATTGAAGAGGAAGGAGGGACGAACAAGCCCTCAAAATTTCATGACGATCGGAGTCGTTTTGGAGGCACAAAACCGCCGGAAAGATCTTTCTTTGCCGCGCCGCCATAAACTTGATGGGACACAAAGATTAGATATACGGGCTTCGTGATGTAGATTGAACCATTGAAAGACGATCTCCACCGGTCACATCAAACAATAAAGAGGGACGAACAAGCCCTCAAAATTTCATGACGATCGGAGTCGTTTTGGAGGCAAAAGCCGCCGAAAGATCTTCTTCTTGCGCGCCATAAACGCATGATGGACACAAAGCAGATTAGATCTACGGCCGTGGCGAGATTGAGCAGTTGAAAGACGATCTCCACCGGTCAAATCAAAGAATAAAGGGGACGAACAAAGCCTCAAAATTTCATGAAGATCAAAGGCCGTTTCAATGCGTACTTTTTCATCGAAAATTTCTTCTTTGTGCCACCAAAAACACAGCACACACAGCCGAAATTTTAAAGGGGTATATCTGCTAATCGAAGCGATGAAACGCGATATCCTCCGGTCAGATTTAAGTTTAAGGCGGTTCGAACAAGACCTAAAAGTTTCATGCCGATCGGAGTTCTCTCTCGATGCCCGATCGTTGTTAAAAGGACGCGATTCTTGCATCCCGTAAAACCGAAAGCGAGAAAAAGCAGGTTGATCGATGGCTTATAGCCGCTAATCAAACAGGTGAAACACAATTTCCACCAGTCAGATTGAAGAGGAAGGAGGGACGAACAAACCCTCCAAATTTCGTACCGATCGGGGTCAGTTTAGATGCCTGATCGTTCTCGGAAAGATGCAAAGATTAGACAGTTCAACATGAGCTCGGCAGGTCAGGCTAATGGATGAGCTCAGGCTCCAAAACCCGAACTGAGCTGTTAATCTCCCCAGTACGAGCTCTCTCATTACAAGCTATCCAGGTACGAGCCGTCATGGAAATTTATTTACGTTTTTACAACTTAAATAACCTATCTTATTTTGGAGCTCTCTGGAGCGTATCTTTTATAAGACCGAGCTCGTCTCGGCATCATGTTTGGAGCTCTCTGGAGCGTATCTTTTATAAGACCGAGCTCGTCTCGGCATCATATTTGGAGCTCGTCTCGAGCGTATCTTTTATAAGACCGAGCTGCTCGCCTCGGCATCATTTGGAGCTCTCCGGAGCGTATCTTTTATAAGACCGAGCCTCGTCTCGGCATCATATTGGAGCCGTCTCGAGCTCGTATCTTTATAAGACCGAGCTCGTCTCGGCATCATTTTGGAGCTCTCTGGAGCGTATCTTTTATAAGACCGAGCTCGTCTCGGCATCATATTTGGAGCTCGTCTCGAGCGTATCTTTTATAAGACCGAGCTCGTCTCGGCATCATTTTGGAGCTCTCTGGAGCGTATCTTTTATAAGACCGAGCTCGTCTCGGTATCATATTTGGAGCTCTCTAGAGCGTATCTTTTATAAGACCGAGCTCGGCTCGGCATCATATTTGGAGCTCTCTCGAGCGTATCTTTTATAAGACCAAGCTCGGCTCGGCATCATATTTGGAGCTCTCTCGAGCGTATCTTTTATAAGACCGAGCTCGGCTCGGCATCATATTTGAAGCTCTCTCGAGCGTATCTTTTATAAGACCGAGACCGGCTCGGCATCATCTTTTATAAGACCGAGCTCGGCCTCGGCATCATATTTAGAGCTCAACTTGAGCGAATCTTTATAAAACCGCAGGTCGGCTCAGCCCCATATTTGAAGCTCAACTTGAGCGCATCTTTAATAAGACCGAGCTCGCCTCGGCATAATATTCGGAGATCGAAGGCGACCTTACGTAAGTCCGCCTGCCATCTAAGCATGATACCAACAGACTACACCAAATAAGCTAAGCCTTATCTCAATTAACTTCTGTTTTTACATTTTTATGTCTTGTAATAATTCCATGTGACAATTTCATAAATATTCTAATAAGCATGTCTTTCCTCGAGACGCTTTTGTGTTTGTTATGATTTACAGCCTTCACATTGCAAATCTACCACGATACAAAATGGCAAAGGCAAAAATTCGACCCGACCTTAAAAAAAAGAAGTCCATGTGATTAAAAGATAAAAGAGGCAAAAGTCAACCACAACTACAAATCCTCAACACGACGAAGTCGGAATAATATGGTGAATAAAGCCAAGTCACCGGCGGTGCTTATATCACCTCGACACGATGCGAGAAGAAATAAAGCAGTTGAAAAAGCCAAGTCATTGTGAGCTTATATCACTCCCGACCGCCAATAAGCCACGATGCTAAGCGGTTTGAAGATCCCACGATGGATACCCTATTCGACCGCCCGTAAGCACCACGAAGTGCGCGATAAATGAGTAGTAGGATTTTTCAATTCGACCATGTCGAAGCCCGACGAGGCAAGGCGGTCGATTCGAGCTCCGACCAGATAGCCAAGTCAAGCCGATAAGGCGAAGATAAGCTTAGGTCGACTCATATCCAAGTGTACCATGAGTCATGTACTCATACTACACTTTGAGGGGCCACAGGGGAATTAAGTCCAAAGGACTACACCCCACAAGGCAGCTTTTGCAAGGGAATTAAGTCCAAAGGACTACACCCTAGGCAAATATTCAACAACACAAACAACATTCAAAGGAAAGGTCAGAATTCAAAATTCAAAATTCAAAAGTCCGAGGGATCGAATCGTGAAAGACAGACAACAAAAAGCGACAAGCAACATACTGCAAAAATTGAAGCAAAATAAAACTAGGCATCATATTTGGAGCTCACCCGATGAGTGAAATGTAATAAGTCCGAGTTCGACTCGACATCTTACCTCGGAGCTATATTATTTTGGAACTCACCCTACCGAATCAAGTGGTCGAGCTATCTTATTTTGGAACTCACCATACCGAACCTGGCGGGTCGAGCTATTTTTTTGGAACTCTCCTAGCCGAGCATGGCGGAACGAGCCTTCTTATTTCGGGAACTATCCCTATGGTTATTGCGACTTTTTGACTAGTGCCTGGCGTATCTCGAGGATCCACTCCGCAAGGATCTACTCAACGGTTCACGAGGATCCGTAAGTCGGATGCCTTCGGTGTCGGCAAATCAACATTTACAAGTCCTAATAGGACTAAAACGCAATGGCATCGAAGTCCGAGTCGGCAGTAGCGTAATCGACTCCCAAGAGAGAGAATTTACTAGGGCATCGAGGCCGGGCAACATGATCATTTCGATCGACGCCCGGTGAAGCTAAAAGTTCCATGGAACCAAAAGGCTAAGGCATCGAGTTCGGACCAAGTCCAAAACTCTCGGCGATCATGTGTCATGAGTCATGAAGCGACAAAAAAACACCACGACACCGAGATCCGAGCGACATTTACGTATTACCGGTCTTATTAGACGGTAAGTACTAGGACATCGTGAGCGGAAATATCTATCGGCGGCCGAAATAGCATCGATTCCGACAAGCGAAATGAGACAACCAGGGGCATCTCTTCTACCACGCAACAACAAAGAAAAGTCCAAAAAATGCTAAAGCATGGAAGACAAGTTACATATGGTCGACAAATGGAACTACTGAAAGTATAACGAAGATGATGAATCGCATTATACTTTGGAGGCAACAACGAAGTCGACATTGAATACTCGAGAAAAAGCGAGCAAAGGAATGGGAATCGATAAGCAACAAAAGTGTTTGACACCAAATACTTGTAAAAATTTCAGATTTATAACAAAAAGCCTAGTCACAAAGGCGGCCAAATATGATCCAAACCTAAGGTTCTCATGATACTTGGAGGGATATCGACATATATGCATCGGAGGCGATGTGCAAATAAGGCCAAAGGCCGCAATAAAGCAAGATGGTCTACTTCAAAGACCAAAGAAAAGAAGGAAAAATGTAACAATTTTTCAAGGAAAGAATAAGCCAAGTCCAAATGACCGGCTAATTGTTTTTGAGATGGAAGCCAACGACAACGATGGTTAAAAGGGCAAAGCCTAAGAAGAAGCATCTTTTTGGCGTTAAGGCAAAGTCTCAAGATCGTTAGACTAACATTCGAGATCCGCATGCCGTACTCCAAAATCCAGGCAAATCGATTCTTCGAGAGAAGTCGACCTCGACCGAGACAGTCCCAAGTTGGACATCTCATCATTCCTTCGACAACTACGGCATCGAAGTCGATGTCAACTTAGCCACACGTTATAAGTCCAGGGACGATAATGCTAAGATAAAAAAGTTTGCAAAGCGAGACATGGAAAGGCCGTATGTCGGACTCCACAGGGAAGTAAGTCCAGCACGGCGATTTAAATTGAGCATTGGATGGCGGTGGCGAGATACACCTTTGACAGATCGACCGACCTCAAAGCTCTCAGACAGATCTGGGGGGCTTATGACGACACGGGATTTCACCCTCCACGTGGAATTATCTAATTGGTCCAGCTGGCATGTGGAAAAGTCCAAGTATATTATCCACATCGGGTCGAATACGAGACGAATCAGTGATCACCACCGCAGCCAACAGATCTTGCAAGTGTGTCAACTCGAGCACCCATGTCGGTGTCATACAAGTCGATATCAGAGCTCCAACCCAGGTTCCTAAGCCCAATTTTCCAGTGGGTTACTTGGGCAAGGGGCAAGGCCCATTAAAGGGTATTTATGTCAATAGACCAAACCGTCTTAAGTTTAAGGCAGAAGAAGGGCATGTGCCTATAAATACACAGCTCCAGGAACTACGTGAGGCTTGATTCCTGGACAATACACAGGATACGTAGGCAATCCAAGATACATTCTTGGACTCAGCCATAAAACCCTAAAATCACCCCCAAAAACCATCCTTGATTCTATCATCCCTAGATTAAATTGGCCTCAAATTATACATGACAAAATCCAACATCGTCAGTGTTGATCACCAAAAATAAAATTGGCTTTGGAGACGGCACAATTAAAAGGCCAGAAGCAGATTCAGCAGACTTCCATGCATGGAGACAGTGTGATACAATGGTGAGATCATGGATCTTAAACTCTGTTGAAAGCACCATTGCACAAAGTATAATGTATTTCAAGAATGCACTTGCAGTTTTGAAGAATCTTGCAGCAAGATTTTCAAATGTTGATGCATTAAGACTTTCAGATCTTCTTGAAGAAATGCATATACTGAAGCAAGGCACAAATTCTGTCAATCAATATTTCACAAAATTAATGATTCTTTCGGAAGAAATCAAGACCATCAGGCCTATAACAGTCTGTTCTTGTGATCCTCAATGTCACTATAATGCAATCAGCAATCTGATGGATCATATGGAGGCTGAACATGTCATGAAATTCCTTAAAGGGTTAAGGGATGAATTTGAGCCAATGGTCTCACAGACAATGTTGATGGCGTCCTTTCCAGAAATTCATGATGCCTTTGCAATGACAATCAAGTTTGAAAGACAGAAGTTGTATATGGCTAATAAGGCCAAGAATCAAGATTCCATGATTCTATTATCACAGAAGAATGGACAGGGACAAAATCAGATTGTTTGCAAACCTAACTCTGCTGCAAATCCCAGGCCTAAAAATCCCAAAAAGATGCAATATAGTTTTTGTGGATTCAATGCTCATACTGAGGAGAGTTGTTACAAGAAGCATGGTTTTCCTCCTTTCTTTAAATAAAATAGGGCAAATATGGTAGAAGATGAACAATCAACAGAAGAAGATCAGGCACCAAACAGGTCTGTTGGACCAGGGTTTCCCAATCTTATTGCACAACAACTTGACAAGTTGATGGCTCTGCTGAATGATCCTCCTAGACATGCAGGATTTGCTGTTGGCCAACCTATTGATATTGTCACACATTACTCACCTGCTACAGGAACAGGTGACCTAAATTTAGTAAGATCAATACAATGGATCTTGGACTCTGGTGCCACATATTAAATTGTAGGATCATTAGATCTGTTAAGCAATCCTCCAAACCTTCATCTGGTCTAAAAATATGATTACCTAATGGAAATAATGTCTCTGTTACACATATAGGACAAGTGAGGATCAACACTCAACTGGTCCTACATGGTGTGTTTTGCATTCATGGTTTTAAGTATAACCTTTTATCCCTACCCTCTTTTATTAATCATACAAAAGGTGTAGCTGTTTCATTCGCTAAGAAGTGTATTTTGCAGGACAAGAACAAGAAAATGATTGGTTCAACTGAGTTACAGAGAGGACTTTATGTCATGGATCAACCAATAAGACTTTATGTTACCAATGCTGTAGAAAATCACACTTTATCAGATAGATTAGATGATGCACTTTTATGGCACTACAGACTTGGGCACTTGCTAGATAAGAGACTGCAAGTCATTAGTTCACAGTCTGTTGATGTCAAATTTTGTAATCATGATCTTTGTTATGTTTGTCCTATGGCTAAACTGAAGAAAAATTCTTTTCCTTTAAGTACTACTGCTGTAAATGCTGCTTTTGACCTTGTTCATATGGATATTTGGGGTTCTTTAAGACAACATACTGTGAATGGACAACAATATTTTCTTACTGTTGTAGATGATTTTTCTAGATTTACTTGGGTTTTTCTTATGAGGCATAAGTCTGAAGCTTCTGACCTTGTTAAACCTTTTGTTAAATTTGTTTCTACTCAGTTTCATAAAATTATTAAAGTAATTAGATCTGAAAATGGTGCAAAATTTCAACTTACTGACTTTTATGCTCAGCAGGGTATCATACATCATACATCATGTGTAAGTACTATACACCTGAGCAAATGGTATTGTTGAAAGAAAACATCGGCATCTGCTGAATGTTGCAAGAGGTTTGAGGTTCCAGAGTAATGTACCAATTTAATATTGGGGTTTTTGTCTTTTACATGCTGTAAAGTTAATTAATGCCACACCTACACCGCTTCTGAAGGAAGCACTCCACATGATGTTCTTTATGGCACCAAACCAGACTATTCTGTATTTAAAGTTTTTGGTTGCTAAGTTTTTTCATGCACATTTCAGCAGTATAGGACAAAATTTGACTCAAGATGTAGGACTTGTGTATATCTTGGGAATTCAAATACATCCAAGGGTGCTATTCTCTTAGATATTACCAACAAAGATATATTTGTTGCTAGAAATGCTCAATTCCATGAAACTTATTTTCCTCTTTTTCAACAGGTGTTGGGAAAGCCTAGATATCTTGCTGACATGCCTGTTCCTTTGACAGTAATGGAAAATTTTGATGACATGTTGAATGAATCAACTGACCAACTAGCAATGGGATCAGCAGCAGCTGAAACATCCAATGAAAGGCATGCATCAGTTAATCAGGCACCTGAACCCATACAACTAAGAAGGTCCACAAGAATAAGGAAATCACCAACCTTTTATCAAGGGGGTGCTCATAATGTTCAGCAGTCTCCATATCTGCTGAGTGCAGTCATGAGTCTGAATAACCTCTCAGTAGACTATGCCAGATTCATTAATGCCATTGATGTTGTTAAAGAGCCTAAGACCTACAATCAAGCTATCAAGCATGATGAATGGAAGGAGGCAATGAACAAAGAAATTGAAGCTTTACAAAAGACTCACACATGGGAGATAGTTGATCTGCCCCCAAGAAAGAAACCCATAGGGTGAAAATAGGTGTACAGAGTCAAACACAATCCTGATGGTCAGTAGAGAGATACAAAGCTAGACTAGTAGCAAAAGGCCACACTCAGACATATGGGATTGATTATCAAGAAACCTTTCCCCTGTTGTCAAAATCGCTACTGTCAAAACCTTACTTGCAGCAGCAACAACTAATAATTGGCATCTACATCAAATGGATGTCAACATTACCTTTCTAATGGATATCTACATGAAGAAGTATACATGCAGTTACCCCCAGGATGTGCAGCAACTAAACCAAACCAAGTTTGCAAACTTACCAAATCATTATATGGCCTCAAACAAGCTAGCAGACAATGGAATTGCAAGTTGACTGAATCATTGGAGGCTCAAGGATTCATTCAATCCAAACATCACCACAGTCTATTCAGAAAAGGGTCAAGACAATCATTCATTGCCTTATTGGTATATGTGGATGACATAAAGTTGCTAGTCCTAGTGAAGAGTTAATTCAGCAAGTTAAGGATGATTTAAATCAGCAATTCACCATCAAAGATCTTGGAAAATTGATCCATTTCACAAAGAAAATACACACTTAACCTACTAGAAGAATATGGATTTTTGGGAGCCAACCCTGTCAAGACACCTATGGAGTCTAAGAAGACTTTACAACATGGTGATTCACCACTTTTTGAAGACAACACTGTATACAGATCATTAGTGGGTAAATTGATTTACCTCACTTTTACCAGACCAGATATTGCATTTACAGTACAACAACTAAGTCAATTTCTGGATACTCCTGCTGAAAATCATATGAAGGCAGCTTATAGAATGCTGAGATATTTGATGACCAATCCTGGCCAAGGAATATTCTTCCCAGCAGACAATAATATTGCACTTAAGGGTTTTACAGATAGTGATTGGGCTGGTTGTCCTAAAACAAAAAGATCAGTATCAGGTTATATGATGTTCTTAGGAGATGCTCCAATCTCTTGGAAGGCAAAGAAACAAACAACAATTGCTAGAAGCTCATCAGAGGCTAAGTACAGGGCCATGGCAAATGCAGTTTGTGAAATCCAGTGGCTCATCTACATACTACAGGATTTACAGATTCCAGTTCAGTTGCCTGCTGTGTTATTTTATGACAGTGCCATTGCAAGGCATATTGCTCATAATCATGTCTTTCATGAAAGAACAAAACAGATTGAAATTGACTGCCATGTTGTGAGAAACAAAGTCAAATCAGGACTTATCAAACTTCTTCCAGTCAATACAAAAGAACAAATAGCTGACATCCTCACCAAAGCCTTGGATGCACCTATCTTCTCTTATCTACTAGACAAATTGGGAGTTTTAAAGATCTTCCAGAATTCAACTGGCTGAAGGGATGCTGAGTGCAAGCTGTTCATGTACCACTCTCAGCTTGAGGGGGGTGTTACAGTATAAAGGCTGAAGGGAATGCTAAGTGCAGTCAGCCGATGATACTATCTGCTGATAACATGAAGACACCAGCCGCCTACTATCTGCTGATCAGTCCAAGTGTAATATGATCTAGAAAACGGTTTTCTGTTATAACCGTTTGTAAATTAATTCTAACTGAGTCATGAGGTGTATGAAACTATAAATACCCCATGATCATCTGTATTGTACCTTACCTTGTAAACTTTACTTGATCAATAATAATTCCGCATTTTATTTTGTTTGTCTGTAATTCTACAAACTTCATCATGCTTTTGTAGATGTGGGTTTACCCTTCTTTCGATGTGCTGGCGGTGCTGGCAGATCCGGAGGTGCCAGTGATTCTAGAGCCGCATGAGATAATCGATGAGCGATGTTTACCTCGAAAATATATTTATAAAGACTCAAAATCAGGTAAACTAACTCTAACCAAAGCAGAGTACCGGTCGATTGTTAGGATAGCTACAGTGAGTACGAGGTCGATCCCACAGGAAACGTGGTTGTGAGTACCAAAGCTTAACGTGTTTCTTAGTCTAGGCGATCAAAGTTGTTGGTTTGTTTATACTAAAGATAGAAAAGAAAGAAAATTAAACTACTTGGTTTTAAAAAGACATAGCCGAACCATGATTAAAATAGCTAATTTCAACCCCACGGATAGACAAAACCGGGAGTGTGCATTATAACAAACGAACTCTCACATTCAATCTCACGGTGCGTGCTCTAATCTCGATGTTAAGATCTGAACAACTCTCCTTTAACATCCTATGTGAGGTTAATTAATTCTCTTTTTAGAAAACCGATTATCCTAACATGATTAAGTGCCGTGAGACGCTGGATATAACCCTCGTTACGGAAACAAGTCCAAAATTACTCGATCGGTTACTACCGATTCATACTCACCAACGTATTTACACCAAACATCTCAACAAGAATGTGTCAAAGAAGAAAACCGAAGCTTTACCTAATCCATGGTCTACCCGAAAGATTCCGTGAAACAACTTGTCATCGTTGGCTCAAGAACCACCCGCACTTCATAGTTCAACCCGGGGTCTAACACTAAACTACACTAATCTAGACTACCACATTCAAGTTACTATGTTGATAATAAAACACCCGAGCGCGGGCCTGAATTCACGACCTAAAACCCCGGTATGTTTTACCTCCCGATCTTAGAACCCTTTTCCCACACCATTCTCTCTCGAACACTCTCAAGAATGATGTGTGTGACTTTTGACCTAGGTAGCTAATCTAGCCCAAACTGCTATAACAAGTTCTAAGACGTGAAATATGTGAGATACAACAATAAAAAGCACAACACACTCCCAATTTTATCTTCCAAAGGTTGATTTCACCAAATTTTACATGATTCGCTATGATACGTTTAGTTATTCATAACAACGGAAAAGAAAAATATACTATATATATACATATACATAGATATATATAAGTGCATAAAAGTAAATATATATATATATATATAAGTGCGTAAGTAAATGCGTAAGTAAATGCGTAAGTAAATATATATATATATAAGTGCGTAAAAGTAAAGGCGTAAGTAAATGCGTAAGTAAATATATATATATATATATATATATATAAGTGCGTAAAAGTAAATAAAAGTTTCAAAACCAACAATCTATTGATAATTATCCCATTACAACGATATTTTAACTAATTTATATAAAACATATACATATATATATACATACATAGACATATATATATATATCTATATATATATAAAGCCCCAAAAGAGATGGTGATGAAGATGATGATGATGAAGAAATAAAAAGATGGAGAAGATCAAAAGAAGAAGAACTAAGAATAGATATATATATATAAGGATATATATATATATATCTATATAGATCTAATCACAACAAAGAGAAAAAATAAAAAGAAAAGAAAGAGGATCATGGACGATGGAGAGGAGGGGAGGTGGAAGAAGATGATCAAGATGAAGAGAGGTTGGAGAAGAGTGATGAATTAGCACCCTTTTGTGTTGATTTTGGGGGAGTATATATAGGAAATATGTGTATGTATGTATATGTATGTGTAGGGATGATCATGGCTGATGAAGATGATGAACAGCACGTTCATTTTCATCATTATAACAGCCGGATCGATCCGGGAACATCTAGGATCGATCCCGGTCAAAAATCTTGATCCGTGATTGTTAAAATTCGTATATACGGTATTGCAGTTCAGTAAAATGACCATATCTTGAGTTGTAGACATCCGATTGACGTGATTCAAAGTGCGTTGGAAAGCTCTTTCAAAGATCTACAACTTTCATGAAGGACACTTCTTCAGAAAATGCCGTTTTGATGAGCCATTCGTATGTCGTGTCGTTTTCGGGATTTTTACTATTACGAATCGATTAGCCACTTGGTCATAACTTGAGTTGTAGACCTCCAATTAACATGATTCAAAATGCGTTGGAAAGCTCTATCAAAGATCTACAACTTTCATTAAGGCCACCTCTTCAGAAAATGCCGTTTTAATGGGCCATTGGTTCGTCGAAGATATAAATCGATAGTGTGATACTACGAACCACCGATCCACTTGACTTTTAAGCTCGTGGACACTCTTATATCCCTAAAACACCTCTTTAGGCCTCAAAAACGTGTCGTTACTCGGGATTTTGGTCAACCTATAATTTCGCAATAAACCACCAAAATACCAAACGAATCCGACATCGACACTCGGTTACTAAACCGTACAAAACTAATAAAACTTCTAAAAACAAGATATTTTACATAATAGTTACTACTTATATATTGTTATGAAACTTAGGAATTAAAGACTAAATGATACAAAAGTGCTCAAAATGATATCGTAAACGGCGTGAAAAGTTATAGAAATAATCGTGAATTTTTCCGTTATCACAACCCCCACTTAGCTTTTGGTGGTCCCCGAACAAAACAAGCGATAAAATAAAATGAATGAGGAAAAATTCATGAAGATAAGATATAAATGACAATCGATGATACAACCAATTGAATCATAATCACACGTTAACCGCAATATAAATGTATAACAGAGTGTGTGTGACAAGATGTTTTCAATTTCCACTATCCTCTCTTGAATAATTCAAGCAAACGCACAAATATCCATTCAGATAATCTAATGACTTTCCTAGGTATAGATAAGAATAATTCCACACAACGCCCTCCCGTGTACTTATTAGGATAATCCTAAAGCATATCATTCAGCTTTATACTGGGGATAGTGTAAGATATATATATATTTTTTTTTTTATTTTTTTTATTATTATTATTTTTAATGTGTAGCATACACCCTCATTCCCAGCAATAGGATGTTTCGTGATAACACCCTAGCTGGACTACTATCATCAGGCAGTCGGGAGCTTTTAAACCTCATAGTGATATAGGACGTTTCGTGATAACGCCCTACTACACTCAAATCATTGGTAGCTACATCCGGCATAAAAATAGCTCACTTATTTTGACATTCTTTCTATCACATTCAAACCTTCAGATATTCACAGTACATGTTCAGAAATTAGGTACTAAGCTATTGCAATTATCTCTAGAATAACCACTAGGATACTGAATGGATACAGTTTAAAATTTTCGCTTCAATATCAAAGGCTTACGTGAAGGAATTCATGTTATACAAATAGATTTCCGGTTAAAATGCACTTACGGTTCAAATTAGTTATACATATCTAAATTGATCATTACAACTTCAAATCCATGAAATATATACCTTATACAGATTATTTTAATCAACTAAATAATGCTCGAAAAAGATCAACAAACTAAGGGTTTAAACACTTACTGCCATTGCTAAACCAACCACGAATCTACCCCCCACTTAAGATTTTGCATTATTCCCAGAGATAGAGAGAAAGACTTAGCTGATAAATCTGGCAGAAAGATGCTATCAAATCCCGTAACAGCCATGAGAAAGCACATCCCGAATCCCTATACAAAAACAACCAAAACAAAGCAAACACGGGACATAGTCCTCGTGCCAAAGTATGCAATAGGGATATGGGAATAATGGCCATGTCACGTCAGAAAATTCGATAGGCAATATAATAGCTTTAGATGGAAACATAACCCACACGGGTAAAGCACAGAACATCTAAGCATATACGTATCACATATATCATAGTCAAGTAAATTATTCCTAGATTCATTTTTATTACATACGCTTTATTAAAGCGGGAATACTCACCACTATACTATTTATTTACTCAGAAATTTGAAACAGACTAGATCATAAAATGAAATGTGTGAAAGAGTATAGAATCTTTTATACCAGATCCTCAAGGGTTCAATAACCTAAGTCCAAGAAATGATACATTTGAATTTTTATCTTTTTCTCCATCGGGATTTTCGGATAACCACCTAATCATTCCTCTTAATGAAATTCAAACATTCATCCCGAGACTTGGTTGTGCTTTGTGTTCATCTTTCATACAGATTCTACATTTCATTAAGACTAGTCTTATTCAAATTATTTATTTAACGGGCTGCCTCCCGGTAGCGCTTTTGTTTAACGTCGTTGCTCGACAAGATGACTCTATACTGCACTCAATCAACCAAAATCCGAACTTAAGAAGATCAACGACTTAAGAAAAGTGATCAAAGCGAGAACCATCGAAATTAAATTGTCTAGAAACGCACTGCCTCGTTTGGCCCTCGATGCTACCTCCTCCCAACCAGAGAATCTTCTTTTATCACTGTCGCATCATCTTCCTCGCTCCATTCCATAAAATTCATCCATCGGGAGTACACAAACCGACGCAGAAATTCATCCTCACAGAGTGGATGAGAGTAGTAATCTGGGACCGTCATATCAAATATTACCAACTCTCCCAGTGGCTTTACTAAAGATGGCCAATTAATCTCTTGCTCCTCTAACTCGTCTTACAAAGAAATCGAATCATCAACCTCATTCTCAACTCGAACTTCTTCAATGAGCACATCTTCATCCCGACCACCTCTATTGCACAAGTTTCTACCTTTTCTCATGCCTCATCATTTCAATCAATTGCCCCAACTTGTCTTCAAGATTTCTTATGGAGGAGTCAAGATTTCTATCGAACTCTTGCATATCCTTCTTCATTTGAATCATATCTCGTTGAATTGAATGAACTGCTCCATTTGAAGGTCGGTGAGGTCTTCTTGTGGCATGGGGAAAATCGATCGTATTGACTTTGATTCATCGGAGGTGAGTAGTAGTCCTCTTGCCATTCCGCATAATCGATCGTGGCTGAACTGCAGTTGAAGCTATCAACGTCCGAGTATGAACACCGTAATCCTGATAAGCACCGTGGTTAGGACAACCTCGTAATATTGTGGTTCATAACTCGAATAACCATAATTCTCGTCCTGGTATGCATTCGAGCACCGATAATCCCATGAACCTTGGTTATTTCGGGCCGTTGATATTGAGGCCGAGGCACGAATCGTTGTTGATAACATTGTTCAGTGCCTCGAGGTTGGTAGGAGTATTGTTGTTCAGTGAGTAGTATTGATTGAAAATCCATCCATTTAAGCTCAATCTGCAAGATCTCGTAAAACAACAATAAAACAATAAAAATTTCTTTTTTTTTTTTTTTTTTTTTTTTTTCCAGAACACACGATATTTAGACCCCTCAAAAGTTATGGTTGCCGAAGGCCCTAATCCCCGCTTTAGCCGGACTTACAAGATATCACCTCCGAAGAGGCTAAGTACCAAAGTCGATTCAAACCGAGTTCAGACAATATCACTTCAAAGATCCATAGCTCTTTGTCGACATCTAAATAAAACAAGAAAATAAAAACCTAGGCCCAAGCCTTCGGTTCACTTACAAGATATCACAACAATATCACACATTTCCCCGCAACGGCGCCAATTTTGATGAGCGATGTTTACCCTCTAAAATATATTTATAAAGACTTAAAATCAGGTAAACTAACTCTCTAACCAAACAGATACCGGTCGATTGTTAGGATAGCTACAGAGTACGAGGTCGATCCCACAGGAAACGTGGTTGTGAGTACCAAAGCTTAACGTGTTTCTTAGTCTAGGCGATCAAAGTTGTTGGTTTGTTTATACTAAAGATAGAAAAGAAAGAAAATTAAACTACTTGGTTTTAAAAAGACATAGCCGAACCATGATTAAAATAGCTAATTTCAACCCCACGGATAGACAAAACCGGGAGTGTGCATTATAACAAACGAACTCTCACATTCAATCTCACGGGTGCGTGCTCCTA
Source organism: Gentiana macrophylla (assembly GCA_026214975.1). Taxonomy (NCBI): domain Eukaryota; kingdom Viridiplantae; phylum Streptophyta; class Magnoliopsida; order Gentianales; family Gentianaceae; genus Gentiana; species Gentiana macrophylla. Next base: position 84,703,963 of record CM047812.1, read on the forward strand.
ATTCTGATGTTAAGATCTGAACAACTCTCCTTTAACATCCTATGTGAGGTTAATTAATTCTCTTTTTAGAAAACCGATTATCCTAACATGATTAAGTGCCGTGAGACGCCTGGATATAACCTCGTTACGGAAACAAGTCCAAAATTACTCGATCGGGTTACTACCGATTCATACTCACCAACGCATTTACACCAAACATCTCAACAAGAATGTGTCAAAGAAGAAAACCAAGCTTTACCTAATCCATGGTCTACCCGGAAGATTCCGTGAAACAACTTGTCATCGTTGGCTCAAGAACCACCCGGCACTTCATAGTTCAACCCGAGGGTCTAACACTAAACTACACTAATCTAGACTACCACATTCAAGTTACTATGTTGATAATAAAACACCGATGAGCGCTGGCCTGAATTCACGACCTAAAACCCGGTATGTTTTACCTCCCGATCTTAGAACCCTTTTCCCACACCATTCTCTCCTAACACTCTCAAGAATGATGTGTGACTTTTTGACCTAGGTAGCTAATCTAGCCCAAACTGTTATAACAAGTTCTAAGACGTGAAATATGTGAGATACAACAATAAAAAGCACAACACACTCCCAATTTTATCTTCCAAAGGTTGATTTCACCAAATTTTACATGATTCGCTATGATACGTTTAGTTATTCATAACAACGGAAAAGAAAAATATACTATATATATACATATACATAGATATATATAAGTGCATAAAAGTAAATATATATATATATATATAATGTAAGTAAGTAAATGCGTAAGTAAATGCGTAAGTAAATATATATATATATAAGTGCGTAAAAGTAAAGGCGTAAGTAAATGCGTAAGTAAATATATATATATATATATATATATATAAGTGCGTAAAAGTAAATAAAAAGCTCTAAACCAACAATCTATTGATAATTATCCCATTACAACGATATTTTAACTAATTTATATAAAACATATACATATATATATACATACATAGACATATATATATATATATCATATATATATAAAGCCCCAAAAGAGATGGTGATGAAGATGATGATGATGAAGAAATAAAAGATGGAGAAGATCAAAAGAAGAAGAACTAAGAATAGATATATATATATAAGGATATATATATATATATCTATATAGATCTAATCACAACAAAGAGAGAAAAAATAAAAAGAAAAGAAAGAGGATCATGGACTGATGGAGAGGAGGGGAGGTGGAAGAAGATGATCAAGATGAAGAGAGGTTGAGAAGAGTGATGAATTAGCACCCTTTTGTGTTGATTTTGGGGAGTATATATAGGAAATATGTGTATGTATGTATATGTATGTGTAGGGATGATCATGGCTGATGAAGATGATGAACAGCACGTTCATTTTCATCATTATAACAGCCGGATCGATCCGGGAACATCTAGGATCGATCCGGGTCAAAAATCTTGATCCGTATTGTTAAAATTCGTCTATACGGTATTGCAGTTCAGTAAAATGACCATATCTTGAGTTGTAGACATCCGATTGACGTGATTCAAAGTGCGTTGGAAAGCTCTTTCAAAGATCTACAACTTTCATGAAGGACACTTCTTCAGAAAATGCCGTTTTGATGAGCCATTCGTATGTCGTGTCGTTTTCGGGATTTTTACTATTACGAATCGATTAGCCACTTGGTCATAACTTGAGTTGTAGACCTCCAATTAACATGATTCAAAATGCGTTGGAAAGCTCTATCAAAGATCTACAACTTTCATTAAGGCCACCTCTTCAGAAAATGCCGTTTTAATGGGCCATTGGTTCGTCGAAGATATAAATCGATAGTGGTACTACGAACCACTGATCCACTTGACCTTTTAAGCTTGTGGCACACTCTTATATCCCTAAAAACACCTCTTTTAGGCCTCAAAACGTGTCGTTACTAAGGATTTTGGTCAACCTATAATTCTCGCAATAAACCACCAAAATACCAAACGAACCGACATTTACACTCCGGTTACTAAACCGGTACAAAAACTAATAAAACTTCTAAAAACAAGATATTTTACATAATAGTTACTACTTATATATTGTTATGAAACTTAGGAATTAAAGACTCGAAATGATACAAAAGTGCTCAAAATGATATCAGAAACGGCGTGAAAAGTTATAGAAATAACTGTGAATTTTTCCGTTATCAATAACTGAGTGCATTCCCTTCTCCTGTGGATAGAGGAACCACACTGGAAGCAATGTCCTGAACGGCATTCTCCATGCTGTTTCCTTCCACATTTAGGGCATTCTGGAGCGGTCATGGGGGCAGGTACCCTGGGATGAGCTATAGCTGGTCGCTTAACCGGAAGAGCTGGCTGACCTCTTCCTCTCTAGGCTGTCTCAAACTGTCTTTTAATACCCAGGATTGGATTTGGTGCATCTTTCTTGATTGCAGCCTCCGCATTAAGAGCCCGACGATATAAGGCTGCAAATGAACCTAAAGAAGTCGTACCTGAGATCATCAAGGTGATAGAAGGACTCAACCATGATTCATACCTCTTCTTATTTGTCTTCTCATCTCCCCTAACATATGCAACATGTTGTCTTAACTCGTTGAACCTGCTGGTATACAGTGCCATGGTCATTGTTCCCATGTTTCAACCCATAGAACTGTCTCTACATCTCTGATGGGTGTGTAGGAGGAAAATCTATCTCTGCTCCCTGATAACCCATAGCAGACGTCATGTTTGTGAACCATTCCTTATCTTTTCCTTGCAAAAAGGGCAAGATGACACCTACCCAATGATTGGTTGGAACGAACATAGCCTGAAGATACGTAGCGATAAGCTTGAAACACTCATCGGCCTTATGAGCATCAAGTTCTCCCATGATGAATTCTGCTCCTGGCCTCTTAATATTAGAGAACCAACTTGCTCAGTCACCTGGTTGTGGTTGGAGTTGTGGCTGAGAGGGTGCAGCTTCCTGAGCTTGTATCTGAGCTAGACGAGCCTGCATAAGAGCCTGAGTCATCCTTGAGGCATAGGAGTTGTGGCTGCTTGATGGGGCACTATCCCATAGGGTAAAGGAGCTGATGTCACTTTAGGAGGTATTATCCACTAAGGCAAAAGGACTGATCCGTTCAAGGGTGGAAGCCCAAACATCTAGCCTTGGCTCTAGTTGCCACTAGCTGAGCCTTCTTCGTAAGTAGAGTTGTGAGATGTCACTATCTGCAAAAGAACAATGAAATTAGTTACAAAACGAGCCTAAATATTATCAAACATAGCTCTAAAAATCATAACCTAACAAGAATAAAAGCCTGGTCTTATTAACCCGACGCTCTGATACCAACTGTAACGGCCAAAACAATAGGCAATGCTAAAATGGTAATAGGCCGCTCGGCACTTGCACATATCGTGACCAAATGCACACGTAAGCCTTACGAAACATTCATATCATACAAAGAACAAAACAACAAAAGTATATAATATATCAGAATGTGCGGAACCAAAACAACATTTTCTACAAAACTGAAAGGGGTGGACGTTATCGAGAACCCGAAACCCAACACTATCGCCGAAAGGTGGCCAAGTCGTTCCATCAGTATGGTTAATTCAGAATTTTGTATCTTGTTACAGACACATCTAACGCTCCAAAATAAGAATAGGACAATCCAAAATTTTCCATAATAAATAAATCCCAAATTTTATTCCATACTTCAATCTCACTGACGAAAGGAAATACCACCAAATATCAATCTATTGTTCAAAGGAAAGAAATTGAAAAGACGTAAATGTCGATTATAATGCGGGTGTGCAACCCAAGAAACAAAATGAAACAAGGTATAATGTATCAAGCTGAAAGTAAATGAACTCCAAAAACATAATGAACTAAGAAGCATACTATTCACACTCTTCCAACGGTTCTTCACTTGTCTCCTCGGATTCTACACAACCCTCATATCGAAAATATTAAGTAAGGGGTGAACACGATGGCCCAGTAAAGAATATATAATTAAAAGGGAACTATGGTAGCATCTGGGAAATACCCTCATAGTTCTCTATTAATGCAACTATACTTTAAAATACACGTCAACGATTATCATAATCATGTTCAATGTACTTATCATTAATTTATTATTCCTTAGTGATATGCACCATTATGTTCCGCAGTCATACATATCACACTATGTACCGTTACGTTTCGTAGTCATTCACAGTTCCTTGATATTCCTCATTGCTTAGTGACATATACCGTTACTTATCGCGGTTATGCATATCAAACTGTATACCGTTATGTTCCGCAGTCATATACCGACTACCATAATCTTCATTATCAAGTGTCATGCACCGTTATGTTCTGCAGTCATACATAACACGACGTTTATCGTTACGTTCTGCAGTCACACACAGATTGTCATAATGAATTATCGTACTTCCCTTATCATAAATAAACTACCATAAATGTCATAACTAACATGTAACATTACTACATGACATCGAAATAAAGCGAAATAATAATAATAATAATTAAATTCGTAAAACAATAATTCATGCTAACTGATACGTGATTGATAGGAACCAACTTTACAGTACATTTCTGTAGATTCAGCCCACGATTATCACATTTCTGGCATGTTTCGGGTGAGTTTAGACCCTATTTTGAGGTAATATCGTGAGTTTATAGCACGAGGAGTAATTCCGTCACTTTGATGGTTTACTACCTCTTTTTATTGATATTAACCTCATTCCGAGCACTTTTACCCTCCGGAATCGTTTGTGTGTCTTGTTCATTCATGAGATTGTAGGGTATTGGTGTCTCGAGAACCCGGAAGGTGAAGATTTATGATGATAAGTGTGATCAAGGTGCAAGAATGAGCCAAGGAAGAAGAAAGAATAAGAAAAGGAAGAGAAATAGTTGTTGCTCTCACCATATGTTCACTTCATCAGCATTTTGACCGATTATGGATGCATTTTCTGGTCATGTTGTCTTCATCAAAGTTGTAGATAATTCAAATATCTTTCTACTGGTTTTTTAATCACCCCAATAAGAGGTCGGATGAAAAAGTTATGAAGTGTTTACTGCAGAGCTGTCAGAAATGGAGCAATCTGGAGGCAAAACCAGAGAGTTGTCCGTCACGGATGACACATTTTGTCCGTACTGGACGATCGAAAAATGATGAACTATCCGTCACGGATAGCCTTTTATCCATACGGACAAGTACCCTGGACTATATAAACACCTCAAACATCGCAGCAGAGAAAAAAAGAGGTTTTAGGCGACTTTAGGCGATTTGGGGCGATTTTCTTCGTTTCTTAGAGTTAGAATTAGTGTTATATATCATTAGAATCCTCTTTCGATCTTCTCTTTGAACCTCTAACTTTTAGCTTTGATCTGTAACATTTCAAGTGACAAGATTTGTTCTTTTGGAGCTCGAATTTGGTAGTTCTTCAAGTAATCGAAATGGGTATGTTTTCTTGTTGTTTTACCATTGTTGTGATGTTTTTCTTCCGTTTGTATTGTTTAGATTCGATTATGAGTAGCTAGATTCTTCGTATGGTTGAACTATGAAGCGGGTGAAACGCCGTTAGATTGATGAACCGGGAGGTAGTGTAGCGCGTAATTTAACGTTCTAATCGATAATCCACATCACGAAACTTGTTTTGATTGTTTTAATAGCTTTGAATGAGATTGACAACCTTGTTCATTGTGGCACACACGTAGCTTATAAATGTATGTTGCGCGACGTGTGGGAACGGGTTTCAGGACCGTAGAGATTTTGGACTTGAAAGGTAGTTTGACACCTACCCGTGTACTAGATTGACGCCCTAGTCATCAAGTCCAGTTCCAATACGGGGTTTGTCCTATGAGTTATCGTTAGACGGTGAAGTAAGGTAAGGAACACTCCCGGGGTAATCTTTCTGAGGGTAAAGTAATCCGCTGAAACGTAGTTTGGCCATACCTCTTTTAATTGTTTAGAATTTCGAGTAGTGTAATCTTTCTTTTATGCAATAGTATAACTTCATACCTATCTGTTTGACTCGAATCGAGTGCTAAGTCAAGCTGTGGTACTCAAAAACCAATCTCTCGTGGGTTCGACTCGGACTCTCAAGCACTATCCTACAATCGACCCGGTCCATTGCCGGTTAGAAAGTAGATTTTGCTAAGGTTTTGAGTTTTACTTGATCGACCGGACCGTAGAAAATCCGCTTATCAAGTTGGCGCCGTTGCCGGGGATTGGCAATGCTTTGATATCACAAAAGTTGACCGAAAGCTTGGGCTTAGGTCGTTTTTATTGTTTTCTTGTTGCTTTGTTTTGACTTTCAGCTGAAGTGCCACACCACCAATTGATGAGGTGGTGGTGACGAGGCACTGTGATTGTTTTCGTGTTGTTTTATGTGATTTTGCAGATTGAGCATAAATGGGTGGATACTCTCAACAATACAACTTTTATGAAGAAAAATCCACCTACCAACCTTGGGCACCTGAGCTTGGTCAAAATCAGTATTATCAACCTTATGACCAAGAGCAGGGTGCGCCCATGGGATGTGGAATGGACGACGATTATCGATATGATGAGGGAACTATAATGAAGATGAATTTTGGGGAAATTGGAACGAGAATCAACCGGGAAACCGGGAGGCAATCAAAGCAAAGCATGACTACAATTGGAGCCCAAATCAAGGACAAGGGAATAATCGAATTATGACTCGAACAACCCTTGGAATTGGAGCTCTCAAAATCAAGCACTACTAAAGCAGATTGACCTTGCCTATGCCGAAGAGGAACGAGAAGTAGGTATTATCGAGGAGAGTCGATGGAAAGGGTTTCTATGGCTATGGATGAGGAAGTGTCGGCACATCAATTGATCGATTGGTTGAACCGGATGCTCGTGTTATATAAAGAGGCCGAGGATGCTTTGAAACGGGTCGGGAGATGCAAGACAAATTTTCCAATGGGAGTATAAGAGACCGCCTTAGCCAATGAAGATTGGCCCCATATGAGATACAAAGCTATGTTGGATGTCTCAGGATATCGTGTCTCTCATGGCGCCCGGATGCCGGATCAAAATGAAATGTCTTGCACACAAACGGTCCGGGTAGACGGTGATATTGACGAGTCAAGTTGCTATAATGAGGTGCTCCCCGGAGGATTGAAGTGATTGAGTTGGCTTTATCACCGCCACCCCCCATTGTAGTATTTGATTATATAAGTTTCCAAGTCCTCCCGAGTGAACTCCCGAATAGTGAGCTGAAAAATGATGATGTTTTGGTAGAATCCGTGATGCAAACTGAGTTGGAAGCTAGGAAAAGGGAGTTAGCTACTGTTAAGAAAGAACTCGCGATGGAAATAGGGCCAGAGAAAGTCGTCAGTGAAGAGGTTCAGGTGGAGAGTGAGGTTGATAAATCGGCTTTCTATGATGAGATTTCTGAGCCAGAGATTGAGATGCAAGAGATTGATATGGGATCGCCCATCACTCCATTAGTTGATGATGTACCATTCGAGTCGGTGGAGAATTTTTATGAGGATGCCAAGCCACTTGTAGTGGAGCCTACCTCAGTTTTGGGTGAGCCGGAAGCTTTTGGTATTGCCATGCTCTGGGACATGGAGGATACCCATGATTGTAAAGTAAGGAGGTGGAGGCTGCTTTGTCTATCATACCACATCCCGACGATGACCATCATGACACCTTGACGAGAGGTGCGATAGATTTATTTGAGGTCGTCGATCCGGTGGGATTAGAAACGGAGAAGAAGATGGGACAGCTCATGCCGCCTAGCTCGCTAGTGGTTCGAGGTCATGTGGATGAGCCCATTATGTTGACACCCCCGGATAGATTGGTCATCTTTGATATACCGGTCCCGGATTATTACTCCCTTCCATTCTGTGCGGATGAGTTCTACAAGGTTAAGTTCGAAGGGTCCCGGGTGGAAGACACACGTAGAGGTGATAGAGAGGAAAGACCACGGTGGTGGGGTGATCCCAGAAGAAGATGATGAGAGGTTATGACAGAAGAGGATTCCCGAGTTGGGAGGAGGTTGCATCGAGGGCTATGAGAGGTAAGTTTCTAACGAACTCGGTTTTCATGATGCTTGCTATTTGTATTCTTCTTGAGTTGTTGATCTTTTTGAGTTCGGATTTTGGTTGATGGTTTTGATGATACTTGTTTGAAATGAAATAATTGAATTGTTGTTTTGAGTCTTTTATGGTTTGAGTCCGTTTTGGTGTCACTATGTCGAGCCAACGACATAAAACAAAGCGCTCGGTGGGAGGCGCTGGTTTTGAATTCCTTTGTGTTTTGGTGTTGAGGATTGGGATGCAACATGCCATCACTTTTCCTCTGCTTTTATCCTTGTTTTGGATCTCTGCCGGATTTTACAATGTTTTGACAAACATAATTCCGGCGTTTTGACTTGGGTTAAGATTTTATTTTTTTAAACGTGTTGGTTGTTTATTGTATGGTTGATTGAATCTCTATGATGATCCCGAGGTTTATTTTATCACCCCGGATTACGATGAGAGAAAAATCTAAAATATTGGTCCCCGCTTAAAATTCATTTGAGCTTAAAAATTTTACATTTATAAAGACTCTGCTTGTGGGTTAATCCTTGTCCGGACTAGGATAGCTACAGGACACACACCCAGTCCGTGATTCTTAGATGGATCAAATTTTTAGGTGGATTGATTATAACTAATGCAAAAAGTTTATTCTAACGAGATTAACTAGGTGATTAAAAAGATCATGATCCAACAAAGTTATTCAGGAAAAACTGTGTCGGGTTCGGATTCACGGGTGTCAAACGTTAAGATATCCATCCACTAAGTTTATTCGGATATATAACATGGTTAACGGAATAAAAGCCGTTGAAAAACCTCACAAAAACATAATTTTAACGTATCACTTAGGTTGCCAATCTAACGATTAAGACTATGGTTTAGTGATTTTATGTTTTTGAGCACGCAATTTTATTCAAAGTTAGGAAAATGATCAAAACGGGTTTTTGAGTTTATCATCTGAACGTTTAATTACGCGCTTTACAACTCCCATCTCGTCTCGAGAGGTTAATTTTACCGTTTTTCACATAATTGGCTATGTTTAGTTTAACTACTCATATTAACTTGAAAATTGTTAGATATATATATAGATATATATAGATATTGTATGGTTGATTTGTATCACTAATCATTTGACTATCTCTATGCCATATGTTCAAGTCTTCTTCGATGGCGGGCAGGTCGCTTATTTTATCACCCCGGATTCTCCCATATTATATGCTTTGGCACGCGGACCATGTCCCGTGCATGTATTTCTTGGATGTTTTTCAATGACTAGGGATTCGGATGGACTACTTTCACCGCTACGGGATTCTTCTTCGTAAAACGCCGTTTTAGTCATTCATAAAGGTCGTTTTAAGGATTTTTTACTATTACGAATCGATTAGCCACTTGGTCATAACTTGAGTTGTAGACCTCCAATTAACATGATTCAAAATGCGCTCTATCAAAGATCTACAACTTTCATTAAGGCCACCTCGTTCATCGAAGATATAAATCGGGCTCATAAGCTAAGTCTTTCTTTTTCCTTCCTTCCGCATCACCGAGGATAAAAACACGCTAAAAATGCTTCTAACATATTTAGATGAAACATAGGAATTAATGGGAGACGATATTAGCTTATTCAAGCGGGTTGTTCTAAAAAAAGTATTATGCCGTGATGCCTTTTCAATTTTCACTATCCTCTTAAATAATCAAGCAATAAACTTTCACAGGTATAGGTTTTTACTCATTTCCGAGATATCGATCTTGCAAGCGTTGCCCTCCGATAATACCTAGCTTTTTCAAAAATTTAAGTTCATCGCAAGTCTCTACAGGATAATCACTAGGATCTTTTGAATGATACAGCTTTTAAAAATTTTAATTCAATATCAAAGGCTTACGTGAAGATTTTATACAAATTATTTTAACAACTAAATAATGTTTATATAAGGGCATACCGCCATTTCTATACCAACCATACTCTACCCCCCACTTACGATTTTGCAAGTGTAAATGAGATAGAGAGGAAGACTTAGCTTATGAAAGGTCTATCGAATTATTTTTGTGACATGTCTCACAGGGATATGGGAATAATGAGATAATGGCCCATCACGTGAGTCAATATAATAGCTTTAGATGGAAAAATATTGCCACGAAACATCTAAGATAGTCAAGTCACTATTCTAGATTCATTTTATTAACACAATTTTATTAAGGCGGGAATAGTACACAAGAAATTTGAAGCAGACTAGATCATAAAATGAAATGTGTGAGGTTCAACAACCTAAGTCCAAGAAATGATATATTTGAATGTTTTCTTTAATCTCCCTCGGGATTTTCGGATAGCCACCTAATCATTCCCTTTTAATGACATTCAAACATTCATCCCGAGACTTGGTTGTGCTTTGTGTTCATCTTTCATACAGATTCTACATTTCATTCAGGACTAGTCTTTATTCAAATTATTATTATTATCGGGCTCCTCCCGGTAGCGCTTTTGTTTAACGTCGTTTGCTCGACTAAATTAGTATTTACAAGTTATCAACCAAAATCGAACTTAAGAAGATCAATAGCTAAGAAAAATTAACAATGCGAGAACCAAAGAAATTAAATTGTCTAGAAACATACCTCGTTTGGCCTCGATGTTATCTCCTCCCCCAGAGAATCTTCTTTTATCATTGTCGAACCATCTTCTTTTGAAAATTACCATAAAGCTCATCCATTGGGGAGTATATAAAGCTGGACGCAGAAAATTCATCCTCACGTGAGTGGGACGAATGTAGTAATCCGGGACCGATATATTAACTATTACCAACTCTCAGGTGGCTTTACTAAAGATGGCCAATCAATCTCTCGCTCCTCTAACTCTGTCATCTCCAAATCTTGCACTTTTTCTTTGCAAACTGAATTATCAACCTCATTCTCATCCTCGAACTTTTCGGTGATAACATTTTCATCCCTAACCACCTCACATCTCTGCCTCTTTCACATACCTTACTAATTCAATCAATTGCCCCACCTTGTCTTGAAGATTTCTTATAAGCGAGTCGGTATTTACCTTGAACTCCTGCATGTCCAACAATCGCTCTTCCAGGCTCTGGTTCAATCGTTTCTAGTAGCTCCATTTGACTGTCGGTGAAGTCTTCTTGTGGCATGGGGAAAAGCGATCATATTGTCTTTGATTCATGGAGGTGAGTAGTAGTCTTCTTGCCATTCCAGGACACGATCGATCGGTGGGTGAATATGGTTGAAGCTATCAACGTCTTGAGTATGAATACCATAAATCTGATAAGCACCAGGGTTAGGACAACCCCTCGTAATATTGTGGCTCATGCTTTAATAACCATAATTCGGTCTGGTATGTACTAGGGCAATTATAGGACCAAGAATCACAGGTTACTCTGCTTTTGATACCGAGGGCTCGCAGACACAATTATTGTTGATAAGGTTGGTAGGGGTATTGTTGTTCGAGTGAGTAATATTGATTGAAATATTGATCCATTTAAGTTCAAATTGCAAGATTTGAGAAAACAACACGAAAACAATAAAATTCTTTTTTCTTTTTTTCGTTTTTTTAACACCCGATATTTAGACCCCTCAAAAGTTATGGTAGCCGAAGGCCCTAATCCCAGCTTTAGCCGGACTTACAAGATATCACCCCTCAGAAGAGGCTAAGTACCAAAGTCGTATTCAAACCGAGTTCGAGGACAATATCACTTCAAAGATCCATAGCTCTTATCGACATCTAAATAAAGCAGAAAATAAAAACCTAGGCCCAAGCCTTGTTCACTTACAAGATATCACAACAATATCACACATTTCCCGCAACGGCGCCAATTTTGATGAGAGAAAAATACACCCACTAAAATATTGGTCCCGGCAACGGTGCCAATTTTTGATGAGCGAAAAATTCACCCACTAAAAATACATTTATAAAGACTCATATTGTGGGTAAACTAACTCTCTAACTCGGCAGAGTACGAGGTCGATTGCTAGGATAGCTACTGAGTAACGAGGTCGTCCCAAGAGAAATGTGGTTGTGAGTACCAAAGTTAACGTGATTCTTAGTCTAAGCGATCAAATTTTAGGTGGAGTGATTATAACTAATGCAAAAAGTAAAGATTATTCTAACGAGATTAACTAGGTGATTAAAAAGCATAGCCGAGCCATGATCCAACATGTTATCTCTCCACAGGAAAAACTTGATAAAGTGTGTTTTATCTACGATTCGGTTCATAAGATATTCACGGGTGTCAACTTTTTATTCTTGCGTTAAGATGCGAGCAGCTCTCCACTTAACCCCTACACTAAGTTTATTAACCCTCCTTAGAGAGCTAACTCTTTAACATGGTTAACCGGAATAAAAAGCCGTTGAAAAACCTCACAAAAACATAATTTTAAACGTATCACTTAGGTTGCCAATCTAACGATTAAGACTATGGTTTAGTGATTTTTAAAACATGTTTTCGCACATCTCGTAAAAATAAGAATTTCACTTAGGCATAGTCCGGATCGTCACTTAGATTGTCAATCTAACAATCAGGACTATGATTTATCCATATCTCACATCTCACCACAAAATAAATTTATAAGCTCGATGTCATAGTTTCAATTTTATTCAAAGTTAGGAAAATGATCAAAGCGGGTTTTAAAACATGAGTTTATCATACGAGCGCTTAAAATAATCAAAAGGGTTAATTTTACCCGTTTTCACATAATTCGGCTATGTTTAGTTTAAACTCATATTACTTGAAAAAACAACGAAAATAAAAAGCTAAAGAAAACAAAGCGAAAAGATAACTAATTTATATAGATATACGTATAGATATATATATAGATATATATAGATATAGATATATATATAGTATACGTATATATATATATATATTTATACTAATTGCATAAAAGTAAAAGAAAGCAATAAAAGACGGAAACGAAATTATATTAAAACGATAACTAGTCGGGTTATTACACCGACATTATAACGACATATATTACTACATATAGACCCCCCAAAACATAATTAAAAGAAGGAAGAAGGAGAAGAAGGGGGGCCAAAGGTCTCTGCATGCTGTGTTCCATATATATAGAAAATGTTGAAGCCGGATCGATCCGGATTAGTGCCGGATCGATCCGAGCTCATCATCACTAATCATTGCAGTAACATGCGGCACATGCAGCGGGGAATTTTATATATAATTATATATTAAACTTCTAAAATTCATATCTTGAGTTGTAGGCCTCCAATAATTATGATTCAAACGTCAAAATTAAGTTCTCGGAAAATTCTTCAACTTTCATGAAGGACACTTCTTCAGAAAACGTCGTTTTGATGGGTCATTCCCATTACGTGTCGTTTGCGACATTTTCCTCAATACAAATCAATTAGCCACTTGACCACCATTTGAGTTGTAGATGTCTGATTGACTTGATTCAAAATCCATTGGAAAGCTCGTTGAATAATCTACAACTTTCATGAAGGATTCTTCTTCAGAAAACGCCGTTTTGATGAGTCATTCGTATGTCGTGTCGTTTTCGGGATTTTTACTATTACGAATCGATTAGCCACTTGGTCATAACTTGAGTTGTAGACCTCCAATTAACATGATTCAAAATGCGTTGGAAAGCTCTATCAAAGATCTACAACTTTCATTAAGGCCACCTCTTCAGAAAATGCCGTTTTAATGGGCCATTGGTTCGTCGAAGATATAAATCGTTAGTGACACTACGAACCACCGATCCACTTGACCTTTTAAGCTTGGCGCACACTCTTATATCCCCATAAACACCTCTTTTAGGCCTCAAAGCGTGTCGTTACTCGGGATTTTGGTTAACCTATAATTACGCAATAAACCACCAAAATACCAAACGTAAATCCGACCACGACACACGGTTACTAAACCGGTACAAAACTATAAAACACGCTAAAAATACGATATTTTATATAATAACTACTACTAACATATTTAGATGAAACATAGGAATTAATGACTCGAATCGATATAAAAATACTAAAATGATATCAGAAACGGGTTGAAAAGTTATAAAAATAACGGTGAATTTTTCCGTTATCAGATTCTCCCCATATTATATGCTTTGGCACGCGGACCATGTCCCGTGCATGTATTTCTTGGATGTTTTTCAATGACTAGGGATTCGGGATGGACTACTTTCCACGACCGTTACGGGACTTGAGCGCGCCCGTTTGCCGGGCTCATAAGCTAAGTCTTTCTTTTTCCTTTCGTTCACACACCGGGACGGTGCTTCACTTAAGTGGGGGGGGGAGACGACTTAGCTTATTCGCTTGTTCTTAAAAGTATTATGCCGTGATGTGATAAACTTGGTTTTTACTCATTTCCGAGTCGATTTTTAGGCCGTTTTTCAAAAATTTCCAAGATTTTAACACCATGTTATATGCATGCTGTTCACAATTGAGTGGTGAAAGGTCTTTATTTTTGTGAATGTCTCACAGTGAGTCTATATTGTCATGATACGGAACACTTTTTAGTACACGTTTGACGACGGTTATGCTTATCACGATTACTTTACACACCTGTACCCCTAGTTTCGAGGCGAAATAGAAGGATTGGCCTTGGTAGGAACACGGGATGACAGTTTTGGAGTTCTTTTTTACCCTACTTTAGCCAAATAAGCCTGAGCCGAATGTTTGACCTTCATAGCCCCTCTCAGCCTTGATAGAATGGTCCGACCACCATTCGCTTTATAGCCGTTTCATTACTTAGTCAGAAACCTACCCTTGAGCCTTATTTTGGTCACATTCCCTTCATTTGACCCTACGAGTGGACTTAGTCTCTTGTTAAACCACACTTGCCAAGGCAAGTGTAGGGTGGGGGGAGATGTTGTTTTTGAGTCGGGTTGTTGTTTCCTCAGTTTTAGAGCTATAAGGAAAGGAGGAGCTCAGTGGGGCTGGATGCTCGGGTTTCATTTCAAAAAAAAAAAAAAATTCAAATCAAATAATTGTGTTGTATATAGAAATAAAGGGTTGAAAAAGGCAATGAGCTTAAAGAAATGATGATGTTAGGGTTGGGATAGTCAGATAGGTACTAAGTATTCGAGCTCACCTCACGAGACTTGAAACATAGTCGAGTTTGGCAATGAGTTCGGGTATTTCAGTATCCTATAGTTCCCAAAGTGTCGAAAATGATCAAAAAGGAGTTTGGATGGTTTGTATAGTAAAGAAGACGTGGTACGTGTTTGGATTATGTTCACTGCATTTCTTTTCTCCGATTTCCCAAATTACCCTTTTCGATTAACCGAATTTACCCTAGCCTAACGTTATAACCATTCAAGTCCTGTTTGGACCGTGTTTAACCTTGGTTAGTCCCGATTAGTGGAGATTCTAGGAAGGGGAGGATTGTGTAAAGTCATTTGTCCGGTATTCCAAGCCCAAATCGTATTAAGCAAAAGTCGTCGTCAATCAACACACACTCACTCCGTGTCAGCGATCCAAAGAGAGTCAAAGTAATGCATTCACTTAACTAAGTTCTTTTCACCTCGATATTTTGAAATGCATGCATGTACCGTAAAGTTGATTCCTTGGTAATGTTTGAACGCCTAATTTACACGAGGACGAGTAAAGGCTAAGTGTGGGGTGGTGATAGAACCAACTTTACAAGACATTTCTGTCTGATTCATTACGATTATCACATTTCGGCATGTTTCGGGTGAGTTTAGACCCTATTTTGAGGTAATATCGTGAGTTTATAGCACGAGGAGTAATTCCGTCACTTTGATGGTTTACTACCTCTTTTTATTGATATTAACCTCATTCCGAGCACTTTTACCCTCCGGAATCGTTTGTGTGTCTTGTTCATTCATGAGATTGTAGGGTATTGGTGTCTCGAGAACCCGGAAGGCGAAGATTTATGATGATAAGTGTGATCAAGGTGCAAGAATGAGCCAAGGAAGAAGAAAGAATAAGAAAAGGAAGAGAAATAGTTGTTGCTCTCACCATATGTTCACTTTATCAGCATTTTGACCGATTATGGATGCATTTTATGGTCATGGTGTCTTCATCAAAGTTGTAGATAATTCAAAGATCTTTCTAATGGTTTTTGAATCACCCCAATCAGAGGTCGGATGAAGAAGTTATGAAGTGTTTACTGCAGAGCTGTCAGAAATGGAGCAATCTGGAGGCAAAACCAGAGAGTTGTCCGTACGGATGACACATTTTGTCCGTACGGACGAATGAAAAATGATGAACTATCCGTACGGATAGCCTTTTATCCGTACGGACAAGTACCCTGGACTATATAAACACCTCAAACATCGCAGCAGCAGAAAAAAAGAGGTTTTAGGCGACTTTAGGCGATTTGGGGCGATTTTCTTCGTTTCTTAGAGTTAGAATTAGTGTTATATATCATTAGAATCCTCTTTCGATCTTCTCTTTGAACCTCTAACTTTTAGCTTCGATCTGTAACATTTCAAGTGACAAGATTTGTTCTTTTGGAGCTCGAATTTGGTAGTTCTTCAAGTAATCGAAATGGGTATGTTTTCTTGTTGTTTTACCATTGTTGTGATGTTTTTCTTCCGTTTGTATTGTTTAGATTCGATTATGAGTAGCTAGATTCTTCGTATGGTTGAACTATGTGAAGGCGGGTGAAACGCCGTTAGATTGATGAACCGGGAGGTAGTGTAGCGCGTAATTTAACGTTCTAATCGATAATCCACATCACGAAACTTGTTTTGATTGTTTTAATAGCTTTGAATGAGATTGACAACCTTGTTCATTGTTGCACACACGTAGCTTATAAATTTATGTTGCGGCGACGTGTGGGAACGGGGTTTCGGGACCGTAGAGATTTTGGACTTGAAAGGTAGTTTGACACCTACCCGTGTACTAGATTGACGCCCTAGCCATCAAGTCCAGTTCCAATACGGGGTTCGTCCTATGAGTTATCGTTAGACGGTGAAGTAAGGTAAGGCACACTCCCGGGGTAATCTTTCTGAGGGTAAAGTAATCCGCTGAAACGTAGTTCGGCCATACCTCTTTTAATTGTTTAGAATTTCGAGTAGTGTAATCTTTCTTTTATGCAATAGTATAACTTCATACCTATCTGTTTGACCTGAACTGAGTGCTAAGTCAACTGTGGTACTCAAAAACCAATCTCTGTGGGTTCGACCTCGGACTCCTCAAGCACTATCCTACAATCGACCCGGTCCACTGCCGGTTAGAAAGTAGATTTTGCTAAGGTTTCGAGTTTTTACTTGATCGACCGGACCGTAGAAAATCCGCTTATCAGTGATCGTGCACTCAATGCTCGACAGACGATCTGCTGTAACAAAATCGGAACAAAGGCACTTGCCTCAGCGTGCCGATTCCTATTCTTTTCCAGTGATCGATCTAGTTTTCCTAGTAAAGTAACGACTCTAAATTCGTGCAATAATTAATTAATTACAGACAACAAAACACGAATTAGATCAACGGATGCCAACTGCAAAATGATTCAGATTCAAAGGCACAAACAAAAGATCTTCTAGGAAACGCCGAATCACTTGGTTGATCTATTCGTGATTTGTTCTTGAAACGGGTCAAGAAACGGTGTACCAACCGATGACCAGACCACTTTATTTTCTTCTCCTTTCTCGACGGCGGTGGTAGTACTCCTTCGCCTTCCAATTCACAATAATTGCTTGGTACAATGTGGGTATATATAGTACTTGGATTAGGGTTTTCGGTTTTCTTGGTAGTTATCCATTTTTAATAACTATTGGGGTTCACTAAAACAACCCAAAAAGACTTAAATACCGTAAATGATATTTCGGGGTTTTACAAGCTTTCCTCCATAGAAAAAGTTTCGTCCTCGAAGCTTCACATACGTGAAGGTGGGAAGAAGGTTGGGTGTTTGGATCCCATCTCTGTCTCGAGCTCTTAAGTAGCCTTTTGTTCGGTGTGGTTAAACCATAACACTTTAACTAAAGTCACTGTCTTTCCCCCAAAAGACTTTGTCTTCCTTTAAAGAATCTGAACTGGCTATTCAACATATGTGAGATTAGCTTCAAGCAACTGATGCTAGATCAATTGTCTTATGAGAGTCCGAAAGACATTTCCTTAGAAGAGACACGTCGAAAATGTTGTGAACTCTCTTCAAGGGTGCAGGTAACTGCAAACAAATGGCAATATCCCCAACTCTCTCGATAATCTCAAAAGGTCCCACGTACCTAGGACTTATATTTCCTTTTTATCCAAACCGTCTAACTCCTTTCATTGGTGATACATTTTGGTAGACTTTATCACTAACTTCAAGGGATAACGCTTTTTACTGTCTGCCCAAATCTTCTGACGGTCTTGAGCCGCTTTAAGAAATTCTCATACTATGGTAACCTTATCAATTGTATCTTGCACAAGTTGAGGTCTCGTGAACCGCTTCTCACCAACTTCATCCCAGTATAAAGGTTATATGCACTTTCTCCCATAAAAGTATCTCATATTGAGCCTTCTTGATGCTAGAATGGTAGAAATTATTGTATGCAAATTCTGCCAGAGTCAGATATTGGACCCGTTTTCCCTTATACACAAGGACACATGCCCTTAACATGTCCTCTAAAGTATGAATAGTCTATTCTGACTGGACATCTGTCTAAGGATGAAATGATCTGCTTAACTTCAACTGTGTTCCTAGATTATCTTGCAAAGTCTTCCAAAATTCTGAGGTGAAGTTCGTATCTCGATCAGATACTATGGATAAGAGGATACCATGAAGTCTTATTATCTCATCAATATATAACTGTGCCAAATCATAAAGTGAAGTACCACTTCTGATAGGTAGGAAACGAGCAGACTTAGTCAATCTGTCCACTATTACCTAAATGGCATTAAAATTACCCTTTCTTCGGGTAAGCCTGTGATGAAATCCATGGTAATTTCATCCCACTTCCACAAGGGAACTTCTAAGGGCTTAAGCAAACCAGCTGGTCTCTGATGTCTGCCTTCACTTGCTGGAAATCGCACACTCAGGGACGAACTTGGCGATACTCCTCTTCATCCCTTGCCACCAATAGTGGCTTCTAATATTATGATGCATATTGTTGTTGCTTGGATGGGCCATGAATCCTTATTGATGAGCCTCTGTCAAGATCTCTTGAAGTAACCCTGCAACTCGAGGCACACATAATTTACCTTGAAACCATATAGAACCATCTGCACGTAGATCAAATTTTCCAGTAGACCCTTCTTCAACCATTCTCTTTGATCTGCATAAGAAAGTGTCCCTAAACTAAACTACCTTGATCTTCTCAATCAAGTCTTCCTGAGCTATCAAGACTAAAACCATTGATCTACCTTCCGACTTAATTGTACTTAAACGGAGCTAGTCAAACTCCCTGATCAATTGTGGAATCACTGTTAATGCAGAAACTGTCCTTGAAGACGACTTCCTACTTAGAGCATTTGCCACAAGATTAGCCTTCCGGGTTGATAGTTTATTGAAAGTCCATAATCATTAATATGCTCGAGCCATCATCTCTGCCTCATGTTTAACTCTTTTTGGGTGAAGAAGTACTTCAAACTTTGGTGATCTGTGAAGATCTTGCAAGTCACACAATAGAGACAGTGTCGCCAAATCTTCAAGGAAAAGACCACTGCTTCCAACTCAAGGTCACGAGTGGGATAGTTCTTCTCATGAGTCCTTAATTGGCGTGAGGCTTAGCCAACGACTTTCCCTTGTTGCATAAAAACACAACCAAGACCTATCTTGGAAGCATCACTGTAGATCTCATAATCCTTATTTAGAGATGGTAGGGTCAAGATTGGAGATGTTACTAAATTTTGCTTCAACCGTTGAAAGGCATCTTCATATTCTTCTGTCCATTCAAACTTGGCATTTTTCTGAGTTAGCCGTGTAAGAGGAATAGCTAAGAAAGAAAACATGTTCACAAACTTCTTGTAGTATCCAGCTAAACCCCAGAAAACTTCGTACTTCTGTCACTATGGTAGGGTGTGTCCAATCAACAACGGCCTCTATCTTAGTTGGATCTACCATAACACCTTCTGCAGAAACAACATGTCCCAGAAATGCAACTCTGTCCAACCAAAACTCACATTTACTGAACTTAGCATAAAGTTCTTCTTCCTTAAGGCGTTGCAGAACCAACTTGAGATATTTAGCATGTTTTTCCTCGTCATTTGAATAGACAAGAATGTTATCAATATAGACTACGAAAAACTTATCCAAATAATCACTGAACACGTCATTCATGAGCCCCATAAAAGCTACTAGTGCGTTAGTCAAATCGAAAGGCATGACTAGGAACTCATAATGATCGTACCTTGTGCTAAACACACTCTTTGGGATATCCTCCTTCTTGATCTTCAACTGGTGATACCCTGATCTCAGATCTATCTTCGTGAACACTCTGGCTCCATGTAACTGATCGAACAGGTCATCAATGCAAGGTAAGGGGTACTTGATCTTCACTATCAACATGTTTAACTCTGTATAATCGATGCATATATAACTGCAAACTGCCATCTTTCTTCTTTACAAAAAGTACAGGAGCGCTCTATGTTGAGACATTGAACTGAATAATCTTCATATACAACATCTTTTCAATAAAATTCTTCTAAAAATCCATTTTCAATCTACATCCAATGAAAATCAGCAATGAGGCATGCTATAATCACAACGTATGTGAAAAATAAAACAAACCATTACTCTTGCTCTTAGTACGAGTGGGAAGTTCATGATGTGCATACCGTGCATATGGTATCCAGAACGTTGACTTAGTAAATAAAAAAAAATTTACTTAGTATATCTTGTCTTCAATTCTTTCTATTATTACTAGTTCTATATGTAGCAACTAGCAAGTAGAATTTGTCACTACTCATTTCTGTCCTCATCTGGCCGCCCCTTCACTTTTTCTATTTTTTGTTTATGCCCTCTTTGGTAAGCTTAAAACCCCCTCCCTCAATTCATAAGATTCCCACAAGAAAAAAAACATATCTTCAATAAAATCCCATTTCTGAATTTCCTTCTTGTTTCCGTCAAGTTTTGTTGCCGTATCTTTCAGCCATGACAGGTACCAATAAGAAGAATCAAAACTGCAGCCCGGTGGGGAGCCCGAATAACATATCCGATGGTTCCTCTAAAGAACAAGATCGTTTCCTTCCAATCGCAAATGTAAGCCGGATAATGAAAAAATCCCTGTCTGCAAATGCAAAGATTTCAAAAGAAGCTAAGGAAACCGTTCAAGAATGTGTGTCGGAGTTCATAAGTTTCATCACCGGAGAAGCATCGGATAAGTGTCAGAGAGAGAAGAGAAAGACCATCAATGGAGATGATCTTTTGTGGTCTATGACAACACTCGGGTTCGAGAATTACGTCGGACCCTTGAAGATTCATCTCAATAAATATAGTGAAATTGAGGAAGATATTGGGAAAGAAGATCATGACAATATTCCATCATCTGGGCATGGTGATCAAAAGGGGAAACTTTTTGATTCTAAAACAAAAAATCTTGGATTTTACGCACCAAATGGTTATGTAGATCAAGAAAGAGTCATGGGCTATGGTGAAAACATGATGACTAATGGCTTTAGTCTAGGCAAGTTAAGGGATATTGAGGACACTTCTTCAGCAAGTCATCTTCAACATGGTGTTGATTGGTAAAAAAAAAAAAAATTGAGTGAAAATATGTATTTTTCTTTTATTTATTTTTTTTCCCTGAGAAAAAAAAAATGTACTACTAGAACTAATATGTTTTTTTTTTTTTTTTTTTTTTTTTTACTTTATCTCACAAGCGATTTATTTTCAACCTGAAGGAAAAAGAAAACGCTTATATGCCCCAATTTGGTGCCTATTTTTATTTTTATTTTTATATATTGTCCTTATTTTGATTTGCAAACACACGAGTATCCTGTCTCTCTGTGAACACCAAACTAAAAGAATAGCCTACGTTCAATGAACAAGAAAAAGTTAAGAAAGAGATGTTAGGATAGTCTTGCATATGTAACATTTACATTTCTGCTTTGCATTTTCTCTCTTCCGGTATTCTCCCCCTTCTCTCTAAAATCTTGCAACTCTTTTTGACATGTGAAATCTCTGGCTGCCGGCATCATGTTGGGTGGGTGGGTGTAGTGTTCGAAAAACAATTTTTGTAATTGTTTTTATTATTAATAAATCAGATATTTATTCATTATCTTATTATTGGCTTCGTGCTCATAAGAAATATACTGCTGAAAACTCTAAGTTGTATCATATTTAGCTATATAACTTAGTGTGTGCCACATATGTTGATTAAATTTATGGCGATAAACTTAAATTGTTAGTCCGTGATGAACTTAATCAAAGAATGGGGTCTCTTGATTAAACCATCATTAATGTGGGCAGAACACTTTATGGTGTGACAGTTTTATTCAGACCGTCGATATTGGTTATCTAAGTGGGGCATTTATATATGATGTAGTCATATAGAACTTGGCCGATTTAATCTGAATTTCTCATATAATTCCATGATTGAAAAAAATCATATTAAATCACAAGATATATATATGGATTAGTATGCACATCTTGAAGCAAGGAACGGATTCTGTGAATTAGTATTTTACCAAACTGATGGTGCTTTGGGAAGAGATTAAGTCTATTAGGCCAATGCCTACATGTTCTTGTAATCCACAGTGACATTGTAATGCTATAAGTACTCTGGTGGATCACATGGAAACATAACATGTGATGAAGTTCTTAAAAGGCCTCAAGGATGAATTTGACCCCAAGGGTTTCTTAGGCTATGTTGATGGTGCCCTTCCTGAGATTGATGATGCCTTTGCAATGGCAATAAAGCTTGAAAGGCAGATAACATATATAGCAAACAAGGCAAACAATCAAGATTTTATGATCTTGATGGCTCAAAAGAATGGACCAGGCCAGAGTCAAGCAGTCGGCAGACTAGTTTTTATGCCTGCATATAATTATAAGGCCAATACTTTTAAGAATGTTCAGTGAAGTTCACGTGGATTCAACGGTCACACGGAAGAAACTTGTTATAAAAGCATGGCTATCCATCCGGATTCAAGTCCAAGGGAGCTAATATGGTGGATCAAACAAATATAAATCAGTCAGCAGAAGATGATGGTCTTGCTGCACAACAACTAGAGCCCATGGCCCTGTCGAATTCTGATTACTCTAGACATGCAATCAACTAGATTAATGTTGTGACCAATCACTTCTCACATGTTCAAGGATCATGTGACCTTAGTTTGGTAAAACCTATCAAATGAATCTTGGACTCTAGTGTCAAAGATCACATTGTGTATTCTGTAAAGCAGTTAAGTAATCCTAAACATGTGGTTCACATACAAGTAGAGTTACCTAACGGCAATAATGTGCATGGAACACACATGGGAGAAGTGATGATCAATTTTAAACTAATATTGTATAATGTGTTATACATTCCTGGTTTCAAAAATATAATTTGATGTCTTTACCAGCTTTGATTAATCATTATGATTGTGCAATTGTCTTCACTGCTAACAAGTGTGTTTTGCAGGACAACAATTAGAACATGATTGGTTCAGCTGAGCTGCACATAGGACTTTACATTTTGTTACAACATCCTATGAAGAAAGGTGTTGTTAACTATGTTTGTAATTATGTACAAAACACTACTTTGTCTAACAGAATAGACTATAACCTTTTATGGCATTATGGATTAGGTCATCTACCTAATAAGGGATTACAAGTCATTAGTTCTAAATCAGGTGATGTAAAATACTTTGAACAAGACTTGTGCTATGAATGTCATGTGGAAAAATTGAAAAAATAAACATTTTCCTTTGAGTATTAATGTTGTTAATTATATTTTTGATCTTGTGCATATTGATATTTGGGGCCTTTCGAGGCAATCTACTATGAATGGTTGCTAGTATTTTTTAACCATTGTGGATAATTATTCTAGATTCACTCGGGTGTTTCTTATGAGACAACAGTCTAAATCTTTTGAATTAGTTAAATCCTTTGTTAAATTTGTCTACACTCAGTTTAACAAAATTATTAAAGTAATGAGATCTGATAATGGAGCTGAATTTTCAACTAACAGCTTTCTATGAACATCATGGAATTATTCATCAAACTTCATATGTCAGTACACCTGAGCAGAATGGTATTATGGAAAGGAAACATCAGCACTTGCTGAATGCAGTCAGGGGTCTGAGGTTTCAAAGTAACCTATCAATTGAATATTGCATGCTTCTAAGTTGATTAATTCAACACCTGCTCCTCTGTTGAAAGAAAGCTCACCTTATGAGGTGTTGTATGACATCAAACCAGACTATTATGTGTTTAAAGTCTTTGGATGCTTAGTTTTTTCTTCTACTCTTCAGCAATATAGAACTAAGTTTGATTCCAGAAGCATAACATGTGTCTATCTTGGGATTTCAAAAACTTCCAAGGGTGCAATAATTTTGGATATCACCAACAAAGGCATCTTTGTTGTTAGGAATACTCAATTTATTGAGACTTGTTTTCCTTTATTCCAGTAGGTCTTAGGCAAAGCTAGGTACACACCTGACATGCCATGGCCAAAACATGTTGTGGACAACTTTGATGATCAGATGAGTGAATTCGCTTATTAATCCAGCACATGAACAAATAGAGTTGAGGCATCCGATGGAGGATCAATCTAGTCAGCTAGGCACTTGCACCTGTTCAGCTGAGGAGATCAACAAGAACCAAAAAGGCACAAAACTTTTATCAATGAGGTGTTAACCTAGTACAATAGACTCCACATTTGCAGAGTGAAAAGTAATGAGTCTAGACAGACTCCCAGCTGAGTATGCTAAATATGTTTGTGCCATTGATGTTGTCATAGAACCACAGACATACAATCAAGCAGGATGAGTGGAAAGAAGCAATGCAGAAATATATTGAAGCTTTACTGACCATTCACACTTGGGAAGTGGTTGATTTGCCACCTGGCAAGAAGCCCATTAGATGTAAATGGGTGTGCAAGATCACATATAACTTGATAGTTCTGTAGAGAGATACTTGGCAAAATTAGTAGAGAAAGGTTACAATCAGATATATGGCATTGATTATCAAGAGACTTTTCACCTATTGTGAAGATCACTACAGTCAAAACTCTACTGGAAGCAGCAGCAGCCATTCACCAAATTGATGTCAATACAACGTTCTTGCATGGAGATCATCATGAAGAATTTTATATGCAACTTCCTCCGGGATTCAAGATTGATAAACCAAACCAGGTTTTCAAATTAACAAAATCCTTATATGGCTTAACACAAGCCAACGGACAATGGAATTGCAAACTGACATAGTAATTAGTGAAGCAATGATTTCATCAATCTGAGAATGAGTATAGTTTGTTCACAAAAGGCTCTGGATAGTTTTTCATTGCTTTTCTAGTCTATGTTACAGACATCCTAGCATATAGTCCAGATCTTCAGTTGATACAACAAGTTAAAGACAGTTTACACAAACAATTTACTATCAAAGATCTTGGTAAATTGAGATATTTTCTAGGAATTGATGGTACCAGAACACCTGAAGGTATTTTCAATTCTCAAAGGACGTACACATTAAAACTCTTACAATAATATGAATTTTAGGGGGCCAAGCCTGCTAAGACACCTATGTAATCCAAGAAGACTTTGCCGCATGGAGACTCGGCTTTGTTGGATGATAACACAACATACAGATCACTAGTTGGAAAATTGATTTATCTCACTTTCACTAGACCTAACCAAGATTTTACTGTACATCAGCTGAGCCAGTTTTTAGATACGCCTATTGAGAATCATATGAAGGCAGCTCACAAACTAATGAGATACCTGAAAGCCAATCCAGTCCAAGGCATTTTCTTTCCAGCTGAAAACAGCGTTCTAAATGGTTTTACTGATAGTGATTGGGCTGGATGTCTTGAGACCAGGAAGTCTGTTTTAGGTTATATGATGTTCTTGGGAGATGCTCCTATATCATGGAAGGAAAAAACAATCAACTATTGCCATAAGTTCTTTAGAAGTTGAGTATAGAGCTATAGCCAATGCCACATGTGATATTCAATGGCTTGTTTATAATCTACAAGACTTGCAACTACCTGTTCAGCTACCTGCCATATTATTTTATGACAATGCCACTGCTATGCACATTTCTCACAATCATGTTTCATGAAACAACTAAGCACCTTGATATTGATTTTCATGTAGATAGAGACAAACTCAAATCTGGCCTGCTTATACACATGCATGTTCACACCAAGGAGTAGATTGATGACATTTTCACCAAGGCTCTAGATGCACCAATCTTTTCTTATTTGTTACAAACCCTTGGCATTTCCAAGATTTTTTAACACAGTTCTAGTAGATAAAGGAATGTTGATTCCAAGAGGATGTACAAGATGATTCGTGTATCACCATCAGCTTGAGGGGGTATTATAATATATGGATAAAAGAATGCTGATGCAAGAGGATGTGCATATCTGAAAGTGCACAACTGAACATCTCAGCTCAGCAACAAAGAGTCAGCTCAACAAACCTGTGGAAGCCAGCTCAGCATAATACACTACAGCCAGTTGAGTAGTATAAATAGATGGTTATTTTGTTGTAAAATTCATGTAACTTTCTTTTAAATGATTCATGTGGTGTCTGGTACTATAAATACCCCATGATCATCAGCATCGTAACTTAACTCAACTTATTATTTTGAGTAATACGAATTCCGCATTATATTTTATGTTGTGTTTTCAGTTTCACAATTCAGTAGACGTGTAATAAATCAGTACAATTAACGCACATTAATTCATAGTATAAACATATTCGTAATATGTAAGACCCAGAAGAAATGAATTCACCGTGCCAGCCGCGGCGGTAAAGACTGCCGCCGCGACTGAACAACCAGAAACCCTAATTATGAGGGTTCGGTGGTAGCTACGTCTGATTACCAGGTTTAAACTATGTGTGTCAGGTCTGGCCAATCTATACTCGTGTACGTAGTTTAACATGAATGAACCACGTTGAAGTTTTAAACAGGACATAGGTAGTTGATCGCTTAAGTACTACCAACCAGTCTACGGTGGTTGCTTATGTGAGGATTTCGGGTTAAATAAGTGTTCCTAGTTAATAAGCATGTTCTAGTTCGAGAAGTTCTAGCCTATTATGGTAGACACATAACTAAACATAAGATTCTATTTTCTAGCAAAGAATTAGAATCAATTTAGGGAATTGCACCCATTGCTGTATAAATAATAAAAGAAGATAATTACGAATATGCTATGCTGGTGAATTGAGGGAATCGTTAGTAAGAATGAATTTGTTAGTACCAAGCCAAGTTATATTGATTTGGACGATTAGTCATTGTATGTTTATTTTCTTTCTTTTGATTGTTGGTCAGTGACCGTTATTTGTGTTCTTAACTTTACATTAGTTATTATATTTAGAAGTCCTCGTGTCTCTGTGGGATCGACCATTGCTCGATTTCCATAATGCTATTGACATAGTCCTCTTTCTAGTATAAGCGACTTACACACAATCAGCTCACGATAAAAAATCACATGTTTAAGAGTTTCCTTACATTGGCCGCACACCAAGCATATGTTTGACCCCTTTATTCCCAGCCAAATTTTACCAGATGGGTGAGCGATCTTGTAGGAAATCAAATTAAGTGTTGAAAATCAATTTAGGCAAAATATCAAGGTGGTTAGTATTTGCACCATAATTGTTCTACCCATTGTCCTCTATTGAAGCTTTTAAAATACAAACTGAAAGTAAATAAAATGCGGAAGAATTATTATTGAACTAAAATCATCAAATTAAGTTACAATGCTACTGATCATGGGGTATTTATAGCTTCATACACCTCATGAATCAGTTAAAAGTATGTTATAAA
Organism: Gentiana macrophylla; assembly: GCA_026214975.1. Taxonomy (NCBI): domain Eukaryota; kingdom Viridiplantae; phylum Streptophyta; class Magnoliopsida; order Gentianales; family Gentianaceae; genus Gentiana; species Gentiana macrophylla. The sequence goes on from CM047812.1 coordinate 84,731,820, forward strand.
CAATTACAACAAACTATAACTCAATAACCGTTCTTTATACTACATAACTCAGAAGACTGTTGAGCCTTTATGAGGTCTATTGAACAACTTGCTCTCAGCATTCCCTTCATCTACTGGAAATGTGAAACATCTCTGAAATTCCCAATTTGTCTAGCAGATAGGTGAAGATGGGTGCATCTAAGGCCTTGGTGAGAATGTCAACTTGTTCTTTTGTGCTGACTAGAAAAAGTTTGACAAGTCCAGTCTCTCACAACATGACAGTCGATCTCAATATGATTTGTTCTATCACAAAATACAGGGTCACGAGCAATGTGCATGGCACTTGCATTGTCACAAACTAATACAATAGGCATTTTAATAGGAACCTGCAAATCTTATAAGATGTAAATCAACCAATGTAGTTCACAAACTGCATTTGCCATAGACTTGTACTCAGCCTCTAGCAAACATCTTGCTATAGTGGTTTGTTTCTTTACCTTTCAAGAGATGGGAGCATCTCCTAAAAAATCATGTATCCTGATACTAATTTTCTTGTTTCAGGGCAGCCAGCACAATCACTGTATGTAAAACCTTTCAAGACAAGGTTACTATCTGCTAGAAATAAGATTCCTTGATCTAGATTGTCCTTATCTCAGTAGTCTCTATGTTGCATTCATGTGGTTTTCCGTAAGAGTGTCCAGAAATTGACTCAGTTGCTGAACTACAAAAGCTATATTTGGTTTGGTAAAATTGAGGTAGATAAGTTTACCCACTAGTAATATGTATGCCTATTTTCCAAAAGTGGTGAATCACCATGCTGTGTAAAGTCTGCTTAGACTCCATAAGTGGCTTAGCAGGTTTAGCCCCGAAAATTCATATTCTTCTAGGAGGTTGAGTGTGTATTTTTTTTGGAAATGGATATGCCTGCAGGAGTTCTAGCAGCCTCAATACCTAGGAAAATATTTTCCAAGGTCTTTAATGGTGAAATACGGATCTAGGGCATCCTTGACTTGCTTAATCAATTGCTCACAAGGACTTACTGATATGATGTCATCTACATATACCATCAAAGCAATAAAAGACTATCAAGTCCCTTTAGTGAATAAATTGCGGTCATTTTTGGACTAAATAAATCATTGGGCTTCCAAGGATTCAATTAACTTGCAATTCTATTGTCTGCTGGCTTGCTTGAGGCCATACAATGATTTGGTTAGTCGAAAAACATGATTTGGTTTGGTTGCTGCATAGCCTGGGGGCAGCTACATGTATACTTCTTCATGTACATCTCCATGTAGGAAAGCAGTGTTAATATCCATCTAAAGTAGATGACAATTATTGGCTGCAGTTGCAAGTAAAGCCCTGACTGTAGTACTCTTGACATCAGGGGAAAAAGTTTCTTGATAATCAATACCATATGTCTGAGTGTAGCCTTTTGCTACTAGTCTTCCATTGTATCTCTCCACCGAACCACCAGGATTGTCCTTAATTTTGTATACCCATTTGCACCCAATAGGCTTCTTGCCTGGGGGCAGATCAACTACTTCATATGTATGAGTCTTTTATAAAGAATCAATATCTTTTTGCATTGCTTCTTTCCATTCATCATGCTTGATACCTTGATTATAGGTCTAAGGTTCTTTAACAACATCAATGACATTAACAAATCTGGCAGATTCTGTATAGGGTTTTCCAGATTCATCACCTCACTCAACAGGTGTGGGTTCTACTAAACTGTATGAGCACAACCTTGATAAAATGTTGGTGGTTTTCTTATCCTTGTAGATCTTCTCAATTGTGTGGGTTCAGGTGCCTGGATGAGAGGAGCATGCTCTTCATTAGATGCCTCAGCTGCATCTGACCCTATGTCTGGCTGGTCTGATGGCTCATTCAGCAGATCATCAAAATTGTCCATCATTGGTAATGGCACTGGCATATTAGCAAGATATCTAGCTTTGCCTAGTTCCTATTGAAATAAAGGAAAGTAAGTCTTATAGAATTGAGTGTTTCTAGAAACAAAGATATCTTTGTTGGTAATGTCCAAAAGAATTGCACCATTGGAGATGTTTGAGTTGCCAAGATATACACATGTCCTACATCTAGAATCAAATGTTGTCATATACTGCTGAAGTGTGCAAGATAAAACTAAGCATCCAAAACCTTTAAACACAAAATAGTATGGTTGAGTGCCATAAAGCACTTCATGTGGAGTGCTTTCCTTCAGCAGTGGTGTAGGTGTGACATTAATTAACTTTACAGCGTGAAAAAGGCAAAAACCCCAATACTCGATGAGTAAATTACTCTGGAACCTCATACTTCTGCAACATTCAGCAAATGATAATTTTTCCTTTCAACAATATCATTCTGTTCAGGTGTGCGGTCACCCATGATGTCTGACGTATGATGCCCTACTGAGCATAAAAGTCAGTAAGCTGAAATTCAGCTCTATTGTCAGATCTAATTACTTTAATAATCTTATGATACTGAGTAAAGACAGATTTAACAAGGTCAGAAATTTTTGATTTCTGTCACATAAGAAAAACTCAAGTAAATCTAGAAAAATCATCTACAACAGTAAGGAAATATTTTTGTCCATTCACATTATGTTGCTTCAAAGGACCCCAAATATACATATGAACAAGATCAAAAATAGCATTTACATCAGTTGTACTTAATGGAAAGGGATTTTTCTTTAATTATGTCATAGGTCAGACATAACAAAGGTCATGATTACAAATTTGACATCAGCAGACTATGAACTAATAACTTGTAGTCTCTTGTCTGGCAAGTGTCCTAGTCTATAGTGCCATAAAAGAGCACCATCTAGTCTATCAGACAAAGTTTTATTTTCTATCGCATTAACATCAGAAAGTCTGATTGGCTGATCCATGACATATAGTCCTCTGTGTAACTCAGCTGAACCAAACACTTTCTTGTTCTTGTCCTGCGAAACACACTTGTTAGCTGAAAAAACACATGCACCTTTTGTATGATTAATAAAATAAGGTAAAGATAAAATGTTATACTTAAAAACCAAGAATGCAAAATATATATAGGACCAGTTGGAGGTTTACCCTTACTTGTCCTATATGTGTAACATAAAGATTATTTCCATTAGGTAATCCCATTTTTATACCAGAAGGAGGTTTGGGATTTCTTTACAGATCTAATGATCCTACAATGTGATATGTGACACTAGAGTCCAAGACCCACTATATAGATCTTACTAAATTTGGATCATATGTCCTAGTAGCAGGTGAGTAGTGTGTAAAAATCTCAACAGGCTGGACAACAGCAAATCCTGCATGTCTAGTAGGATCAGAGCTCAGTAGAGCCATCAACTTATCAAGTTGCTGTGTGGTGAGATTGAGATACCCTGGTCTAGCAGACATGTTTTAGGCCTGATCTTCTTCTGCTGACTGTTCCTCTTCTACCAAATTAGCCCTCTTAGACTTGAAACCAAGAGAATAACCATGTTTCTTATAACAAGTCTCTTCAGTATGACCATTGGATCCACAAAAACAACACTATACATTCTTGGGATTCTTAGGTCTGGTACTTGCAGTAGTCACAGGACCTGGTCTACTGACTGGTTGATTTTGCCCTGTCCATTCTTTTGAGACAAGAGAACCATAGAATCTTGATTCTTGGCCTTGTTAGCAACATATAGCTTCGGTCTTTAAAATTTAATGGCCATTGCAAAGCATCATTAATTTCTGGAAAATGCACCATCAACATTGCCTGTGAAACCATTGGCTCAAATTCATCCCTCAAACCTTTAAGGAATTTCATGACATGTTCAACCTCCATATGATCCATCAGTGTACTAATTGTATTGTAGAGGCATTGAGGATCACATGAACAAACTGGCATAGGCCTGATTGTCTTGATTTTTCCCAAAGAACCATTAATTTTGTGAAATATTGATTGACAGAATCTGTACCTTGCTTAGGCAGATGCATCTCTTCAAGAAGATTTGAAAGCCTTAAGACATCCACATTAGAAAATCTAGCAGCAATATTCTTCCAAACTGAATGTGCACTCTTGCAATACATCAAACTTTGGACAATGAAGTTCCCTACAAAATTCAAGATCCATGATCACACCATTGTATCACACTGTCTCCATGCATGGAAATCTGTTGAATCTGCTTTTGGCTTTTTGATTGTGCCGTATACGAAGCCAATTTTATTCTTGGTGATCAACACCATCTCCATAAACATTTTCCAGGGATTATAGTTGTTGCCATTCATCAATGGCTGAACAAAAACCAAAGACATATTCTCATTAGGATGAACGTAAAATAGACTAGAGGGGCTTAATTCATGTTTCAATGCTACCATGGCTATCAAGGACTCCAGAACTAATCAAAACGATCAACAATAAAGTGAAAAATGATCAAGAAATGATTAAAAAAACTCAGAAAATGATTACAGTTTACTCTCAAGAAACTGGAAACACAAAAAAGGTGAAGAATTCTCTCAAGATTCTTCAATAACCAGAAAAAAAATGGAGGAAAACATTCAGAAATTCTCAAATTTATGCTCTGATACCATGTTGAAGTTTGTAAAATACAAACAGAAAGTATATAAAACGCGGAAGAGTTATTATTGAACTAAAATCAACAAGTTAAGTTACAATGCTACTGATAATGGAGTATTTATAGCTTCATTCACCTCTTGAATTAGTTAAGAGTAAGTTACAAAAAGTTACAACAAACTATAACCGAATAACCGTTTTCTATACTATATAACTTAGCAGACTCTGAGCCTTTATGAGGTCTGCTGAGTTCTTCAGCAGACTGCACTCAGCATTCCCTTCAGCACTTATACTGTAACATCCTCCACCTACCGGTGCACCACACAATTTTCACAAAATCGACTATGTGAAAGTCGTCACATGTGACTTCTCTCAGAGTCAATTCAGGATCGATTCTAAGAAGGTCACATGATGGCGACTTTTACACGGTCGATTCTATCGTGGTGCAAATGTAGTGTGTACACCATTAGAGTCGTGGTGGTGCAAATAAATACCTCAATATCAATCTACATTTTTTTGGACCGATACGTAGCACAGCATTATAACACACGCATTTTTTTTGTCCCTACTAGGACTTGAACCCTGAGATCTCATCAATATATCAAGGGGGTTCTAAAGGCACCCCCGCTTTTACTTCCGGCACCCATTATTTGATTATTTTTTCTCATGAAAAAAAGTCAGTGACACTGACATTGCTATGCAAAAACGAACGTCAGTGGGAAGTCAGTGGACCGACGTTTCTAAGTTGTAACACTTTTATAACGTAAACGTCAGTGCCAGTGAATTTTATTGTTGAACACCAACGTCTGTGGTTTTCAAAAGCCACTAACGTTCCCTTCATCAAAAATCATCGTGGTGCCAAAGTAATTTTTTATGGTGCCGAAAGTAATGTGGTGCCAGAAGTAAAAATAAGATGCCTTTAGAAGCCCCCTATATCAATTGGCACCGCCCAATTTACTACTGGCACCCCTATTACTCCCGGCATCATAAAAAATTACTTCAGCACCCGGTGATTTTTTATAATGGGAACGTCAGTCACACTTGTGTTCTTTGTTGAACACCAACGTCAGTGACACTGACACTGAAGTTGGTGTTCATCAAGAAATACCAGTGTGACTGACGTTCCCTATATAAAAATGGGAGAATGACACCGTTGAGCTTATAAACTTTGTGCTTTGCAACTATAAGTTTTGACCTGTTTTTGATTTTTAAAGAAATTGAAAAAGGGTAAAAACCTTATAAAATCATGGATAGACTGAAATACCCCTCCCTATTTATCCTCAAATCCCTTAACTCCTTCATTCAATTCTTCCTTAACCTCATTATTCATTTCCACCATCCAATTCAATTACCCACTGTGAATCGAGCAAAATTGGCTCAGCAAAATTATTATCATTTCTACCCGAATTCACCCCGTCATTTCTACCCAAATTCGAACCTAGGATCAGCAAAATTCTTGTCAACAATCGAGCTATGTGTGCAAACTCACCGGTAGTTGAGGAAGGTGATCGGAAAGTTGAAGAAGCTGATCGAGAAAGTTTGCAAAAGGTATTATTTTGGGGTTTGGTATCTGCATGTAGATTATAATTCATTCGAGTTAATGCATTTACATATGTTTGATTTTTTGGGTTGAGTTTAAATTTTGTTATGTATATGATTTTGGAGATTAGGAAGATGTGTGATTTGTTATGGTGTTGAATGATGTGGGATCGGTTTAAGCAAATTGTGTAACCAAATTTGTTAGCTTAAACAATGGCGGTGATGAAATTTGTTCAAAATGTGTTATTTGCTTCAATTGTATTCAAATTAATTTGTTCTTTCATTCGATTGATATCTTTTGTTTATTTTTTGTTGGTAATAGAAATTTGGTTGAAAAATGGCGTTGGTTTATGCACTTAGCGCATAAGATAGGACTGCAAAATGTGAAATCGTAAACCGATGTCAAATTGGTAAAGCAAATCAAGTTTATCAAAAGCTTGACACCAAGCACAAAACAAAGTTGGAACAGTCTTGTTTTGGACATTTAATCCATTTGAAGGATCTGCAAGCCAACCAGATAGTACATCAGTTGATAATGAGGTTGGCGAACCCTGTAAATCGAGATGTTTTTGGTTCAAAGTTGGAGCCAAAAAGATACGATTCAATGTACAAGAATTTGCGCTTGTTACCGGTTTCTTGGTTGGCAATGATAGCAATGTCGAGAAAGGCGTAGGAAAAGAGTCTAAATTAGTTAAGAAGTATTTTAAAAACCTTACGTCAGTGTATAGGAAGCATGTGTGGCAAAAGTTTAATAGCACTAAGAATGTGTGTGAGCCGTTACAAGTTGGGGTTGATCGTTATCTTGACGTACGTTGTGTGGGCATCAGAAGAGAAACGTGCGGTGGATTGGTGGATTTTTCAGTTGGTTGTTGATTTGGATGCTTTCAACAAGTATCCATGGGGAAATGACTCTTATGAAAGCATTGTTCATGTTTTGAGGAGGGACCTAAGAGATGTTTTCAAAAAGGTCCCGATCGCATATACTTTTTTATGGTTTCCCGAATGCTTTGAAGGTATGTAAAAGCGAAATCCGGTGTTTTAATCCTAATATATATATATATATATATATATATATATATATATATATATATATATATATATATATATATATATATATATATATACGTATGTTGTTAATTTTTTTTTTTATGTTTGGTCAATCACTTGTATGTAAATGCATCGTAGGTTTGGGCACTTGAAGCAATTCCTTCTTTAAGGAAGTTTTCCGAGATTGTTGATGAGAATGCTCTCCCAAGGATGATGAAGTGGGGAAATGCAAAAAGGGTCAACTCTGCATTAGTTGAAGTTGTTCTTGAATTGGGAGAAGTAGCAATGTTTAATTTGTATCTTAAGTTTGGTATGTAAATGCATCCTTCACATTAATCATGAGTAGTAGATAATGCAGGTGGATGTAGTTCGAAAGTTGGTTCCATCCGAAGCTGAAAAGTAAAAAGCTTATTTTGTGAAGCTCCAGGAAGTTGAAGTTGAAGATGATGAAACTACTTATGACAATGCACCTGAGCAATCAACGGGTAACGTTGATTATGAAAAGCTAAAAGAATTGGTAAAAATTGCTGTGAGTGAAGAGAACAAAAGAATGTGCGAAGAGTTGGTAAAAATTGCTGAAGAGAACAAAAGAATGTGCGCTTTAGTGGATACGCTCCAGCGTAAAGTTAAATTGATGGAGGTTCGTCTTTCTAATGAAGAGTTGAATGAAATGGAAGATGAAAATGTGGAGGCATCCCGAAACGGCAAAGGTATAAAGTTAAATTTGTCATTTATGTTGTTTATATAGGAGAGAAATAGTTTATAACATTCTATTTCTTGAAATTGTGATTAGGAAATGCCGTAGTTGAAGAGAAGGAAGCCGGGGAAGGTGATAGAGAGGTAGGGGAGTTCCCACCAGAAAATGAAAGCGAAGGTGAAGAGAGAAACGAGGCCGCTGAAATTGAGGAGGAAGTTGCTGCTATTGTGAATGAGGTTGGGGATGGTGATAAAGAGGTAGGGGAGGTCCCACCTGAATATGTAAGCGAGGGTGATAAAGAGGTAGGGGATGAACTCGATGCCCCGGTTGAGGCCACTGAAATTGAGGAAGAAGGTGTTGCTATTGTGAATGAGGCTGGGGATAGTGATAAAGAGGTAGGGGAGGTCCCACCTGAAAATGTATGTGAGGGTGATAAAGAGGTAAGGGATGAACCTGAAGCCCCGGTTGAGGAAACGGTCGAGGAAACCCGAAATGGCGAAGGTATAATGTGAAACTTGTCATTTTGATTTGTTCAGTATGTAGTTTGATGAGAGAATTAGTTCATAACATTTAATTTCTTGAAATTCTGATTAGAAAATTCCATGGGTGAAGAGATAAATGAGGACATTGAAATGGAGGAGGAAGTTGTTGAAAAGCTAAACGAGGTTATGGAATGTGATGTAGATGTAAATGGTGGCATAGAGGAGGAGCAAGTTGATATAAGGGAGGAAGGTGAGGGAAACCCAAACGGCGAAGGTATAATTAAATCTGACCTTTATGTGTTTTGGTGAGAGAATTAGTTTATTCATAAAATTTAGTTTCTTGAAATTATGATTAGGTAATGCCGTAGGAGAAGAGAGAGCCGAGGTCATCCTAAATGAGGATGTTTGGAAAACGAGGGCGCGAAAAAAGTTGTTAAAGGTAGATTTACAAAAATAATTAATTTGAGCTTATGTTAGTAGATATATGTATAATCCAAACTAATTATGTCGTTGAATGTTTTATATAGTTGTACGTTTCAATCTACCGACGCCGCCGGAAAAAAGAAAAGCAATTAGCAGCCCTTATATTAAACTACCGAAAAAATGGAAAGTGAATAAGTTTGATGCTTATAATCCGTTCCGAAAAATGGATCTTATGCTGATGAAATGTCTTGATCAGTTTATAGATTCATGTGAAGACAGTATAAATGTCATACGGTTAAAGTAAACCCTAATTTGTAAACCCTATTTTGATGATTAATTAGTTTTTCTTCCTTTTTATTTATACAGTGTACATGTGAGTTTGGTTGACTGTGACATCCAAGCAAGTATTTTGAAAGGAATTGTGAGGGGGCGAGCTTGCCAAGCAACGTAAGTAGTAAATGCTTTAGATTGTAAATTAACAGCAATTTAGATTGAAAAAGTATGTTTTTGTTTAGTAGTATATATATTGATATTCAGGTAATGGATAGTTCATTGTGTGAAATTTGCCGGCGATACTTAGTGGACCCGAACATGTTTGACCAAAATGCACGTGTCCTGGATACGAAATTTTCAAGTTATGTCAAAGGCTTTCACACACAACACATGAGAAAGAAAAGCAAAGGAGGAATTAATACAGTATGCAAAGGACGATTTGATATAGTATTTATGAATATTATGAAGGGGGCAGCTCCGGAATTTAGCAAATCATGGGAAGGTTGTACAAGTTTGTATGTGCCGATGATAGAGAGGGATCATTGGTTTCTTCTGAAAATTGATTTGAGTGAGAGGATAATTTATGTGTATGACAGCCTTCTGGGGCATGTCAGAAAAGTGCTTCTTGCAAGTTTTGTCACGCCTCTGCAAGTTGTGATACCGCTTTTACTGAAGAACCATGTAAAAGGCTATGAGAATTATTCTGTGAGAAAACTAGCGGTGTAGAGCATGGATTGTCCATCTCAAGATAATGGGTACGTTTCATAAATTTATGCAATATATATAGGGATTATTAAGGTATTCATTGTTGTGACTAACTTATCTTGTAATTCTTGTAATTTGGTAGGAGTGATTGTGGCATTTTCGTTCTTAAATTCGTGGAGTTCATGCTTGGAGGAGTGGATCTATCATTGATTCGGAGAGCGCATATGCCGGATTGGCGAAAGAAGTTGGTTGCGGGATTGCTTTCATGGAACTTTCAGGCATAGAAATTGCATATGCATTTCTATGTCATTGTAAAATTGTGTTAACCATCTATGAGGATTTTGGTTATGACTTATCATTAAACTATGTCATTTTAATTTTTACAGAAGAATGGGGTGATTTGAAGTTTGAAGGAGAACTGAAATGTTTAATTGTTGTTATGAAGAAGGATGTTTTAAAGGAGAACTATGGTTCCTTTATTATTAATATGTATTGTATTGGTAATTGTTATTTTGAAAAAGAATCTTTTGGAGGAGAAATTTGGTTTCATTCTTATTATTATGTATATTGTACTTGTAATTGTTATTTTCTTCCATGTTTGAGAACTAGGGTTTGATTCATTAGTTGGTTAACATTATTTGTTAGAAAATTTGACTCATTGAAATGAAGAAGTTAATTTATTGATTCTTAAAGAATTATACAAATCAACATAGTTAACGTTAATTGTATTTGTAATTGATTAACGTTATACAATTCCATAATCCATGCTCTGCTTTGATTCATTGAATTGCTTAACATTATAAATGATGATTTGTTATAATATTTGATGATTTGTCATTGACCCTTAACATAATGGATTCATTTCTTAATTTTAACTTTACACAGTTTCAAGATTGTTTTGACACAAGTTTGATTTAACGTTACACAAGTTCAAGATTGTTTCGGTCAATGAGACATGTTTGAGATTGTCAATGGTAAGAACTGGAATTAAAGTATTAAAAATGATAAAATGGGCCTATAAATAGTAGCATATCGAAGAGATACGAATGTGAAGGGTCTCATGGTAGTGTAAATCGAAGAGATACAGTTACGAATGTGAAGGGTCTCATGGTAGTGTAAATCGAAGAGATACAGATACGAATCTGAAGGGTATCATGGTAGGGTAAATCGAAGAGACACCACCAGCTTTAAAAAAAGATAAAATGGGCCTATAAATAGTAGTATAACCACAAGTGTACAATTCATATTTATTTCAAATAAAAACAGAAAAGCAGAAGAAGAAATTGGATAAGCATACTAAGGAGATCGCAGATTTAAGAAACCGTGTTGAAGAATTGGAAAGAAAATTGGACGCGCGAAGACATGAATGCCATTATGAAATTGATCAACTAAAAATATGGATGACACAGGAGTCGGATTCCATGTATATTGAAGTGGCGTATATCAATGACAACATCAAAACAGTCAAAAAGAAAATCAACGATCCGATACGATCGTGCAATGATGCTTACAAAATTGTAAAGGCGATGTGCATCCGCATTCGTGCACTATCGCATGATGCCATGGCCGGGGAACAATAATGTTTCTTTGGCCCCAATTGGAGTTGGGGTTCGATCACAAACTCTCCCAATAAGAGAGCATGTTATAGAGTTCTCGGATCACAGCATGTGATCAAATCCCATCCCTATCCAAACCCCACTTTATCTACATATTTGTATTTTCTTTAATAATATTATGTTGTAAAAAATTTATGAACTTGAAATTATTTATAATATTATCAGTCTGTTTTGATATTATGTAATAACTTTTTCTTATGAAATCATTAATAATATTATCTTTTTAAGTGTTTTATTGTTTGTTTGAATGATATCATGGACGTAGTTTCTTTTGTTTTTTGAAACGTATGGATGTAGTTTCTTATACATCAGTTGTTGCATGCATGCAAATAAAGAAAGGAGGGGATTTGGATGAATAAAGAAGAAGAACCTTTATATATGTTTCTGTAATTAATAAAAAGTACAATAAAAGAGGGGGGGGTCTGCAAATGAAAAGTACAATTAATAAAATAATATTTCTGTACCAATATGGTACAATTTCACAGACATTGCTTAAAGTAACTCGTAAAATGACCCCAAGAATCTTTTTTGGATTTTCTAGGATTTTTCTAGGTCATAGCTTTTCCATCATAGCTTAAATTCCTAAAATGACCATGTGCTACCAAGCCCTTAAAAATGCCTCTTAAAATAGCTAGTGTGAATAATTTTTGAAAAAAAAATACTCGTATATAACATTTTTCAATCTAAAGAGTGGAGACAAGTCACTTGTAAACCTTAAACAAAGCAACAATACCAAGCCTCTATTGAAGAGAATGGCGAGAATTTTATGGCACATGACCAAACTAAACTCAAATATACATCTACCTGGGAGGTGGAGTCTTGTGTGATGGTTGAATATGTGCACAGTGGTGAAGGACTCGCATAATAGCCATAGACTAGAAGGAGATGATTCGGATGTGGAATGTGAGTCTATCATCATCATAGGACCGAAGGATCCTAAGTTGGAATTCTGGAAGCAATGATTCATAGTAATTTTTCTTCTTTTGAGAACATCCCTCTCATCACACCGGTATCATTAAGATCCTCATTTGGAATTGCAGAGTGTCGGCTCCAAAGAATTTAGAGAGGCACATCAAAGAGTTTCTTTTAAAACAGAAACTGATGATGCGGTCCTTCTTGAAACCGTCCAGCGAAAAAAGCCTTTAAAGTCATTGCTAAGATTGGTTTTACTGTGTTCCATACAAGATCCTCCTCCTATTGGAAGATCTCGGAGGTAATTGTATCATTTGGAATTCAGATTTGCTCGATATTAATCAGATTGAAGCCCGCCCAAATAGAATTCATCTTCGTCATCTCTGAGAATAATCTTTGTAGGATTGATAACTTCAACTTCAATGTCAGCAATTGTAACTTGATAGATTTGGGCTACTCTGGACTTGCCTTTACTTGGAGCAACCATGCAACTACAGACTGGAGACTCTTGTATCATCAACATGTGGGGCTCATCTCCCTAAAGTCCATTCTTAATATTAAAAAAGAATCATGCTTTAAATTTGATTTTAACACATGTATAATATTGTTATGACTATTGGATGTTCTAATTAATGTAATCTTGTTGTGAAGGATCCTCATTGGATTGCTTTGGAACCTCCTGCTGAGGGCTGGATTAAGGTCAACACTTATGCCAGCTGCATGGATATTGATAAGAATGGTAGAGGCATGGTGGCCATTGGTAGGGTCTTCATAGACGGTAATGGAAGATTGTATAGAGGATTCGTGGGATTTATGGGAAGAAACTCCATCCTTCAAGGGGAATTGCTGGCTATCAAAGAAGCTTTGTGGATTGCTAAGGACTATGGTGTCTCCCAGGTTGTTGTGGAATCTGACTCTGTCTCTGCTGTAATGGCTATTAGCAGTGGATCTAGGAATGATGACGGCAGACTGCTTGTTGATGATATCCTTGCCTTAAAGAATTCTGGCATAAATGCTAATGTGTGTTATTCAAATAAAAGGCAGGATGATGGAATAATAGTCAAAGGTTAGTATCATCAACATTTACATTTTTGGTTGTGCATGTAATTGTATTTCATTTCTTACTTAGGTTCATTTTGGAACTGATTATCAAGTTTAAACCCTATAATCAAGTTTAAAACAAAACCATATAACTGGACACAAAGTTAAAGTTGGGTAGAAAATTTGATTTTGATAGATATATGAAGATAAATAAAGAATAATCACGATAGAATAAAATTAAACCATACTCCTTAATTAATATAGTTGGACACAAAGTTAAAGTTGGGTAGAAAATTTGACTTTTTGATAGATATATTAAGATAATTAAAGAATAATCACGATAGAATAAAATAAAACCATACTCCTTAATTAATATAGCTGGACACAAAGTTAAAGTTGGGTAGAAAATTTGATTTTTTGATAGATATATTAAGATAATTAAAGAGTAATCACGATAGAATAAAATAAAACCATACTCCTTAATTAGTGCTAAGGTTTAACATTAAAATACTCACGATATAATAAGGTAGTTGATTGAGTACGTTGTGATATTATTGAAGGATTAATTATTATAGGAAAGGTTCTCAAAATGAATTTGTTTTGTTTTTTTAAATAAAAGGTGGAATTTGATTTAGAAAATATGAATACAAGGCTTTGATTCGTTTCAACTACCAAAGTCATGAAGGTTTACGAAGCGTTGGAATTGTTTCAACTACAAAGTCAGTTTTTGAAAAGTGAAACGCCGCATTCATTTAATTGCTTGCAATGCTACAATTAACCTAGGGTTAACCTAGGCTATATATATTCTGGGATGATGCTGAGATAAATACCGTATATCTCTAAATCAAGAAGCACGTCAAAGAAAAAAAATGGCAATGGAAAGAAACGAATTCATGAAAATGCTGGAGGAAGAAAGGCAACAGATTCGAATCATATTCAAGCAAGAACTGGAGGAAGAGATGAAGCGGTTAAAGAAGGAATTTATGCACCAACTGGAGGAGAAAAAGCAAGACATGATGGCACAGAGATGGGAACTTGTTCATGAAACCGAGAACATCAACTTGAAGGTGGTTGAGGAGGTTGAATCAAGAGACTGTGGGGTGGCAAAATTTGAAAGAGACGATGCAGACCTACAAGAGGAAGATCAATCAAGTTGTCCAGGTTTGCAACGAGACGACGGGGAAAAGGATTGCACATCTGCCACATTATCTGTGATTTCTGAAAAACTTTGATGTTGTTATGTCTGTTTGTTTAATTTTAATTTTACTGTTTGTTTGCAGAAACATTGGATTTAATTTTAATTTTTTGTTTGTATAATTTATTTTCATGTCCTGAAACTAATGCTTTTATTTTTATGTTCATGTTTATTGTATAATATATTTATCTGAAATATTTCTGTTCTTTGGAAATTGCCATGAGTTTGCTTTTGGTTATAATGTCCTCCTAGTCCATTTTGGTTTGTTATGCTTTTTCTTTGGGGTTGGTTCTGGTTTTGTATATGTTACACAAGTTAAAGCCTGTATGCACCAACTGGAGGAGCAAAAGCAAGACATGATGGCACAGAGATGGGAACTTGTTCATGAAACCGAGAACATCAACTTGAAGGTGGTTGAGGAGGTTGAATCAAGAGACTGTGAGGTGGAAAATCTGAAAGAGACGATGCAGACCTACAAGAGGAAGATCAATCAAGTTGTCCAGGTTTGCAATGAGACGACGGGGAAAAGGATTGCACATCTGCCACATTATCTGTTATTTCTAAAAAACTTTGTTGTTGTTATGTCTGTTTGTTTAATTTTAATTTTACTGTTTGTTTGCAGAAACTTTGGGTTTAATTTTAATTTTTTGTTTGTATAATTTATTTTCATGTCCTGAAACTAATGCTTTTATTTTTATGTTCATGTTTATTGTGTAATATATTTATCTGAAATATTTCTGTTCTTTGGAAATTGCCATGAGTTTGCTTTTGGTTCTAATGTCCTCCTAGTCCAATTTGGTTTGTTATGCTTTTTCTTTGGGGTTGGTTCTGGTTTTGTATATGTTACACAAGTTAAAGCCTGTGTCAATTTGAATCGTATGTTGTTATTTTAACAGACTTGGAAATGAGCAGACTTGAATCATATGTAGTTTATAAGAAAATAAAATGATTGTATTTCTTATGTGAGTTGAATGAAAAAATTAATTAGTGTCTGATATAAAATAAAGAAAAAAGATTATATTAATTAACGGGGAGAATTAATGTAATTATAGGATTTTCATACTTTAAAAATTATAATAATAAAGAATATAAGGAAGAAAAAAAACAACAAAAGAGGATTGCATGAAAAAAACTACTCTGCGTGATAAACAAGAAGAAAATAAAAGAGAGAATATACCGTCTCATCGCATGCATAGAAGGCGTGAAAAAAAGTAGAAAGAGGACAAAACATGCGAATCGGTGGCGAGGGGCCATTGTTGACCGGGGACCGTCCATTCCCCCTTCATTTCCATTCATTTCATTTTGTTTTAAGCGAGTAGATAGTAGTACCGTTTTCTGAGACGAGTAATGATAGAGGGACAACCGATGTGTCACGATAAGTGACATAACGGTGATTTTCACTATTGATATTTGATCTTTTTAGATTTATGGCATACAATAAGTCCGTTTAGGGTGTTTTACGTGAGTATGTCACACCACAAGTAGTCCTAATGGAATCAGAAGTCCGGTTATGGTGTCTTACGTGAGTATGTCACACAATAAGTCCGTTTATGGTGTCTTACGTGAGTATGTCACACACACAATAAATCCGTTTATGGTGTCTTACGTGAGTATGTCACACAATAAGTCCGTTTATGGTGTCTTACGTGTGTATGTCACTCAATAAGTCCGTTTAGGGTGTCTTACGTGAGTATGTCACACAATAAGTCCGTTTATGGTGTACGTGAGTATGTCACTCAATAAGTCCGTTTATGGTGTCTTACGTGTGTATGTCACTCAATAAGTCCGTTTAGGGTGTCTTACGTGAGTATGTCACACAATAAGTCCATTTATGGTGTCTTACGTGTGTATGTCACTCAATAAGTCCGTTTAGGGTGTCTTATGTGAGTATGTCTGTTCGGTAAAAACTAGTTTTACAATTTATAACCGAAACACCCCAAGTATAAGGATCGTAGTATAGGGTGTTTACGGGTCGTCCTAAGGGAGTGGAATGTTTATCGGATTCAAATATAAATCTATATCAATTATGTCATAATTATCTATCTAAACTAAAAAGTGAAACTAACTAAAACCTAAACCTAAGAATTGAAACTAAAGCAGGAATAAAAACAAGCGGAAAATAAGAAAAGCAGAACATGCGGACGGCGTTCACTAAAGTGAACGGCGTGGAAACAAAATCAATGGACGAGCGTCGCTATTGCGGACGGCGTCGACTCACGATCGAGCGAAAATTGCAGAAAAGTTGCAGGAAATTTAAAGGTTTAAAAACTAGAACTTAAACTAAACTTATGCAAACGATTCGATTAATAAACAATTAAAGGAAAACACAGCGAGGCAACGAATCCACCCATCAACCAACAACCCCCAACTAGATGGTGATCTAAAGATGTAGTTTTTAGTAGTGATTTTTCACGAATTCAATTAAATTTCTTCAACCAAATTCTAGGGTTTCGTTTATCTTTTCAAATAAACTAAACATGCAATTAACACGAAATCACGAGATTGTTTCCAAACTCTTACTCAACTAATCATGCATAATCTCTTACAACACGAATAATTGCATCACTTGAACGAAATAAAACTTAAACCAATATATTTTCATACATAGATCCAAGCATATAGATATAGATAAATCGTTTCATCAAATCGTTAATTCCAACAAAACATGATCAATACAAAGCAGCATCCAAAGTGATGAAAAACTATAAATTAAACTCACTAACATAAAGCATCGAACTCTCTAGTTGGTTGTGTTGTTGATAGGCTTCCTCCGTCGACTCACTGCAAGGCTTTTAGCCAACAATCATGTTGAAGATGATTGTTGGGTTGGAGAAATTCATCTCTGTGTAAAAAGGCTTGTGGCCGCAGCTTTTTGGTGTAAAATTGCGATCTCAATTATGTGGTATGAATTAGGGTTGGGGCTGCCGCTTTATTTATAGGAATTTGATGTCGGCTAGGGTTAAGTCGGCCTTGAACGCCCGTCTGGTCTCGTGGACGCCCGTCCAGAATGCCTGGACGCTGAGTAAACGCTCGTTCATCCTCCGTCTGAACTCTCTGAATGTAAAATACGATTACGGGCCATTTGCATGGGCGCTTGAGTTCACTTACGGACCTTCGTTCAAGATCGATGAGCGCCCGTTTGAAGCTCGGGCCGAGGATCGGATCTCTTCATCTTTATCCAATTTCTTCAAGCCAATCCCAACTCTATCTCTTATAATTCGACTTGAGCTTCATTTATCCTCATTATAGCACGAAAATTAACACCTACATGATAAATAAACAATGCAAAAATGTAATAAAACTCAACTAATAATAATTCCATTAAATCAACACTTAAAATCATCAATTTTGCATACAACCCTCTTAAAATCATCTTTATTAAATATTTACACTTAAACCCTTAATTCTCATGCAAATTACGCAAATGTGGGGAAAATAATAATGAAATAAACCTTTAATAATCATATAAATATGGCCTTAACAACACCCCCACACTTAACTTTTTGTACGTCCTCGGACAAAACAATCAAAACTATAGCTCAACTTTATAAATAATCCACACAGATCTCTAACTCACGTAACAAAAGATACAACAACTATAGCAAATGATACCATCACAGAGATAGATTCGGTGTAAGTGTGACAAGCCGTTCTCAATCTTAACAAGCCTTTCAAAGAAATATCCTTTCAAAAATTCCAATGACTATCCTAAGTACAGACGATAATAGCTCCACTCAAAGCCTTCCCCACGCACTCGGTAGGATAATCCTACTGACATATCATGCGGTTCTCTTGGGTATAAGATCCATGATAACAAAGACTTCACTTTATTTTTACTCATCATTTCCAAAATTTTCAAATTTGACGCATATCAGAATAAGCTCTTACCCATCATAGTAGTGTAGGACATTTCGAGATAATCCCTACCTTACTCAAATCATAAGGTAGCTTCTTCAGCGCCGTGAGCTTACGGTCATCATAGTGGTATAGGACATACGAGGTATACCCTACCGCACTCAAATCATTAACCGACTTCCGACAAGCGTATTTATTAATAATTGCTCACTCACTTTATTTATTCACTTTTCAAAGTCATAAGTTACATCTCACTTATCACATTCAAACTTTATGATATTCACAGTACACGGTCTAACTTAGGTGTAACTATACTGACCTTCCTAAGATAAATCACTAAAACAATGAAAGGATATAATTCAAAAATCTTGCTTCAAAATCAAAGGCTTTCGTGAGTGAAAAATGAAACTATCTCCATAAAAGTAAAACATGCTATAATTATCTCACTAAGTCACATACTATCATCGTTAGAAAAATACAACTAGCAAGCATCTAGTTCCAATTATATGCTCGACACTCACAAACAAATTTAAATTCCACAGAAATTTAACATTCACTCATATTTCAAAGGATATAGCATAAAAACATACCCAAACACCCCCACACTTAAATCACATTATGTCCTCGAATGTGCGAGAATAAAAGAAAAAGAAAACTTATTTGGTTTCAATGATGGTTGTCGGATGAAAGTTGGCAGAGGTCAGGCGGAGCATGAATGTACATTTAACTTTCGAATAGACAACACTGGACGATAGTAACTTTCGAAAAACTGCTCAAAAGTATACGCAACACTCGACATACCATATAATCTCGGGGTACACGGGTATATGAGCAACACATAACACAAAACACTCACAATGAACGTAAGAGGAATAACCATCAACACAAAATCAACTAAAGTATTATTTCTAAAACAATAAAACAAAACAACCTAAGAAAAGGAAACGAACAAAGAAAACTAGGTTGCCTCCTAGGAGCGCTCTTTTAATGTCAATAGCTTGACACAAAGTTCAAGATCAACCCGAATCGGGCCACTTTGGTTTGACTAACGCCACCTCGATGATCGAATCGGAAGTATTGGGGCGGAAATGATTTTCACCACAACAACAAGTCAAGTGCGCAATAAGATCATTAAACTTTTCTCTCCAAACTACAATCGACTCTCTTCTTCTTGTTCTTGCGCCACGACCAGGCATAGACATAGTGGTATGATCGAAGTTTCATGAAGGTACCTTACGGGTGGATATAGGAGCGTCATCATCATCGACTCAAAGAAATAAGATGGAATCTCTTCACAAATCGGGACATCTGTACTCTCATCTCTTCTTTGGAAATAAAGAATCTCGAGGCTTTTCCTTTGGTTGCCCAAAATATTTCTTAAGTCGATGGCCATTCACTTTAAAAGCTTGATTACCATACCCGTTCAAAGTAATTACTCCCATGGGATTAACCTCGAGAATCTCAAATGGACCGGACTATCTAGACTTTAGTTTACCAGAAACAAATGAATGCGGTATTATAGAGTAAAGCCATTTCACCAACTTTGAATTCTCGGTCCTTGATCTTAGCGTCATGGAGTATCTTAGTTCTCTCCTTGCTTTGAGTTTAGCATTCTCGTATGCTCTGAGTGCGAATTAAATTCGTCGAGCTCGTTCAATTGTAACAATCGTTTCTCCCCACAGAGTTGGCTATCGAAATTTAAGAATTTAATTGCCCAGAAAGCTCTGTGTTCAAGTTCGACAGGTAAATGACAAGCTTTTCCATAGACCATTTGGAAGGGTGACGTGCCCATCGGGGTCTTAAATGCAGTACGATAAGCCCACAACGCGTCATCCAACTTAAGACTCCAATTAGATCGACTATTGTTCACGGTCTTCTCCAAAATTCTTTTCAGGCTCCGGTTGCTTACCTCGACTTGGCCACTAGTTTGAGGATGATAGGGTGTACCAATCTTATGTTTGACACCATACTTCTCAAGGATCTTGTCAAGCGGCGCATTGCAAAAGTGAGTACCTTCATCACTAATGAGTGCTCTCGGACGACCCGAATCTAGTAAAGATATTCTTTTGCAAGAATTTCTTTACAACCTTGTGATCATTAGTTTGAGTAGCTATGGCCTCGACCCACTTTGAAACATAATCCACACAGACGAGGATATACTTATTACCACATGAGGATGGAAAGGGTCCCATAAAATCTATGCCCCATACATCGAAAACTTCGCATTCAAGAATGGGCTTAAGTGGCATTTCCATCCGATTACTCGCCTTCCTCGCTGTTCTCTGGCACCTATCACAACCTTTACAAAAGGCCTGCGTCCTTAAAAGAGTCGGCCGGTAGAATCGAGCTTGAAGAATCTTTGCAACCGTCTTCGGTGTTCCATAGTGACCTCCGGTAGGACCGGGCTATGGCATTGTTCTAGGATATCCCACCGATCATGCTCGGGAACACACCGTCGAAGCAACCCGTCTTTCTGGACTGCACGAACAAATAAGGATCTTCCCATACGAGATATTTAAGATCGTAAAAGAACTTCTTCCTCTCTCGATACGTCATATCCTCTAAATGACCACTCGCTAAATAGTTGACGTAGTCAGCATACCACGGCCTAACCGTTTCAAGCTTCATCAATTGCTCAGTCGGAAAATCAATGCCTATATCATTGTGATTCTCTGCACCCTCATTTACTAAGCGAGATAAATGATCAGCCACAATATTCTCACTACCTTTCTTATCTTTAATCACAAGGTCAAACTCTTGTAGAATTAAAATCCATCTAAGTAACCTTGGTTTGGCATCTGCTTTATCCATAAGGTAGCGTAAAGCTGCATGATCTGTCCATACAATCACTTGAGACCCTAGAAGATAACTTCTAAACTTGTCAATGGCAAAGACGACGGCTAAGAATTCCTTCTCAGTCGTAGTATAATTGCATTGAGCCGGGTTCAAGGTACGACTCGCATAATAGATGGGCTGAACCTTTTATCAACTCTTTGACCCAAAGCTGCGCCTCACGGCGTAATTAGAGGCATCGCACATCAACTCGAAAGGCTCGGTCCGGTCGGGTGCAACTAAAATAGGGGCAGCGATAAGCTTGTCTTCGAGACAATTGAAAGCTTCTTTGCACTTCGTGATCGAACAAGAAATCTACATCATCTTTCAAAAGATTTGATAAAGGCTTGGCGATGGTAGAAAAGTCTCGAATAAAACCGCTGTAGAAGCCAACGTGTCCTAGAAAACCTCGTACCTCCTTCTTTGTCTTAGGGTACGTCATCCTTTCAATGGCCGACCTTAGCCTTATCAACTTGAATACCGGCATTGGACACCTTGTGTCCCAAAACGATTCCTTCGCTCTACTAGAAAATGGCATTTCTCGGTTAACTGCGATTCTTCTCAGCGCAGCGTTGGAGTACCATATCTAGGTTCTTTAAGATTTGACAAAGCTATCGCCGTGGCGAGAAGTCATCCATGAAGACCTCCATGCATTGCTCCACAAGTCCATCAAAAATGGCCAACATGCACCGTTGAAAAGTCGCGGGTGCATTGCATAGACCGAATGGCATTCTACGAAAGAAAAAGTACCGGATGGACACGTAAGCGTGGTCTTCTCTTGGTCATTGGGGTCGATGGCTATCTGGAAGTAACGAGTATCCATCGAGAAAACAATAATACTTGTGACCACTCGGTCTTTCAATTAGTTGGTCAATGAAGGGTAAGGGGGAAGTGATCTTTTGCGGTGACTTCATTCGGTCTACGATAGTCGATCTGACTCAGAGCTTGATCCACGAGGCGTAGGGCAACTTCCTCCCTTTTTCATTCTTTTCAACCTAATACCGCCCTTCTTTGGCACAACTTGAGTAGGGGTGACCCACTCATTATCGGCGATTGCGTAGATGATTCCATGTCGAGCCACTTTATAACCTCCTTTTTGACAACCTCTTGCATATGCGGATTGACCTTGGCGAGGTTGTCTTACCTTTTAGCTCCTTCCTCCGTTCGGATTTTATGCATGCATATATGTCTGGTGATCCTCGGATATCACCCACTTGCCAACCGAACGCGAGGATGTTTTTCTTAAGCACTTCTATCACCGTGTGCTTGCTTGCTCTTGGTCGAGTTTCGACGAAATGATCAAAGGCAATTTATCTCCATCCTTAAGAAAGATATACTTAAGGTGTTTTGGAAGCGGTTTAAGCTCTAAATCAAAGTGGTAGGTGGTTGCTCAATACTAGACTTTAACGGACCACCTTTCTCCTTATGAGCTTGAAGTGGTTGTGATAGTGTTAGGTGTAGTGCCCGAAAGACAATTTGTGTAATTGTTTTTAATAATGAATGACAGAATTTATCTTACCTTATTACTTGCTTTGTGCTTGTAAAGTAATACTTCTTTGCAAACCCTAAGTATATCTCAGATGTAACCACTTAACTCGGTGTATGGATTACACGTGAGGATTGAGTTAGTGGTGATATACTTAAAGCTGTTAGTCCGTGGTAACTTAATCGAGTTTAGGGTCTCTTGATTAAAACACCAATAATGCGCCTGAACACCTTAGGGTGTGATAGTCTTATCCGATTTGTCGGTAGAGGGTACCTACGTGGGGCATTTATATATGATGGCATTCATATAGGACTGACCGATTTAATCTGTATTTCTCGGTATAATTCCGTAATCGAGGAATCTTATTAAATCATTAGATGATCATATATGGATCAACCTTAATCTGAGGTGATCACGGGAGGATTTGCTTGTCCCGGGGTAGTGTTTGATGTGTTGAAGTTACGGTTCACTTTAATATGTGTTCCAAGCCACTTCTCATTGGCACTATCTCAGGATGAGTGAGTAGTTTCGATTTTCTGGACATGGAATCCATTCCTTCCTGCGGGAAGTAGAGAGACGATCCCTTGTTTGTTAGCCCTAAGAAAGTGATCGATCCGGGAGTTCACATTTGACTAATTAGCTACTAGTCGATATGTGTACTAATTGATCATTAGGGGTTAATGGTAAATAAGGATAAGATATTACGAGTCGGGTTCACGGAGACTTCCCACTCGAGAATGGACGATCTATGGAGGTTAATCCGTATGTAGTGATTATATCAATGGGACGCTTATTCGCTACATGGGTTGAGTATAAGTATACATCTATAATCGGTAGAGTTGATTTGGGTTTATGGTGGCGTAATCCCGGAATTAATAATTAATGTACTTTACATTCGATGAATAATTAATTATTGGAGCTACTCAGTTATAGGTCCATGGTCCCCGATGTGGCTTACGTAATTCGGACTAGTAATCTTGTTACTTGGGCCTCAGTGATAATTAATTGGTGGGCTAATTAATTGATATGCATGTATATTATTTAGTTGGGCTAAATAATATAATACACATAAAGTACATTTTATGTGGGCTTTTTTGACCCAAAGGTGGCGCCAATATCATCATTTAATTAGAGAGAAATTAGTTTTCTTGGATAATTATTTGACATGTGATTTATCTTTTATTTGTTAAATGATAATTCATGGAATATTAGATAATAATATGATTTATCCTAATTTGTTTGGGATAATCATTTTATTTATCTTTTATTTGGAAAAGGATTAATGTGATAATTATCACTTAATTATTTAATTCTTGGAGGACATTGATTACTCTCCTATATAAAGAGAGTTCTCCCAAGTCTAATGGCGAGGTACTATTCACGTCACTATTCACCGAGAGAAATTGGCCGAAAAATTTGGCCTCTATTCTTAGGGTTCGAGTTGGAAAAATCTTGGGATTTTTAGTTTGCATATCAAGGAGGCTCGTGTATCAAGAAGGGTGTCCACCAACCGCCGTTTGGAGAACACATCGGAAGATCAAGGCTTCTCTTCCCTATATTGGTAACATGATCTTAACCTCTTGTAGTACTTTAAGTCCTTTAATTATGAATTGTGTCATATAAATCGTGATCCATCCACGCGCGTGAGATCTAATCGTTTAGATCTAAGAACACCGCATCCTTCATGTGGTATCAGAGCCAGGTTCCACGATTTATATAGTCATAATCATAATTAAACGATTTAAAGGAGTGGAATTGCATGTAGGTGATATTTTACTTATTATTATGTATTAATAATTTTTAAATTGCTATGGTTGAAGAGATGGATTGGGGTTGGCACCGTTTTCCCGTTAGATCTATTGTAAATTCATATAAACGATGAAAATTCGTTCATATGAGTATAAGAAATTATGTAATTCATGTATTATTGCAATTTTAATTTCCAGAATTGTTTGAGCCGTTAAAACGAAGATCCCTCCGGTCAGAATCAAGATTGGAAGTTGATGAACAATCCCACAAATTTTGGTGTCGATCAGAGTCCGTTTGGGTTTCCGTTCGTTGCTGCGAAGTGGCTGCTGTAACAGAAAAACGCAGGATTCACAGAAACCCTAACTGTGACTTCTTCGATTTTCTGGGAACAATTGGACAGTTCAAATTAAAATCCGACCGGTCAGATCGATAATCATGGAGTTTTGGACGTGAGATAAAATTTTCAGGACGATCGGGATTCCTCTTGATCCCGATCGGCCTCGGGAAGTAAATGATGCGCTGCTGTAAGAGTCTGTTTCAGCAGCAAGTTGGGCGGACTCACTCGAGGAATATTGACAAGTCAAAGCTCCAATCCGACCGTCCATCTTCAAGTCCGAAGAATGAAGATCAGATCTGGAATGTTTCGTCCCGATCCGAGTTCGTTTGATATTCCGATCGTCGAAGATTCTTAACAGCTGCAGATTAGGGTTTTAATTTATTTTCGAGTAGATTAGTTACGGGGTGCTAACGGTCCATCTCGGTGTTTATTTTCCGCACTAGTATACATGTGTAGATTGTATGAGTAGAACCGGAAAATTGCCATGACATGCATCATATCATGAATTCCACTCCATATGCATACATGTAGAAATTAATTCGAGGAATTAGTTAGGCATGTATAAAACACACACGATTAGTTTTAATTAATTGTTTGATATTAATTAGAAACTAATTAGGGTAAAACCGAGGAACACGGTTTTTCAATCGTCGAGGTTGGGTGATGGATTCTCGGTGAATCCCACTCTGCGAAAGCATAAGGAGTAAAATCCCGAAACCTCGTGGTTAAGGTGTTGGATTCTCGGTGAATTCCACCTTACCTAAGACGAGATTACGTTTTTGTTCCGTAGTGTCTACGTGAATGTTTGATGTTTAAGGATTGGATAATCACGGGCTAAGAGGTTCGAAAGTGGTTTAACCACGGTTGGGTGGTCAACGATAGCTACGGCTCAATCGACTTCACCCTCCACGTGTGGCGTTGCACGAAGGTCCGCAATCTTGAGTCATCCGAAGAGCCACTACGGCTCAACGGAGCTCTCTAGCCTTGACCCGTCCGGACGGCCACATATGTTCTAACGAATAGGTCGGGTGGGCTAGCCCACATAACCGACAACATTCGGGCCTATGATTTATTGTTCCTTAATGAAACATCAAGTCCAAAAACGTGATCAGTAAACCCACCACTTTTTCAAAATATTGAGTGGGAGCGGGAGAGGCGACAGCCGACCCCACGGCCTCTACTGTTGACACAAGCAACGTGAGAGAATGGTGACGCCTCGTGCCGGCTTTGATTTCGCCCCCCTAAGGAAGGCCTTCACCGCTATCAAAATTCAAGGCTTGGTCTCCGAAAGGATAGGATTTTGGGTACTCGTCGGGTCACTGACCGACCCTAAGGCGGCACACTCGGGGTCTACCTAAAAATGAGACAGTGAGAGTCACACTCATAAAAGGTATTTTTGGTAGTACCTTGTTTAAAAAAGGAAAGGTGATTGACGATCACAAATGAGATGTTCGATTCTCAATCGATCTTCAATATTAATCGAAACCTCTTTGACCTACCCTAAGGCGGCCTTTGAGGCATTAGATTAAATCCTTGAAAGCGGTAGGATAGACTATAAGTACTTAGTTTATGTTCCTAAAATTTTAGTAGTGTATGATTTGGATTTATTTTTCTGTCACAAATTTTATTTACAATCTGTAATATATATATCTCTAAGGTGCTAGACTGCTAGTGTAAAATTGACTAGTAATGACTTCGTTTAAAAGTGGTAAGTAATCTGGAGCGTTGTATTTATTAATCTCACATACGATTAATTTTTGGAAGAGATATTTCTCTTGAAGCCTTCAAAACTTAAGTGACGTAAATAGGCATGTCATCTTCTTTGTCACTCGTGCGAGCGAGAGACAACCGTAGTTAGTTTGAAAGATGATTGGGACGATAAAATTTTTACAGTGAATTGTGTAGTGTCTACACGAGAAATTTTCTCGATAGAAAAATTGGAGAATCATAAATTAAAGTGTAAGCTAGTTAGGCGGTATTTGGAACCGATAAACTAGTGGGAGCTTTTATACTATGTTCTTACGATTTATTAGAAAATCGGTCCCCACTGGTAACACTTTCATTAGACATCCCACAGTTCACGAGTAGTGTCTACTCAAACGAACTGCTAGTTCAAGACTATTCCCTTTTAAGGAAAGTTAAGAATGGGAAAGAATGTCTATAAGTGTTAATCATCTTAACTAAAGTTTTGAGGCTAAACCGAAACATTAATTAAAGAAAGTGCGAGGATAAGGAAAGTGATTTGGATCACTAACCAATGAATCATAGCGACTTTCTTAACCGAGTAACTTGACTCGGTGGCTTAGTTCTTTGGAAGAACAATAAAGTCGTGCATTAATAAAGTAACAACGGGCGATAATTTCATTAGAATAGTGGGAGTGATATAAGGAAATGAATTTGGATTCTATCCTTGAATATCACGAGAAAAATTTATTTTTACATTACTGATTCGTTGAAACAATTGGATTCACTTTCAACTCGATATATTGTTGCCACATAGAAAGTGAATATGACATTTGTAGTACGAATCCGAGACTCGGGATTTTGTTTGATAAAGTCAGAACCACTTAGAACAGCTGAATAAGTACGTGTAACACATCTAAAACTATTAAAGGTAAAAGGTTTCCGTATTAAGATAAACGACCTTTCAATATCTATTAATTAGTGCATATATCCTAGAGACAAGACACCGCTTTGGCTAAGGGTGATTCTATCTCTCCAGTCTTGGAACACTATCTCAAAGGAACAATGACTAAGTTTCTTTTCAATCGGGAAAGGGTAATAGTTTTGAAGGGTAACATAGCTTGTTCACCATGACCTTCGGGTCTCAGTGAGAGATACAAGCTAGTGGGAGATTTTGAGTGGTGACATTCTGTCTGCGATAACTACTCAAAACACCTGGTTGGTTTATCGAAAGAATACGAGGAGGTGTCTCGATTTTAGCGAGAGAATAGAGTATTCCATGCTCGAGAAATAGGCTATCGCATAGTCTTGGGGTGATGCTCGGCCTCGCCTCCTAGTGGAATGTTTCTCACCGAGGAAGAAACCATAGACTTGCCCTATATAGTTATTGATATGCTACAATACTTTGCTAAACTCGATTAAGATAATTCGTTGCAAAATAACGGTTAACATTATTATGTAAACCGAGAAGTCTACCTAGAAGATGCTAGTGAGTTTATGGATAAGGAGTGAATTCGGTTCACACCACTTCCATAAATGTAGGCATTTAGCATTTAATGCTTAAAGGTAGGATTTGGAAATTTTGCGATACGTTCAGATTGTATTTGTTTGTGAAACATCTTAATGAGACGAGTGAAGGTTGATTATAAGATTCTTGAGATCGAAAGTGACGGTTGAGTATGTCACAAGCCTTACGATAGAATCTATAAGTAACAACCTTAAACCTTGAGTACGGTTACCCAAAGGTAGTTACTATCCGATTTAATCGGACCACATCGGTTGTTGGTGATTACAGCGATAAATACTACTAGATCGAATGTCAATCCACCCGAGACACAGGTGGGAGTATGGTTTAACCGTTGACCCATTGTGATTTTGTGGACTTTATAATCTCTTTGGGGTGATTGATAACATATGGCTCTTGGTGGGTGTATAGGATTACGATTATAGAGGTTGGTTTGAAAACCTTAACCTGTGAATGGAGTTTTGGTACTCAGGTTCGTTTCGACCTCTTGTAGAACCACCCGAGTGTCTCAGCCCAGTGGGGAGCAATTGGATCTACACGGAAAAGAGTCGAATGAATAGGAAAGTTTAAACTTTCGGGCGCAAAGTTGAGTGGTATAGGGGTGATTCACGACAAGTAGAGAGTTAACGGACCTTGAACTCTCTCACCACTCGATCTTGCTAGATTTCGTTAAGAAAGAAAATAGGGTGATTCACGAGACTTTCTTGCCGAACAACGGAATCGAATTCATTCGAACGAAGGGTTTTAGCTAAGAATGAATAACGGATTCGTTACAAAGCAGAAGATAGGGGTGATTCCCTAAGACCTTTTTTGCGAGACTAACGATATCTTAATTCATTCAGAAAGAACCTTTGGTAGGAGGCCTGCCATGGCTTATATCCTTTGTGGATTTAAGAGAACCTCTCGGTCATTTAAAAGTCACATGTTTTAAAATATGTGGACTTGACCAAAATATTGATAAGTCTTTTTGTAGACTGAATATCAATATTGGTAAAGTAGTAGTATTAGTGTTCATGAATGATAACACTGAAACGGTTGGAAACAGCATGAGTGTGCTATCTGAAGTCGGAAACTGACACGCCTAGATTCTCTGGATGAGAGAATTGGACTATATTCTAAGAATTTGATTCGGTCAAATTCACAAGAATGAGTCATTGGCTATCCCACCTATCTTATTGAATAAGATGATTATGCATATACGGTTGCACCATTCATCGAGAGTAGTCCTACCCTACCTCTCAGGAATGATTCTCTAAATCTCGGATAAAGAGAAAATGGGATGTAGTCTCTCTTGGATAACGGCAAGTCGAGTTATTATAAGTCAATAGTAATCGAATCTTGGATTTGAGCAATAAGTAGCAGTTTTAGTACGTCCTCAAGTATCTTTAGAGAACGAGGAATCATATGCTTGTATATTCAGGTGCAAACTTGAATATGGTTGACTACACTGATTCTGACTTGTAGTCAGATTAAGGATGATCATTACGTTGATCTCGGGCTCAGTGTTTACTCATAGTGCTTAGAATTTCCTTTTTGGTGCTGGGAGTAATTCCAGTGTCCGATAAGCCGATATCACTTCATTGTGAAAGCTTGGTGAAGAAATAGCTTAGAAGGATCTTCTCGATCTACTAGAGGTCAAAAGCATATTGAGAGAGAGTACCGCTGATTAGATGGACCGCAACGCGTTTGCGTCTCGGGCCGACAACCAAAGCGATCGATGTACCAAGTCTGGTGCTTGGAGGGTACGGCATTGAGGAATATATCTCATCTGCTTTTAGAGCAAGTGGGAGAGTGTTGTGAATAAGATGAGAAAGGGTGTGCTCTAAAAACAATCGTTGCTTGTCATTTCGTGCAAGTGGGAGATTGTTAGGTGTAGTGCCGAAAGACAATTTGTGTAATTGTTTTTAATAATGAATGATGAATTTATCTTACCTTATTACTTGCTTTGTGCTTGTAAAGTAATACATCACTGCAAAACCCCAAGTATATCTCATGTAACCACTTTAACTCGGTGTATGGATTACACGTGAGGATTGAGTTAGTGGTGATATACTTAAATCTGATAGTCCGTGGTGAACTTAATCGAGTTTAGGTCTCTTGATTAAAACACCAATAATGCGCCTGAACACCTTAGAGTGTGATAGTCTTATCCGGATTTGTCGGCAGAGGGTATTTACGTGGGGCATTTATATATGATGGCATTCATATAGATTTGGACCGATTTAATCAGATTTCTCGGTATAATTCCGTAATCGAGGAATCTTATTAAATCATTAGATGATCATATATGGATCAACCTTAATCTTGAGGTGATCATGAGGATCGCTTGTCCCGGGTAGTGTTTGATGTGTTAGTTACGGTTCACTTTAATATGTGTTCCAAGCCACTTCTCATTGGCACTATCTCAGGATGAGTGAGTAGTTCGATTTTCCACAGACATGGAATCCATTCCTTCCTGCGGGAAGTAGAGACCGATCCCTTGTTTGTTAGCCCTAAGAAAGTGATCGATCCCGGGAGTTCACATTTGACTAATTAGCTACTAGTCGGATATGTGTACTAATTGATCATTAGGGGTTAATGGTAAATAAGGATAAGATATTACGAGTCGGGTTCACGGAGACTTCCCACTCGTAATGGGACGATCTATAGAGGTTAATCCGTATGTAGTGATTATATCAATGGACGCTTATTCGCTCATGGGTTGAGTATAAGTATACATCTATAATCGGTAGAGTTCGATTTCGGGTTTATGGTGGCGTAATCCCGGAATTAATAATTAATGTACTTACATTCGATGAATAATTAATTATTGGAGCTACTCGGTTATAGTCCATGGTCCCGATGTGGCTTCTGTAATTCGGACTAGTAATCTTGTTACTTGGGCCTCAGTGATAATTAATTGGCTGGGCTAATTAATTGATATGCATGTATATTATTTAGTTGGGCTAAATAATATAATACACATAAAAGACATTTTATGTGGGCTTTTGACCCTAAAGGTGGCGCCAATATCATCATTTAATTAGAGAGAAATTAGTTTTCTTGGATAATTATTTGACATGTGATTTATCTTTTATTTGTTAAATGATAATTCATGGAATATTAGATAATAATATGATTTATCCTAATTTGTTTGGGATAATCATTTTATTTATCTTTTATTTGAAAAGGATTAATGTGATAATTATCACTTAATTATTTAATCCTTGGAGGACATTGATTACTCTCCTATATAAAGAGAGTTCTCCCAAGTCTAATGGCGAGGTACTATTCACGTCACTATTCACCGAGAGAAATTGGCCGAAAAATTTCGGCCTCTATTCTTAGGGTTCGAGTTGGAAAAATCTTCGGGATTTTTCTGGTTGCATATCAAGGAGGCTCGTGTATCAAGAAGGGTGTCCACCAACCGCCGTTTGGAGAACACATCGGAAGATCAAGGCTTCTCTTCCCTATGTTGGTAACATGATCTTAACCCCCTTGTAGTACTTTAAGTCCTTTAATTATGAATTGTGTCATATAAATCGTGATCCATCCGCTGCGCGTAGATCTAATTCGTTTAGATCTAAGAACCTGCATCCTTCAAGTAGAACACCTCATCTTCCCGAGGCTCAACCCCAGAAAGGTACTGGATCAAATCATCCATCGGAATCCTCCGATCAACACTTGCTTCCTTTTTCTGGTGATCGATCATTTTTCTTAACTCTTCATCTTTAAGCTCTTACGCCGACTTCTTCCCAATCATCAACTTCCCAATGAGTAGATTCTCTCCAAAACTCTACCTCGTCCCAACTACCCATCGAGCTTCTTCTTCACCATGGATGAAGTCTTTCGACTGATTCTTTGAAATCATCGTTTGTTCTTTGGGCATCTCCATGCTTCTAACTCAATACGAGCCCAGTGTGGCGAGTGAAGATGACTCGTCAATGCCTACGGCTTGAAATGAATTAGAAGATGGTCCGCAGTCAGCCGGATCCTCAATGTCCATGACTTCAAAAACACCTATCTCTGTCAACTCATCTGCTTCTTCAAAGTAGGCATCTTTTTCGTCCTCATAGATAGCTTCGACAAACGATATTTCATCAGTTATGGTTCTTTCAGGACTTGTCCCTCGTGTGAAGGTGACGGATGTGTCACCGATTCTAAGAGTGTCTCATCCTGCTGTGAAGTCGATGAGAGCATTGGAAGTGTCCAAAAAGGTTCGGCCTAGAATTAGAGGCATCTCCTTATCAGGTGGATAGTCTAGAATAACCCAGTCGGTAGGGAAGACTAAATGTTCAACTTGAAGGAGCACATTAGCTACACAACCGGCTGCAGTCCGGCTAGATTTATCTACCATCTGAAGAGAAATCGGGCGTTCTCGCATTCTTTTATCTAGCCCGAGCTTCTTGCATACATTTAATGGCATCACATTAATAGAGGCCCCTGAGTCGCATAAGACATTTTCGAACAAATGGCCTTCAATCTCGCAGGATATTGAAGGTCTGCCAGGGTCACCTCGCTCAAACAAATGACTTTTCTGTGAAACCATTGCGCAATCTTCTCGAAACACTTCTTCAGCCATCCCCTGAAGCTTTCTCTTGCTCCCACAGAATTCTTTAAGATACTTAGTACATTTAGGCATTTCAGACAATACCTCAGCTAAGGGCATACTCACTTTAGTGTCCCTAAGTATCCTCCTCACCCCATCATACTGCTTGTCTTTGGCGAGGGTTCTCTCTTTCCTTTTTGGTGGATAAGGAAGGGCTTTATCATTCCTTGTAGCTTGATTCTTTATCGCCTCATCTTCCTTATCCTTCCATCTCACAAACTTTTCTTTCTTTTTCTTAGTCAGGGGTACCGCCCCTTGACTTTCCTTTCTTTCCTCGTCATCAGAATTATTTTCATCCTCCGAAGAATTGTCACTAAGCTCCTCATCATTGCTTTCTTCGGCATGTGGTTTCTGATTTCCCCTCCCGAACTCATGGCGTCGGGAGAGGGCTACTCGCTTCCGACATCTTGCCGGGTCCACTGCTTACCACTTCTCAACGTTACTTCATTCAACTCCTCTTCTTGCCCGTATACTCCCACCGAGGTGTAATGGCGGTGCACACATTCACATCGACTTTCGGATTTCTCTCGGTATAACTCGGGAGTTTACCGTGAGGTCTGCTTGCTTGCTGGTCTGCCATTTGACCAACTTGTCTCTCAATTGCTTTAACACTAGTAGACAGAGTCTTCACCATGTCTACCAGCTCATCGAATTTGTGTTGAGGGACACATGAGGTGGTATGATTGTTGTTACGAGTTTGATTCCAGCCACCTTGAGGCCTTTGGGAGTTCTCGAGGCGGCCTCGATAGTTCGAGTTGAAAGAATTCGAATTTGAAGGGCGGTGGTAACTTGGCTTGATTGAAGTTTTGTCGTTGAAATCCTGAGTAGTTACGGCTTTGATTGAAGTTTGGAAGGGTTGGTTTTGATTATCCATTAAATTTACTTCTTCCGTCATCTCCGTTCCTACCGCATTCCCCGATCGTAAGGTCTGCGTCGAAGATTGGCCACCGCTTGCTTATCAATTCCATCCGAGCAACCAACGACTTTGTATCAGATTGCTTGCGAGTACCTTCTTTCTTAACAACATTGGTCTTCCTGGGAGTCAACCACATATTGTTCTTGGTGATGGTCTCGGCCACTCAGAAAGCGCCTCATCACCTCCCCCTAAGAAGGATCCATGAGCTGTGGAGTCAAGATAGTCTCTATTAGGTTGAGAGACACCTCTATAGAACAGTTCCAGCAACTCATGTCTGTCATATCCGTGATTTGGGCATTTCCTCATCAAGAGATTCAATCTCTCCCAAGCCTTGCCAACAGTCTCATCCTCCATCTGCTCAAACGTAGCTATTTCCCGTTTCATCTCCATAATCTTGCCTGGTGAAATCCACTTAAGAGCGAAGGCTCTTTTGACATCATTCCATGTATGGAGGGAATGATGTGCTAACGACTTAAACCATCTCGCTTGCTTCACCTTTTAAAGCAAAAGGAAATAGCTTCAACTTTACGATCTCGGAATCAACACCAGGATAATGGCTGCTTCACGATTTGTACGAATGTGGACAAGAAGTCGTGCGGGTCTTCTTGAAAGCGATGCCATGGAAAGAGCTATTTTGGACTAGTGCAACTACTCCATTTTTAAGGTCGAAATTTACTCCCCCATATCAGGTGGACGAATAGGTCTATGTCCTCGAGAAAATCTTGATTAAGATATGGAGTGTAGGGTCTGGTTCAACTGATTAAAAATTTGGTTTTGGCGGAATTGTTGAAGTTGTTGATTTATGCCGACTTGTGTTGATTTATTCTTTGCAGAGCTTGCATTTGTTGAAGGAGTAAATTTAACTGAGCTTGGGGATCAGGATTCGGAATTGGTGGATCTTGATCCGCCATTTTGTCCAAATCAGGGAGAAGCCTTCTTCTAAGGATAGATCGTTCAGGCTCAGGATCAAAGATCAGAAGTCCCTTCTTACTTCTCGTTTGCATAAACCAGAAGAAAGGAAAAGGAAGAAATCAACCCTTTGTGGTTGATTAGAATAGGTTTAGAAAAGATTAGATGGTTTAGAGGGAGAAAAGAGAAGAAAAGAGAAGAAAGAAAAGAAGTGATGATTGAACAGACTGAACTGGCGTCCAGTGTTAATGGACGTTCGTTCAGAGGACAGAATTGAGGTGGACGGGCGTTCAAGTTGTTGAACGCTCGTTCAGATACGAAAACCTAAAAACTAAGGTTACCAGAAATTAAAAACGAGATAAAAAATAAAAGCAGAAAAGACTTATGGAAATAAAATCAAACAAATCTATAATTACGGAAACAGATCTAAGCTATAAAAAAAAGTAAGGAAAATAATTGAAAGAAAATCAAATAAAATAAAACAGTAATAAATGTAATCCTAAAATTAAACGAAACTGGAAAAGAAACCTACCTACGAAAAGTTTAAAAACAAGAAAAACACTAAGACGGTAAAAAAAACGTGTTGAAACCTTCTAGGGCCAAAATGGAGGGGAAAACAGTGGATTTTGACCTCGAAAACGCACTGAACGGCCTATGGCCGTTCACCACGTCGTCGGCGTCGGAACGAGCTTTCCGAATTGGGGTCCTGCGTTCCAAACGGACACTCGAGCCGAAAGTTATGGTCAAATTACTACTGCGTGCCCTAACGACCCCTTTTTGACACAGAAAACTGTCCTAAGTAGAATCCGACAACCGTTACCGACTCCCCGGCAACGGCGCCAAAAACTTGTTCGGTAAAAACTAGTTTTACAATTTATAACCGAAACACCCCAAGTATAAGGATCGTAGTATAGGGTGTTTACGGGTCGTCCTAAGGGAGTGGAATGTTTATCGGATTCAAATATAAATCTATATCAATTATGTCACAATTATCTATCTAAACTAAAGCTGAAACTAACTAAAACCTAAACCTAAGAATTGAAACTAAAACAGGAATAAAAACAAGCAGAAAATAAGAAAACAGAAATACGGACGAGCGTTCACTAAAGTGAACGAGCGTCTGGAAACGAAATCCAATGGACGAGCGTCTGCTATTGCGGACGAGCATCTGACTACGATCAGAACAGAAAATTGCAGAAAAGTTGCAGGAAATTTAAAGGTTTAAAAACTAGAACTTAAACTAAACTTATGCAAACGATTCGATTAATAAACAATTAAAGGAAAACACAGCGAGGCAACGAATCCACCCATCAACCAACAACCCCCAACTAGATGGTGATCTAAAGATGTAGTTTTTAGTAGTGATTTTTCACGAATTCAATTAAATTTCTGCAACCAAATTCTAGGGTTTCGTTTATCTTTTCAAATAAACTAAACATGCAATTAACACGAAATCACGAGATTGTTTCCAAACTCTTACTCAACTAATCATGCATAATCTCTTACAACACGAATAATTGCATCACTTGAACGAAATAAAACTTAAACCAATATATTTTCATACATAGATCCAAGCATATAGATATAGATAAATCGTTTCATCAAATCGTTAATTCCAACAAAACATGATCAATACAAAGCAGCATCCAAAGTGATGAAAAACTATAAATTAAACTCACTAACATAAAGCATCGAACTCTCTAGTTGGTTGTGTTGTTGATAGGCTTCCTCCGTCGACTCACTGCAAGGCTTTTAGCCAACAATCATGTTGAAGATGATTGTTGGGTTGAGAAATTCATCTCTGTGTAAAAGGCTTGTGGCGCATGACTTTTGGTGTAAAATTGCGATCTCAATTATGTGGTATGAATTAGGGTTGGGGCTGCCGCTTTATTTATAGGAATTTGATGTCGGCTAGGGTTAAGTCGGCCTTGAACGCCGTGTCTGGTCTCGTGGACGCCGAGTAAACGCTTCGTTTATCCTCCGTCCTGAACTCTCGAATGTAAAATACGATTCGACGCATGGACTTGATTCACATACGGGACTTCGTTCAAGATCGATGAGCGCCCGCTTGAAGCTATTTGAGGATCGGATCTCTTCATCTTTATCCAATTTCTTCAAGCCAATCCCAACTCTATCTCTTATAATTCGACTTGAGCTTCATTTATCCTCATTATGGCACGAAAATTAACACCTACATGATAAATAAACAATGCAAAAATGTAATAAAACTCAACTAATAATAATTCCATTAAATCAACACTTAAAATCATCAATTTTGCATACAACCCTCTTAAAATCATCTTTATTAAATATTTACACTTAAACCCTTAATTCTCATGCAAATTACGCAAATGTGGGGAAAATAATAATGAAATAAACCTTTAATAATCATATAAATATGGCCTTAACAATGTCACACAATCATTCCGTTTAGGGTGTCTTACGTGAGTATGTCACACAATAAGTCCGTTTATGGTGTCTTACGTGTGTATGTCACTCAATAAGTCCGTTTAGGGTGTCTTATGTGAGTATGTCACACAATAAGTCCGTTTACGGTGTCTTACGTGAGTATGTCACACCATAAGTAGTCCTAATTGAATCAGAAGTCCGATTATGGTGTCTTACGTGAGTATGTCACACAATAAGTCCGTTTATGGTTACGTGAGTATGTCACTCAATAAGTCCATTTATGGTGTCTTACGTGAGTATGTCACTCAATAAGTCCGTTTATGGTGTCTTACGTGAGTATGTCACACAATAAGTCCGTTTATGGTGTCTTACATGTGTATGTCACTCAATAAGTCCGTTTAGGGTGTCTTATGTGAGTATGTCACACAATCAGTCCGTTTAGGGTGTCTTACGTGAGTATGTCACACAATAAGTCCGTTTATGGTATCTTACGTGTGTATGTCACTCAATAAGTCCGTT
This sequence comes from Gentiana macrophylla, assembly GCA_026214975.1. Taxonomy (NCBI): domain Eukaryota; kingdom Viridiplantae; phylum Streptophyta; class Magnoliopsida; order Gentianales; family Gentianaceae; genus Gentiana; species Gentiana macrophylla. The sequence goes on from CM047812.1 coordinate 84,769,073, forward strand.
TAGGGTGTCTTATGTGAGTATGTCACACAATAAGTCCGTTTAGGGTGTCTTACGTGAGTATGTCACACCATAAGTAGTCCTAATTGAATCAGAAGTCCGGTTATGGTGTCTTACGTGAGTATGTCACACAATAAGTCCGTTTATGGTGTCTTACGTGAGTATGTCACACAATAAGTCCGTTTATGGTGTCTTACGTGTGTATGTCACTCAATAAGTCCGTTTAGGGTGTCTTACGTGTGTATGTCACTCAATAAGTCCGTTTAGGTGTCGTATGTGAGTATGTCACACAATCAATCCGTTTATGGTGTCTTACGTGAGTATGTCACACAATCAATCCGTTTATGGTGTCTTACGTGAGTATGTCACTCAATAAGTCCGTTTAGGGTGTCTTACGTGAGTATGTGTTAAGGGTGATTTTATGCGATTTATAACGTTATATTTTATAATGATTTCCTCCATATTCGTATTATTTGCATAGAAATTAAGGGTTTAATCGAATTATTGAGAAAATGAGTTTTAAAAGTATTTAAGTGTAAACTTGAGCTAATTTCGTGATTTTATTGGTAATTATCTATGGTTTTACACTTTGCATGTCTTTGTGGTTTTGTAGGTCATAAACATGTCATAATTGGAGATTTAATGGAAGGAGGAAGATGCAAGTTGAGGATTGGAATGAAGATTTGAAGAATCAAACGGGCGTTTACAAGCCTGGACTGGCGTCCAGGAGGTGCCATTCGATTCAGGAAGTTTGGATTTTCACTGGACGTGCGTCTATTGCTCCGTCCAGTTGGACGGGCGTCTAAGGGAATGGACTGGCGTCCAGGCTGAAGAGGTTGATTCAGAGTGTTGAAGTTTTTGATGAACTGGCGTCCAATTTTGCATGGGACGTGCGTCCGATCTAGCTCGGCCCGACTCGAAGATTTTTATGAAGACTGGACGTGCGTCCACTTATCCAGACGGGCGTCCGCGGCCGACTTAAGCATAACCGACCTAGTTTTCTATATATAGCCGCATTATTTCAACCCTAATCATCTTATCATATCATCTTATACACACATTACAGCAGCCGCAGAAAACCCTAAATTCTGAAGCCGAGTTGTGCTCGGTCGGCCAAGCCTTGGTGCTTGGTCGACCGAGGGTTAGTTAGGTTTTTTTTTTATGTCGTTTCTTCTTGTTCGATTCATGAGGATGGCTTGAAGCTGATCAAACTTGGGGCAAGCATGTGAAACTTTTCTGCAGCGCTTTTATTTCTTCCTTTGGATGATTTCGTGAGTTTTAATTAAGTTGTTTCTTTTCTATGATTATGTGTTATGCAAATTTATATCGAGAGATGTTTTGCTATTGATGTTTACTATGTGACGAGAGTCGGTGTAAACCTAGATCACCATAGGAAAGATTGGATCTTTAACCTATAAGTAACGAGAGTTGATTAGGTTGAATATCTAGATTGTTAGATTGAGAAATCTTGCACCTTGGTTTGAAAGCGTTAATTTTTAAGATCGAGAGATAAAAGATTGATAGGCGAACTTTTCTAAGAGATTAGGAGTTCATACCTTTGATAGGTGAATCACAATTTTAGTTAAATCATCATAAGATAATCTAGAAAGGAAACTGAGGGTTGCGGGATGGTGGATCATCGCTTGTTCTATGTTTAATCGCTATAGTCATTATCATGCTTTTATAAGTTTTATCGTTTTTCTCGTTTATAGTTTAGTTATGTTCGCAACGATCTTTCCTGGCTTTGGACTGACAATCCTCTGTCCAGTTTACTTTTCGTTTTGTTATTTTAGGTTTTAATAATAATGGTATCAAACTTAGGAAAATTAATGAACTAGATACCCCGATTCCCTGAGATCGACTCTGGTATTAATCGCTATGCTACGATCCCTACACTTGGGGTATACCGGATTTATTAAATTTATTACTTGTTATTTTTCATTAGATAAAATCCGAGACAGTATGTCACACAATAAGTCCGTTTAGGGTGTCTTACGTGAGTATGTCACACCATAAGTAGTCCTAATTGAATCAGAAGTCCGGTTATGGTGTCTTACGTGAGTATGTCACACAATAAGTCCGTTTATGGTGTCTTACTTGAGTATGTCACACAATAAGTCCGTTTATGGTGTCTTACGTGTGTATGTCACTCAATAAGTCCGTTTAGGGTGTCTTATGTGAGTATGTCACACAATAAGTCCGTTTATGGTGTCTTACATGAGTATGTCACACAATAAGTCCGTTTATGGTGTCTTGCGTGAGTATGTCACACAATAAGTCCGTTTATGGTGTCATACGTGAGTATGTCACACAATAAGTCCGTTTAGAGTGTCTTATGTGAGTATGTCACACAATAAGTCCGTTTAGGGTGTGAGTATGTCACACAATAAGTCCGTTTAGGGTGTCTTATGTGAGTATGTCACACAATAAGTATGTTTAGGGTGTCTTACGTGAGTATGTCACACCATAAGTAGTCCTAATTGAATCAGAAGTCCGGTTATGGTGTCTTACGTGAGTATGTCACACAATAAGTCCGTTTATGGTGTCTTACGTGAGTATGTCACACAATAAGTCCGGTTATGGTGTCTTACGTGAGTATGTCACACAATAAGTCGGTTTAGGGTGTCTTACGTGATTATGTCACTCAATAAGTCCGTTTAGGGTGTCTTACGTGAGTATATGTCACACGCTAAGTAGTTCTAATGGAATCAGAAGTCCGTTTAATTTTGCTTTAATTATTATTTAGTAGTAAGAATATGTATTAACTATTTTTTTTAATAATCAAATGATGTAACTAGAATAAATAAATATAATCAAATGATGTAACTAGAATAAATATTATTTGGATTATTTTGTTTTTTTTATTAATTATGTGATCGGAACCCTACTCTCCCCCTCCATCATCATCAATTCACGCCCTTAAGCTGCTCCCCACTCAATTGTTGCAAACAAAATTTTTTGCTTTCCCGCTAAGTATCGCCCAAAATTTTGAAATTTTCAAATTCCCCTATTTGATTTGATTCGAATTCTTCACCCACAACTAACCCCTCTAACCAACCCAAGTACACCCCCGCCCCTTTCATTGATGTGTTTTCCTCTTTTGATCGTCCAACCATTCAACCGAAAAATCTCCATTAAAGAAACCAACTAGAGCTAATTTTGGTGAGTTACTCTGCTCTTTTGTTTTAGCTTTTTTTCTAAGGGCTTTCCGATGTACCTCTTTTTTTTTCCAGAATGTTGTTACATTTTTTTGAATTTGAGCTAATTTCTAACATATTTGTGTGAATTAACAGAGCATCAATGGCTTAACAGAGCTAATTTTGGTGAGTTACTCTGCTCTTTTGTTTTAGGGGCTTGCCGATGTACCTCTTTTGTTTTTCCAGAATGTTGTTACACTTTTTTTGAATTTGAGCTAATTTCTAACATATTTGTGTGAATTAACAGAGCATCAATGCCTTAGCAGAGCTAATTTTGGTGAGTTACTCTGCTCTTTTGTTTTAGCTTTTCTTCTAGGGGCTTTCCGAGGCAACTCTTTTGTTTTTCCAGAATTTTGTTACATTTTTTTGAATTTGAGCTAATTTCTTATTTGTGTGAATTAACAGAGCATCAATGCCTTAACAGAGCTAATTTTGGTGAGTTACTCTGCTCTTTTGTTTTAGCTTTTCTTCCAGGGGCTTTCCGAGGCAACTCTTTTGTTTTTCCAGAATTTTGTTATATTTTTGTGAATTTGAGCTAATTTCTAACATATTGGGGTGAATTTACCTACACATCAATTACTTAACAGAGCTAATTTTGGTGAGTTACTATGCTCTTATGAATTATGTTTTTTTGAAATGAAGATGCTGTCAAATTCACTCATAGATTGCACTCTTGTGAATAGGGAGTACTTGTTAGGGGCGTTTAGTTATTTATTTGAAATATAGACAGACCATTTAATACTCAATTATGCATAATTCTTTTCATAGTGCCTGCAATCTCTTAAATGAACCTGAAGCAAAATATGAAGGGTACTTCTCCGATTTCCAGTTCTTCTAGCAAGGTAAATGAATCTGGGACATTTCATAAGCGTACATTGTTATGCAAATGTGGCGTTCCTGCAAAATTGGTGACTTCAGGAACAGATGCTAACCCAGGGAGACTGTTCTACGGTTGTCCTTATTGGCCGGTATGACTAATTATTTTGGTTATACTTTCCATTTACTTTCAAGGGATAATGTGTCTGTATAATAATTGGAATTTCTTATTTTGCAGGATGATGAAGTCAAATGTGACTATTTCATATGGCAGGACAAGGTGTCTGCATCTACTGGGCCATATGGCAAAGTGTCTTCATCTACTAGGCCATATGGCAAGGTGTCTTCATCTACTGGGCCACATGGCAAGGTGTCTTCATCTACTGGGCCACATGAAGATGTTACCTCTGTGAACTTGATGAAAAAATAGATAAACTTGAATGCACAATCGTGTCCTTCAAAATGATATTGAAATGATAAGTGCATGCGAGACAATGATGCAAAAAAATTGAACAAGTTGAGATCAACGTCACTGAGTTATTGAGAGGTCGCAATTCAGATTCCATGGTTCAAATGTTACTCCATGATAGAGGGATTGCTCGCCTGGAGACACTACTTGAGAAGACCAGGCTAGGGAACAATTCATCTCAAAAGAAACTTGTATTATTGACTATTACTTGTCTAACCTTTTATTTCGTATTTCATCTTACGAAATAAAAACTTAAGTTTTTGGTATTCTGTATTTCTCTGTATATTTATGTACATTTCATTTGGTTTTCTTATCTAATGGTTATTCGAAGGATTTGAATGGTAATCACATTAAACAAAAAGGAGAACAACCAACACATCAATGTTTTACAAGCTTAAACCCGTTTCTTGGGGCTACACAAGCTTGAAATTGTTTCCAGGGCCGACACAAGTTTAAACTTGTTTCTAGACTGAATGTTTTACAACACCCTTAATGGACGCAAAACACCACATTCGTGACACTCGAACAACTTCCCTTCACATTAAACAAATGAGAACAACCAACACATCAATTTGCCATCATTCAAAATTCAACATCATCTACATCTTCCAGATTTAAACATCAACCAATCAACCAAAGAAGAACAACCAACACATAGAATTTGCCATTATTCAAAATACAATAACAAACAAACACATCAACACATCACTTTCCATTATTCAAAATACAACATAAGTTACGTCTTCGAATCTTACACATCAACCAATCATCCTCAATGTTTAAACAGCCACAATATGTAAACATCTCATCCTCTTCATCAACATTAATACTTAAACAGCCACAATATGTATCCCATCGCCTTCCTGTAACATTGTCAAAGAAAAAAGGTAACAAGCTTAATGCAATGTAACATGATTGAATATAAAAAGAACTCTAAATATTAATACATACAATACCTTATCATGGCAAAGTAGGAGTGTCGCTGGTGAGTATTTCTCCACCAATCAAACTCTTACAAGTGGAAGCGTAATGACCATTGACACCGTATTTTCCACAAACATACTTCGCCTTTCTGTCCCCGGCTGAGCGTTTCCTCTTTTTGGATGGCCGTCCACTTCGTCTCTTTGGCACCTTTAGTGGAAAAACCACATCGTTAAGCACATCATCGAGATACACACATTCATCTTCATTTTGAAGTGGATACACACATTTGGAATAACCTAGCCTCCAACAATTGACGCTATAATACCAAGTGCAAAACTTGGAGGCTTGCTTCCCTGTATACTTCAACACAGCAGCTGCATGCTGTTAGATGTAATATCGTCAGATCAATCATAGATTGACCCGATTACGCAGCGGAAGACATCAGATCTAGATCTAAACGAAACAAAATACATAAATAAAAGATCTAATCCTACAAGGGGGTTTAGGAGCCTACCTTTTTATGGTGCTTAACTCCAAGAACAAAAGGTCTCCAAGAACACGTGATTGAGAAGCCACCGTCTTCCAACGTGTGTCTCCCAGCAACACCAAGTGGATGGTGTTTCCCGCCGCCGGACCTCCTTGATATGCTACCGGAATAATCCCGAAGATTATTCCAACTCGAACCCTAAGAATAGAGGCCGAAATTTTCAGCCAATTTCTCTTGTGAATAGTGACGTGAATAGTGTGTTTCAAAAGGCTTGGAAGAACTCTCTTTATATAGGAGAGTAAAACTTAACCTCCAAGGATTAAATAATTAAGAGATAATTATTACATTAATCCTTTTCCAAATAAAAGATAAATAAAATGATTATCCCAAACAAATTAGGATAAATCATATTATTATCTAATATTCCATGAATTATCATTTAACAAATAAAAGATAAATCACATGTCAAATAATTATCCAAGAAAACTAATTTCTTGACAAATATTTAATCATATTGGCGCCACCTTTCACAAATAAAAGGTCCACGCATTTTTTTCCTATATTTGACCAATGAGGTCAAAAGGAAAGTCAACACACTAATTTGGTGAAAGTCATTTAAAATGTCTTTTTCGTGTATTTAATTATTTAGTCCAACTAAACAATTAATCACATATCAAATTAAATAGCCCAATCCAACTATTTAATTATAATTGAGGTGCAACGACGAGAAACCTATATGCTATATTAGGAGCCACGTCGGGGACCATGGACCCATATTCAAGTAGCTACAATAAATCGAATAAAAATTATTCATCGCATGAATAATTATATCCAACCTATTAATTCGAGATTACACCACCATAAACCCGGCGAACTCTATCGAATATAGATAACTTACACTCAATTTATGAGTCGAAAGCGTCCACTGATATAATCATTACATACGGATAAATCCTCCATAGACTGTTCACTTCGAGTCGGGATATTTCCGTAAACCCTTCTCGAAACATATTATCCTTATTTCCATTAACCCCCTAGTGATCAATTAGTTCATATATCTGACTAGTAGCTAATTAGTCTAAATACGAACTCGGCCGATCAATCAGTTTCTAGGGTTAACTAATAAGGGAACTGTCTGTCTACTTCCCGAGGGAAGGAATGGATTCCATATCTGTGATAGCACAGACTACTCACTCACTCTAGAATAAAGCCAACGAGAAGTGTTGGACCACATACTACTGAAGTGATCCTTACTAACACATCAAACTCTACCCCAGTCTAGCGTTAAATGCTGTGATCACCTCGAGATTGAGATTAATCCATATATGATCATCTTGTGATTCGATAAGACTTCTCGATCACGGAATTATATCGAGAACTCAAATCAAATCGGTCCAAATTCTATATGATTATCATCATATATAAATGCCCCACTAGGTACCCTATTACCGAGCAGTCCGGATAAGATTGTCACACCTAAAGTGTTCAGGCGCATTAATAGCAAATTAATCATGAGACCGTGCATTTCAGTTAATAAACGCTACGGACTAAGTTAATTTTAAGTACATCTCACTAACTCAATCCTCTTGTGTATAGCCATACACCGAGTTATGTGATTACATAAACGAGGTACTTAGGGTTTTTTGAATGTCTTAATATAAGCATAAGCGTATATAATTAAGATGAATTATTTATTCGTCCTAAAACAATTAGATAATTGTCTTTCGGGCACTACACCTTACAATCTCCCACTTGCACGAAAGGCAAGTGGATTAATTGTTTTAGAGCACACCCTTTATATCTATATCTACAACATTCTCCCACTTGCTCAAAACAAGTGAGGCGTATCCCTCAAATCTGCACCCTCCAAGCGCCTCTTAGTAATTCATCCTTCCAAGCACGACCGAGTGTGTGCGCGCAGGTAGGTCGGTGACCGGCAGCGTGTACTTAGAATCCGAATGCAATGTGACTTGGTACAATCGATCGGTAGGTTGGCGGCTAGAGTCAATCTTTGGGATCAAAGCGTCGCTTCTTCCATCTAATCCGGTGGTACGATTACAATATGCTTTGATTCAACACTGAGGACGAAATCGACTTAACGATCATCCTTAATCTGACCTAAAGTCAGAATTAGTGTCATCACTTATATTCTAGTTTGCACCTGAATATACTAGCATATTATTCCTCATTCTCCCGAAGATACTTGAGGATTCACTAAACATCCCATTTCAGTATTCATCCGCAGGTTTAGATAATCATTCCTGAGAGGTAGGGTAGACTACATCGTTGAATGTTGCATAAATGCAAGAATATCTTAACCAGGTGAATGGATGGGATTGCCAATGATCGATTCTTGCGGATTTGAGCGAATCAAATCCTTTAGAATGAATCCCGATGGCATGTCGGACTCGACTTGGATAACACACCCATGTTGTTTCCAATTGTTTCAGTGTTACCGTTCACAAACACTAATCTACATACTATTTTACTAATATTGATGCCAAGTCTACAAAAGACTTAACAACATTCTGGTCAAGTCCACATATTAAAATATATTACTTTGAAATGACCTAGAGGTTTGCTTTAATCCCCAAAGGATATAAGCTATGGCAGGCTTCCTGCCAAAGGTTCTTTCTGAATAAATTAAGATACCGTTAGTCTCGCAAAAAGGTCTTAGGAATCACCCCTATTTTATGCTTCAGAATCGAATCATTATTTGTTCTTAGCTAAAACCATACGCTCGAATGAATTCAGATTCCGTTGTTCGGCAAGAAAGTCTTAGGAATCACCCCATTTCCCGCTCTCTCGTGAAGTCAAGCAAGATCGAGTGATAAGAGAGATCACGGTCTGGTTAACTCTCTACCTTTTAGGGAATCACCCCTAAATTACTCAAAACTTTGCTATTGAAAGTTAAAATTTCCTATTCATTCGACTCTTCTCCGTGTAGTTCCAATTACTCCCATTGGGCTGAGATACTCGGGTGGTTCTACAAGAGTCTCAACATGAATTGGAGTATCATACTCCATTCACTGTGGTTATGGCTTTTAACCAACCTCTATGATCGAGGATCCTACACACCTCACAAAGGATTATAGGTCATCAATCGCCTATAGACCGTAAGGTCCCTGCAATGGGTAATGGACAAACCATACTCCCATTTGCATTTTGGGTGGATCGATATCTTGATCTAGTTTAGTAGTTTTTATTAGTGTTGTCACCAGCGCGCCGGTGTTGGATGTGGACTAAACAAATCAGTTAGTAACATCTTGAGTACATATACTTCAAGATCCAAGGTTGTTATTTATAGACTCTATCAGACCGAGTTAGACAGTATAACCGTCATTCTCTGATTTTCCGAGTTTCATAACCAACCTTTACTCAATGCATTAAGATATTTCACGTCCCGCAACGTACGCAAAATTTCGGGCCCTACCTTCAAGCACTCGGTGCTAAATGCCTCTATTTACGGAAGTGGGGTGAACCGAATTCACTCCTTATCCACAAATGCGTAGGCATCTTTTAAGTAGACTTCTCGGTTTTTCAATACAACCGTTATTTTGCAACCAATATCTTAAATGAGTTCAAGAACAGATCGTAGCACATCAATAACTATTTAATGCAAATTTATGGTGTATCCCTTAGTGAAAACATTCCTTTGGGAGGCGGGCCGAGCATCGGTCCGAAGACTACGCGATAACCTATTTACGAGTATGGAATACTCTATCTCAGTGAAATCGGAGATTTCCTCCAAATATTTTGGATAAACTTATTGGAGTTTCGAGTAGTTGTCGGACTGGATGTCACTACTTGAAAAAAACTCCCACTAGCTTGTACTTTCATACGACCCGAAGGTCAATATGAACAAGCTCAGTAACTTCTTTGAATCTATTACCCTTTCCGATTGAAAGGAAACTTAGGCATTGTTCCTTTGAGACAGGGTTCCTTTGACTGGGAGATAGGAATCACCCTAAGCCAGTCTGCAGATCTTATCGTTGGGGAATATGCACTAATTAATAGTATATAAAGAAGTGTTTATCTAAATACGGAAACCATTTGCGTTTATATAGTTTTAAGATGCGTTACATTAATACCTTTTCAAAGAATGCTTAGTGGTTCGACTTTATCAAACAAAAGTACGAGTCTTGGATTCGCGCTACGAATGTTATATTCATCGTCAATAAGACAAACAAATAACCCTATTGAAAATGAATACGCTCGTTCCAACGAATCCGAAAACAGAAAATTAATTTTTTGTGATACTCAAGAATTGAATCCAAGATTCATTTCCTTGTATCACTCCCACTAGTCTATCTGAAATAACTGCCCGTTGTCTATTTTATTTATCGTTTAATGCAAAGCTACCTAGTTCTTCCAAAGAACTTAGCTTTTGAGAAAATTTAAGGATGCATTGGTCAGTTGATCCGAAATCACTTTCCTTATCTCCTAATTTCCAATTAATTTTCCGGTTTAGCCTTAAAACTACGTAGTTTAGACGACTAACACGTATAAACGTTCTTTCCCATTCTCGACTTTCCTTAAATGGAGCTTGATCTTGAACTAGCGATTCGTTTGAGTAGTCACTACTCTTGAATTGTGGGATGTTTAGTGTTACTTGCTTGGACTATCGATTTTTCTAATCGTCAAATCATAAGACCAAAGCTCCCATTAGTCTATCGGTTCCAAATACCGTCTAACTAGCAATACTTTGTATTTATGATTTTTCAAATATTAGAACATCACCTAGAACTAAGCTCCCACTAGTTTATCGGTTCCAATCTTCGTCTAACTAGCAATCTTTGTGTTCATGATGTTTCAAAGATTATAAAATCTCCAGAACTAAGCTCCCACTAGTTTATCAGTTCCAAATACTGTCTAACTAGTAACGCTTTATTCTTGTTTTTCCAATGAATGGAAAAACTCTAGTGCAGTCCATTACAATTTCTAATGATTCAGAAAAACAACAAATCATAAGTCTAAGGCTCCCACTAGTTTATCGGTTCCAAATATCGTCTAACTAGCAACGCCTTATGTATATGATTTTCCAATTTTTCAATTTAGAAATTTGTTGTGTAATTACACTTTTAAAATTCACTAAATGAATTTTATATGATAGTCCTATGTCATCTTTTGTAAACTAAGTATGGTCGTCTCTCATTCAACACGAGTGACACCCGTGACATACCTGTACTATGTCACTTAAGTTTTTAAAGGCTCAAGAGAAAAATTTCTTCCGAAAAATTAAATACATTGTATGACAATTACAACGTACTTGTTACTCTCCACGTTTTTAATGAAGTCCTATTATAACAGTTTAGTAGCCTAGAGATTTAGTTGTAAAAAAAATGACAGAAACTTAAATTCAAAAAATAAATTTTCACTACTAGATTTTTATTTTAGGAATAATAAACTTATATAAAGTCTATCATACCATTCCAAGGATTTAACCTCGCACCTCAGTGCCGCCGCAGGGTCAGTCAAAGAGGCGACGATTAAACTGAGACAATCTCTCTCAATGATTAATCTTCGAGAATCAAACATCTCATGGGAATCAGACATCACGGACCTTAATCATTGATTACCTTCCTTTTCTAGCCTAGATATTTCGAAAATATCCATAAAGAGTGTGACCTACTATATCAGATCTCAAAGTACGCCCGAGTATGCGCAGAGGTCGGTCGATGACTTGTCGAGTACCGAAATCCTATCCTTCGGAAACCAAGCCTTGAATTTTGATACGGTGAACACCACCCGCAGGGGCCGGAATCAAAGCGGCTCGAGGCGTCACCCTTCTCTCACGTGCTTGCATCTATAGTAGAGGCCGTGGGGTTGGCTGTCGCCTTCCCCGCTCCCACTCAATATTTTGAAAAAGTGGTGGGTTTACTAATTACGGTTTTGGCCTTGACAATAAGAAACAACAAATCAAAGTACTCCGAATAGGGTCGGTTATGTAGGCAAGCCTATGCCGTCTTATTCGTTGGAACATATGTGATAGTTCAGGCCAATCCGGCAGAGAAGCCCGTTTAGCCCGAAGGCTTATCGGCTATGCTAAGTCTGTCTGGCTGGCGTAACGTGCATCACACGTGGAGGAGTCGATTGAGCGGCTTCGGTTGAACTCGCCCAACCATGGTTAGACCATTTCCGAACCCATGTACTAAGATTTTCCGATCTCTCAGATTTTCATCCAAAACGTAATCTCGTTTCTGTTTAAGGTAGGTTCACCGAAAACTCAACGATTTATCCAAGTGGGATTCACCGAGAATCCATCACTAAAATCGTAACGATTGACAAAACCCAGTTCCTCGGTTTTATAATTAGTTACTTATTTATTAACTACCACATATTAATTAAATAAGCCTTTAAACTAATTATACGAGTTATAAATGCCTAATTTATTCGAAATAAACTAGCTACATGTATGCATTGGAGTGAAATCATGATATGATGCATGTCATGGTAATTTTCCGGTTATATCATACAATTTTCGATCATACACGAAAAAATAACGGAAAAAATAAACACCGAGATGGATCGTTGGTACCCCCGTATCTAACCTATTAAAAAAAAACACAAACCCTAACTAGGGTTTACTATTTTCTAATCTGCTGCTCGCTTTGCGTATTATCGAAGATCCGAAATCCAAACGAGCCTTGATCGTCATGAAACTTTATGGATCTATTCTTCACTCCGCCTACTTCAATCTGAACGGTTGGATCTTCGTTTCAATGGTCCAATTTCTTCCGAGAAATTCGGCGAACTCACAGCTAGGGTTTTAATGCTGCGTGTGCTTTTACATAAAGCAGCAACTTTATAGCAGCGATCGGACATCGAAATCGATTCCGATCGTCACGAAATTTTGAGGGCATGTTCTTAAACTTTTATTCTTCATTCTGACCGGAGGGATTGTCGTTTCAACGGCTCAAACTCCGGGAAAAATATAAAACGGAAAAGCAACAAAACAGATCTACTTCTAGGAAATTAAAATTACAAAATTTCCTATACTCATATAAACGAATTTATATGAGTTTACAATAGATCTAACGAGTAAACAATACCAACCCCAATCCATCTCTTCAACCACAACAATCACAAGCATACAATCATGATTAAATTGAATTTTACCAAAAAAACGAAATAAAACATCTAAAACATGCTTTTACACTCCAAGATCTAAAATTCATATACTTTGATCGTTAGATCAAAGGCTCCGATACCACTTGTTAGATGTAATATCGTCCGATCAATCATAGATTGACCCGATTACGTTAAATGGAAGACATCGAGATCTAGATCTAAACGAAACAAAATACATAAATAAAAGATCTAATCCTACAAGGGGTTTAGGAGCCTACCTTTTTATGGTGCTTAACTCCAAGAACAAAAGGTCTCCAAGAACACGTGATTGAGAAGCCACCGTCTTCCAACATGTGTCTCCCAAAGAACACCAAGTGGATGGTGTTTCCCGCCCGCCGGACCTCCTTGATATGCTACCGGAATAATCCCAAGATTATTCCAACTCAACCTTAGAATAGAGGCGAAATTTTCAGCCAATTTCTCTTGTGAATAGTGACGTGAATAGTGTGTTTCAAAAGGCTTGGAAGAACTCTCTTTATATAGGAGAGTAAAACTTAACCTCCAAGGATTAAATAATTAAGAGATAATTATTACATTAATCCTTTTCCAAATAAAAGATAAATAAAATGATTATCCCAAACAAATTAGGATAAATCATATTATTATCTAATATTCCATGAATTATCATTTAACAAATAAAAGGTAAATCACATGTCAAATAATTATCCAAGAAAACTAATTTCTTGACAAATATTTAATCATATTGGCGCCACCTTTCACAAATAAAAGGTCCACGCATTTTTTTCCTATATTTGACCAATGAGGTCAAAAGGAAAGTCAACACACTAATTTGGTAAGTGAAAGTCACTTAAAATGTCTTTTTTCGTGTATTTAATTATTTAGTCCAACTAAACAATTAATCCACATATCAAATTAAATAGCCCAATCCAACTATTTAATTATAATTGAGGTGCAACGACGAGAAACCTATATGCTATATTAGAGCCACGCGTTTAATTATGGACCCATATTCAAGAGCTACAATAAATCGAATAAAAATTATTCATCAGATGAGAATAATTATATCCAACCTATTAATTCGGGATTACACCACCATAAACCCCAAACCGAACTCTATCGAATATAGATAACTTACACTCAATTTATGAGTCGAAGCGTCCACTGATATAATCATTACATACGGATAAATCCTCCATAGACTGTTCACTTCGAGTCGGGATATTTCCGTAAACCCTTCTCGAAACATATTATCCTTATTTCCATTAACCCCCTAGTGATCAATTAGTTCATATATCTGACTAGTAGCTAATTAGTCTAAATACGAACTCGGCCGATCAATCAGTTTCTAGGGTTAACTAATAAGGGAACTGTCTGTCTACTTCCCGAGGGAAGGAATGGATTCCATATCTGTGATAGCACAGACTACTCACTCACTCTAGAATAAAGCCAACGAGAAGTGTTGGACCACATACTACGAAGTGATCCTTACTAACACATCAAACTCTACCTCGCCTAGCGTTAAATGCCTGTGATCACCTCGAGATTGAGATTAATCCATATATGATCATCTTGTGATTCGATAAGACTTTCGATCACGGAATTATATCGAGAACTCAAATCAAATCGGTCCAAATTACTATATGATTATCATCATATATAAATGCCCCACTAGGTACCCTATTACCGGCGAGTCCGGATAAGACTGTCACACCTAAAGTGTTCAGGCGCATTAATAGCAAATTAATCATGAGACCCGCACTCAGATTAATAAACGCTCTGGACTAAGTTAATTTTAAGTACATCTCACTAACTCAATCCTCTTGTGTATAGCCATACACTGAGTTATGTGATTACATAAACGAGGTACTTAGGGTTTTCAGCAGTGTCTTAATATAAGCATAACTGTATATAATTAAGATGAATTATTTATTTTGTCCTAAAACAATTAGATAATTGTCTTTCGGGCACTACACCTTACACATGCTCGCATGGATACATATCCATCTGGAATTTTTTACATGTACACGTCTTCAAATCCAACTCAACGATGTAAGAAATATGACATCCTTGTCACGAACATCATACTTATCTCGAGGAAAGTGTATTAACTGAAAATCGTTTGGCTGACTCGAAGCTTTTGTTCACTTCGATTTCAATTTTGGGAGTAAGAGCATCTTGGCAATTTGTAGATGATTCATTTCCTTTAGCAAACCAATCCTGTAACATCTCCCGGATATGTTCAATCAACCCAACAATTGAAAATTCTCGTGCACGCTTTAGCCTAGCATTCACAGACTCGGCATGGTTTGTGGTCATTATGTTGTAACGAAATCCCTCAAATTTAGCTCTAGCCCACATAGGGAATTTTGCTTCTTTCAAATATTCGTCAGCTTTCGGACATTTACTACATAAAGTTTCGAAATGCAACTTGAAATCTGCTTCTGTATAGGCCTCTGCAGCTTTCTGAAAGAGCTTTCCCACACCATGTCTGGGATATTTCATCCTCAAATTCTTTTGCATGTGATACATGCAATGCCCATGGTGCGCATTCTTAAACACCGCCTTGAAAGATGTTTTAATACTATCGGCACGATCAGAAAGTATCGCAAGATCATTCGTGTCCCCAATGATGGGTTTTAGCTTATCAGAAAACCATGTCCAAGACTCTATACTTTCAGAAGCAACAACACCCCAAGCAAGTGGAAAAATTTGATGATTTGCATCTTGACATGTTGCCACAAGTAAGGTCCCTTTATAACGCGTTTTTAAATACGTGCCGTCCACAGAAATGACTTTCCGCATCGCCAAATAAAATCCTCAATACTTTGACCAAGTGCCATGAAAAAGTATTTGAAAACATTCCCATCACTTTTTCAATATGATATACGATTGTCCGGTTTCTAGCCTTCAGCCTATAACAATATTTGGGTAATTCTCCCCAACTTTTGTTTGGATTACCCCTTATCAATCCTTCTGCATAACCCTTAGCCATGTACGTCTTGCAATAAGTTACATCATATCCAAATTCTTGCTGGAAATCATGCATCAAGTCCTTTGGTGCGTTAATACGATTGACATCTTTAAACCTTCTGGCAAAGTATGTGCCAATTAGCTTGTGCGTAGCATGTCTATGGTCTTTTCGAGGAGCAATAAGTGGGCAGCTATGCTTATTTGCATACATTACCACTACAAATCACTCAGAAGGTGCTTGAAGTTTGGTGGCTCGCAAACGCCATTTGCATCCGGCGGCTTCACATAAAACTGAATAAACGCTTTTGTTGGAAGTTTGCATTTTGAATTCAAACTTGTACTTCGTAGCCAACTTCGCAAGTTTGAATACCAAATTTTTTTGCATTTAAATGGATCATTCACACGAAATTCTTCATGTTCGGGAATATACACTAAAGTATCACCTACAGTACGGCTAGAAAGAAAGTCTTCATGTTCAATTCTTTGCATGTTAACCATAGTTGGGGGTGCATTCAAGGGATCAACAATCTCATTTCTCACAACAAAGCCATCAAGATTCTCATTTGACAATTCATCAGCCCCGCTCATGCTAATTCTCTGATATGATTCTTCTAAATAAACATCTTCACCCAAATTCACCAATAAAGAGTCTTCAAGTTGCTCATTAAAGTCCATGTTGTCACCCCCGTGTTCAAATGAGAATTTCCGACACATGTCTCTATGCTTTCTATTCTTACATCCAACATCTCTTCCATGGCATTCCCAACAACATCCACATCTATCTCTTCATTAACAGTCTTATCAACACATGTCTCTATGCTTTCTATTCTTACATCCAACATCTCTTCAATGGCATTCCCAACAACATCCACATCTATCTCTTCATTAACATTCTTTTCAACACATGTCTCCATGCTTTCTCTTCTTACATCCAACATCTCTTTCATCCCATTTGCCAAAACATCAACATCTGTCTCTTCATCTCTTTCAACACATGTTTCTTGACTTTCCGACACATTTACTACTTCACATGTTTCTTGACTTTCATAAACCTCGGTACACTTTTCATTTTCCTTCAAACATATTAATAAAGCATTCACAAGCTTATCGCAATCAAGCACCATCGGTCTAGCTTTACTAATGGGGACCATATATTTCATCTCAAACTCATAGTTAGTTGTATCGTTTTCCAACTCATTTTTCACCATGTCATACAATTCTTCAAATGTAATGTTCTTTTTGACACTCAAAATCGTCGAAACTTCTTCAGATTCACACCCTACATACTTCCAAGACCATAGACCATTGACGTCTTTTTCAATCTCCACAGGGTAAAATATAAAAATACAAACTTTATCTTCCATCACGCTTCACTGAGATCCTGTTTTTATTCAATACAATAATTACAAACAAATATGCACATACACAAAATCCATAACTCTTGAATGTAGCATTGCATTCAATTTATTTTAAATCACAAATCAATTTCAATTCCGTTCAAATAGCCATTAACAAGTTTAAACTTGTGTCACACTATAATCAATCCACCTTGAAATGCAGATAGAAGTTCACATAGCCATTAACAAGTTTAAACTTGTGTCACACTATAATTAATATTTTAAGATTAATACGATTACCATTCACCTGGAAATGCAGCTAGATATAACCATATATATATATATATATATATATATATATATATATATATTTGTCATACCGGGTAATAACTGCATAAATCACCAATTCAACATTTATCCATTTCAATTCAAATCAAATATCCATTTTCAATTAGGATCGCCCCCTTTTTCAAAAACACACGGTTTAATCTAATCCCGCAGGGTAAGTAAACTTACATACTCAATTTCCCTAAATCATTCAACACCACATACACACATTCCTAATCTCCAAAATCATATACACCACAAACTCAATCATTTACATGCAATTCAATGGTATTAGCTTAATTTACATTCACATACCGATATGGAAAGCCAAGAAACCCTTTCGATTACCACCCAGCTCGGCTCGGACAATGATTGACGGAGAAGAAGAAAAGAGAGGGCTGTTCCGGCGAGGACAATGACTGGACACCGAAGGAGAGACACAACAGAGTTATTGGCTTTGCGAAGAGATGGGCGGAAGCAGAGTAATTGGCTTCTGATCTGATTTTGGCGCGTAAATTAGGGTTGGTTAATTTACCCGCCCTAATTTAGGGGGTCGGATTAAGCAAAGTTTAATCAGATTTTTAATTAAGGGTTAATTACATTTTTAGTGTTAAGTAAATCACCTCAAATCAAGAAGGGGAAGGCATTAATGGCTTTTCACCCAACTTGGAGAGTCCAAGCTTGTTCATGGCGATGATTTATGTCGTAAAACATTATTCTGCAATTCGGTTGTGATGCTTTAAATAACTAAAAGTGTTAAAATTTAAACGTTAGTCGCACTTTCCACCTGGTGTTCGCAGCAAGACACCAACGTCGATGTCGATGTCGATGTCATCGACGCGTTGGTATTCAATAAGATTGACGTTTTTTTCATCCGAAAAATTAATCAAAAAATTGATACCAGAGGTAAAAATGGGGATGCTAATAGAACACACCTATATATATTCTCTTCCTTCGGTCACCCCACACACATTCATGCAGTTACAGGTAGATGAATGAATAGGAACAAACAAACATACACACACAGCTCGACATTATTCCCTTGTCTAATTTATCTAATTACCTCACTCCTCGCACCCAGGACCTGTTTTTTCCTGCTTCACCACCGCGACGACTGCCGCCGCCACTTTCTCCGGCAGCACCGCTTCTGCCTCTTGATACCCATTTTCCAGTCAATGTCTAACCTCTAGAACTCCCTCCTCAAGCATTATCATTGCCCTAAGAGCTCCATGACTCTCACTCTTACAGCCGCCGCCGCCGCCGCCATTATTCTTCTCATTGTACACCCCCTGTCGGCTGCTGCCTCCGACCTCGAAATTCGTTCACTTGTCGAGTTTAAAAAGGGTATTAAAACCGACCCTTTAGGCAAAATCTTCTCTTCATGGAGTCAAATTATCTCAGATCCATCAACCGGGTCCAGCTGTCCTTCCACCTTTTATGGCGTCATTTGCGACCAAAGTTCCTCCTCCGTCGTCGCCATTCATCTTGACGGCCTTGGCCTAACCGGGGAGCTGAAGTTTTCCACCCTTACAAACCTTAAGTCGCTCCAGAATCTCACTCTATCTGGGAACTTCTTCACTGGTCGGCTCGTCCCTACATTTGGTGCCATTAGCTCTCTTCAGTATTTGGATCTCTCTGGTAACCAATTTTTCGGGTCTATCCCGGCTCGTATTTATGACCTTTGGGGTTTGATTTATCTCAATTTATCCAGGAACAACTTTACAGGTGGGTTCCCCGTTGGGAATTCCAATTTGGGCCAGCTACAAGTATTGGATTTGCATGGGAATGCTTTGTGGTGCAACATACAAGATTTGTTTCCTGTCCTGAGGAATGTGGAGTATGTAGATTTAAGCGGAAATTTGTTTTATGGCTCTCTAGGAATGAGTGTCCAGAATGTGACTAGCTTGGCTAATACAGCTCAGTATTTGAATTTGAGGGGAAATAAACTTGGGGGTGGATTTTTCGGGGAAGATACTATTGGATTGTTTCGGAACTTGAGGTTTTTGGATGTAGGAGACAATGAGATCACTGGACAGCTTCCATCCTTTTCCAGTTTGCCAAATCTTCAGGTTTTGAGGCTTGTTAACAATGCGCTCTATGGGAAGATACCTGCACAACTACTGGCAGGACAGGTTCCGTTGGAAGAATTGGATCTCAGTGGCAACGGATTTTCTGGTAAGGAACTGTTGTTTAGTTTGATAAATGTTGAACTATGCTTTTAGGCTCTGATGAATACTGTATATTGCGCCTTATTTTGGATTATAGTTTAATTATCATTTGGTTTGATTGCTATGTTCCTGAATCTGAGCTATTTTACAAATGGTATTTGATGTTTCATATGTTTAAGCAGAACATGTGGGGAATTTTGTGAATAGGCTTTTGTGAATTTTCTGAACAAACCTTGTGACAATGAAAAGTGAAATGCAGAACATTAACTCCTTCTGACATTGTTGAACTCAAAATCATGTTGTTATGAATTTGTAGCATTATGCATGCATTCATGGAATTGGAGCTTTTACACGGTAGTAAAAGTTGTGAAGTGGTTTCAAGAAATAAGTTTCGTTATAGAGGTAGAACGAGTACCCAAAAGGAAGCAAAGATATATGTATTTATGGGTGGTGTGCTTTAAGCCATAAAATCTAGATATACTTGGATCCTCGCTGCATTCTTATTACATTTATACTCCTTTGTCCCATTTTCTCCGCGTCGTGTACCTTTCTATTTTTGTCATCCAGTATATATATATATTTTTTAAGGGTTCTTCCAGATCCAGTATGTTAAAACTTAAAAAAAAATACCCTTTTTAAGTAAGTGCCTGCAAGTTCCTTATATGGGTGAATTAGAAAATAAAGATCAAGTTTATTTTGGGATAGATAAAGTTATGTTTGACATGGGTGTAGTTGTTGGATTCTTCTAGTTTTCCCATTTCAAGTTTAATGCAAAAAGGTTCACCGCCGCATTCTTACTGAGATTTTTTTTTTTTTTTGTTTTTGTTTCCTATTAAACGAATTTCCATTTTTGACATGATTTTCATGATGATTTACACATTGTGCAAGGAATTAAGGCAATTCTGTTTCTGCTCTACTTGTAAATTTTGTGTTGGAGATTTCTTACCTCAGCTGTCCTTACCTTTCTGCTGTCACGTTATGCAGGATCAATTCCAACAATGAACTCTTCAACTTTGAAATTGTTGAATTTTTCATCAAATGCGCTCTCAGGTGTACTTCCCTCTTCCTTGGGAAATTGTACTATTCTTGATTTAAGCAGAAATTTGTTATCTGGTGACATTCAAGTCATCGAGAGTTGGGGATCAAGTCTAGAGACTCTCGACTTGAGCTCGAATCAGTTGTCAGGAAGCATTCCTAATGTGACACAGTTAGAGAAATTGACGTCAATAAATGTTGGAAACAATTCCATAGGTGGCAGTTTGCCTAATGTATTGGAGCCATCTCCAAAGTTGACTGTGATAGATTTGAGTTCCAATCAGCTTCATGGGGAGATTCCGAATGCTTACTTCGTTTCAACAACATTGATCAACTTGAATCTGTCTGGAAATCATTTGACAGGATCGATTCCTATTGAAGGCTCACATGCCAGTGAATTATTGCTTTTACCATCTTATCCTCAGTTGACGTATCTTGATCTGTCTGACAATGTCTTGACAAACAACATATCTTCGAGTATTGGCAACTTTGCAAGTCTCAAAGTATTGAATCTTGCGAATAATAAATTGTCTGGACAGATACCAAATGAAATGGATAAACTTAATGCCTTGGATTATCTTGACCTATCTGAAAACGATTTTACTGGAGAAATACCTGAAAGACTATCCTCGAGTCTTCGTTTCTTCAACGTTTCCTACAACAATTTAGAGGGAAGTGTTCCTGACAACTTGAGGGGCTTTACAGATGCTTCATTTCATCCAGGGAATAGCTTGTTGGTGCTCCTTGGCCGTGGATTTCATAATCATGATGTTCCTAAAGAAATCAATAGTATTGGAAAACACCACAGCAGGCACAGCTCAAAATCTAGTATCAGGATAGCCATTATTGTTGCATGTGTTGGAGCTGCTTTCATGGTTGCCTTTGTTTTGTTGGCTTATCATCGAGCCCGTCTTCATGATTTTCATGCTCGCAACGGATTTAGCAGCCAAACTGCTAGTAGAGATATAAACCCAGGGATGTTTGCTCGCCCTTCAATCTTAAAATTTCATACTAGCACAGATCCGCCTCAATCATCATCTTTAAGCTTTTCGCATGACCACTTGCTTTCTTCAATGCCGAGATCTTTGTCTGGGCCAGTAGAAACTGGGACTGAAACTGTCGTGCCCGTTTCGCCTCAAGGCATGGGTGCTACTAGTTCAGCACCTTCGAATACCAGGACACAAGATGCTTATCCTACAACGTCTGGAAGGAATTCCTCTCCAGGGTCACCCATAGCTTCTTCCCCACCTCGTTTCATTGACAGATTAGAGCAACCGGTCACTTTGGATGTGTATTCACCAGATAGATTTGCAGGAGAACTGTTCTTCTTGGATTCATCCCTTGCATTTACAGTAGAGGAGTTATCTCGGGCTCCTGCAGAAGTTCTGGGTCGAAGCAGTCATGGCACGTTATACAAAGCTACTCTACACAATGGTCTTAAGCTGAATGTGAAATGGCTCAGAATAGGATTGGTTAAAAACAAAAAGGAGTTTGCAAAGGAAGTGAGAAGGATTGGATCAATAAAGCATCCAAATGTCCTTCCTTTACGAGCTTATTATTGCGGCCAAAAAGAACAAGAGAGGCTTATCTTAGCTGATTACATTGAGGGAGATAGCCTAGCTCAACATCTTTATGGTAAATTATCAACAATATATATCTATATATATATACTGCACTTTGTACTGATTGTTTGCTTTTCAATCATTTGACTTATTTCTTATGTATTCTACATTTTGTTGCAGAGACTACTCCGCGGAGGTACTCGCCTTTATCATTTGCTCAACGGTTAAGGGTCGCGGTTGATGTGGCTCGGTGTCTGACCTATATGCATGAGAAAGGAATGACTCATGGAAACTTAAAACCTACAAATATTCTGCTAGAAGGTTCTGACTATACTGTCCGTCTTACGGATTATTGCCTTCATCGCCTCCTGACCCAGGCCGGCATTTCAGAACAGATACTAAACATGGGAGCTCTCGGGTATCGTGCCCCTGAACTCGTGACTGCTAAAAAGGCTACACCTACATTTAAGGCCGACGTGTATGCGTTTGGGGTGATTTTGATGGAATTGTTAACCAGAAGAAGTGCCGGTGATATAATCTCTGGACAATCCGGTGCTGTTGATCTTACGGATTGGGTTAGGCTCTGTGATGAAGAAGGCCGAGGTCTAGATTGCATTGACAGAGACATTGCAGGTGGGGAAGAACACTCGAGAAAAGCGATGGACGAGGTTCTGACGACGTCTTTACGGTGTATACTTCCTGTGAGTGAAAGACCTAATATCAGACAAATATTAGATGATCTGTGTTCCATATCTGTGTGAAGTGTTATAATTATTATGAACTTTTTGTGTGTATACATCTCTTGGTTGGGGTTGGATTTTTTAGGGACTTAATTGTCTTGGTTGCCTGGTATATTTCCCCCTTCATTTTTGGTGTTAAAGGATGATTGATCCCCATTATTGATTGAACATAGTCCCCCCCTCCCCCTTTTTTATTATTTTATTTTAATTTTTTTGGCTTAAAGCCTTCACTATCCGGACCAACATATTCCTTTGTTTGACTGTGAAGTTAGGGATTTCATTTTATTTATTTTTTATTTTTCTTGTTTCCTTTTATTCCTTGTAAAGAAGTTTGAGATAGGTCTCTCAGTCTAATTAATGGATCTCATTTGTAATTAATTTTGTTTTGGTTTTATGATTGAAGTTGTTTCTTCTTGTTTCAACTTTGAAGAATAAATTAGAAGATAATCTTTTCCTCATTAATTAATGTGATAATTAATAAGAAACTTATTTTAAATACTACCTCCGTTACTAAAACATAAGTCATTATATATTTTTAGATTTGTCACAATATAAGTTATTTACCATTAGCAGTGCAACATTTATTATCATTTTGTCTATGTTAGTTCTAAATTTTATCAATCCAATCATTTTTTATTACTTAACAACTATTATATTAACGATAGTCAATATGTATTTTAAAGTTTAAACATTTAACCTTTAAATTTATGATATTCAACGAATTTCTTAATCTGTATGAAAACTAATGAGATGACTTATAATTTAGGATGGCGGTAGTAGTTACAACAAGTAGCCACAACATCTGGAGTTTAGCTCTTAAAATTTTTGAGTAGGCAAGATCTTAGTTAGAATATCTGCTGTATAATGCATACACTTTATAATCATCATTAACTTTTAAAATAAACTTACCCCACCTACTTATTTTCTTTTACCTCTTTTTTTTTTATTTGAACCAAACACACACAAAAAACAAAAAGCAAAGCTTTCAACTTTGCCAGAGAAGTTGGCCGGAGAAGAGGAGAAGTTGGCCGGAAAATTGAAAAAAGCACCGGTGGAGGTTAAAACGAGCCAAACTTTGAACCAACAGACGCAAGTCATGATGGTTTATTGATTTTACTTCATTTCAATTTTTAAGATATAAAGCTCTGTAACGTCGCCCGTCATTTCTTGTATCTACATATGAGCCAGCTCTGTAACGTCACCCTTCATATGAGCCAGCTCTGTAACGTCGCCCTTACAGAGTTACAACCATCATTTCTTTGCATCTACAACGTCCGAGCCAGTGTCGATATAAATTCTATCTTAATTTGCTATTATTTGGTAGTATAGTTTGTTAAACATTAAAACCTCCCCTAGACCGATGTTAGTTTTTCAGTAGTAACGTCAGTGTGATTGACGTTGGTTTGGACTACTCCACGGACAGAAAATGAGATATTTATTATGCACAGAAATTACAAGGTTTTCACAAGTGTGTGAATAACACTTTGAATGACACACATTGCATTGATTACAACATTGGTATTTATAGACACAAGTCTCAAACCCTAACCGCCATAGATCTTTGCCGGAACTACCATAAATACCCCAGATGTGGACCCCAGCTCCAACTGTTATCCACTAGACGAAACCCAGTTCAAAACTGACTTCCCAGACTAGTAATCAGATGCCCAGATGTAGAACTCATTTATACTCAAAGATAACTCAAGAGTCCAAACCGACTCGACTGTAAGAAACTCAGTTGCACTTCATCAAATTGACTTTCACAGAACTAAATATACTTAACTGAACTGGCCATCAAACGCAGTCTCAGTTTTCCCATATTAGTTCCACCAGATATTTCTCAGTTTAGAGATCAAGTCACCAAAACTGACAAGAATAAATTCTAGAGTTATCTAAGGTACCTTCTGCCTCAAATATTAAACAAGTTGATGACGTGACAGCTCCGGCATCCCAAACCCCAATCGTTGGACAAGTTCAGCAGGTAGTCAATGAGCCACCCCAAGAGTCAAATATTGGCCAAGCGACATGTGGGGCAGCTCAAACTGGGAGTGCAAAGACAACAACAGAAGCATTTAGGAGTGGCGGGGCAACATAACATTTCCACAACTAATAAGTGTTTTGCCAGTCTTTTTATGTGGAATTCTATTTTGTAAATGACATGTAGACAAAATAGCTTCAACCCAAAAAATTATAAGTGCATGCGAACCGACTAAATTATAAATTCTGCCTTCTTGTTCACATAAATCATTTCTTATCAAGTTTGTTTTTCCAACTTCACATTTATATGACAAGAAAGCATTATAGGCATCATCTTTATTTCGTAGCAAATAAACTCTACAATATCTAGACCAATCGTCTATGAAAGTAACATCATACCTCTTACCACCTCTAGTCATGGTTAGTTTCAAATCACCCAAGTCAGTGTGAATTAAACTTAATAATTCAATTTTTCTTTCAACAGATTTGCATGTTTTCTTGGTTATTTTAGTCTCAGCACATATTTCACATTTCTCCATATTATTATAATTAATGCCAGAAATCAAACTAAGAGATTGCATTTTTCTTATACAGCTAACATTTACATGTCCGAGTCTAGCATGTCATAAGAAATCGAATCAACAATATAAGCAGAAGAAGATGCATATTATTTACCACCACTACACCATTTAAAATAAAAAGTCCTTGATTAATACGACCTTCTACCACAAGAATATTATTTTTCGTCATGGCAATGACTCAAAAATAACTTTAACCCCCATATTTGCTAAAAGAGCAACCGACACTAAATTAAATTTAACGTCCGGAATATGTAGCACCACATCAAGAGACAGAAATTTTTCCGAAGAAAGTTTCAAGATAACTCTGCCTTTACTCAAGACTTTAACAGTTCTTGATTTCATCTCCTATGAGTTTGTAGGAGGAAAAGGCTTCTCGATTAATACAAATGCGTCGAGTAGCCCCAGAGTCTATCATCCACTTTTTAACAGATGCTACATTATCTTTTGAGAAATGACCGTGACAAAATTATCATCCCCTTTAACCAAATTATTCAGTATGGGAGGATAATCATTTATCAATTCCACTCTTTTACGAAACAAATATGAAAAACCGCAACTATATTTAACAAGCAGATTTATATTCTATAGAATAATTATTGTGAATAATATTGCAATAATTAAGACATACCTCATTGTACACATTTTCTTTGTGCAAATTTTGTGTTCACCGTGACCCAACAGAGTGAATGCGCTCCAGTCAAATAATGTAAATCAGAACCGCACATTTTGTTGCTATATATATATATATATATATATATATTTTTTTTTTTTTTATCTACACAACTCAAAGCAAATTGTTAGTACTCAAAAAGCTGCTAGCTAAAGTAAATTGCAGCAGGAAAAAAAAAAAAAATCTATCTATATAAAATTAGTTTTTTTGGATTGTTGGAAAAGATAGATTAAAAGTAAATTACAGCAGGAACAAAATATAAAATCTTGTGACGCCCCTGTTTCGGATACCGAGTCCATATCCGGAAAAGAACGTCCGGCATTCATATAATTAAAATTTAATCTAATTATATACGTAAGCGCTTATGTAGTCAAACATCGAGATAATGCAGAAGACAAAAAATCGACTTTCGGATAACTAAAACAACTAATAAACGATCGAAAAAGAATACATGATCGCGACTATTACATCACCAAAAGACTAAACTATAACCATCAAATACCATAAATCCACTACATGTTGATAACCATAACTCAACTCAATGATTTCTATCTTTACAAGGGTAAGGAGATCTACACTGAACGTAAACCAAATAAAAAGCAACAGACTACTTATACATATGAGTTATTGGATTTGTCACTTTCATATACCGAAGGTCTGCGTTCTACTTATACATAAAGATTCATAATTCCTAGATAATCATCTCTTCTTAAGTTTTCTATTGATTTTCTTTTGAATTGTGTTTTACGGTTCTTCAGGATGTTGTAAAGAAGAAGAGATTAAGCGTGATGGCAATGATCGATGCTCTTGAGATGAATCGCCGGAGTGGAAAAAAGAAACTTCAGTATCTTGAACATGTGAAAATATCGAACAAGTAATATATTATTGATCGGTTTTTTTGCTTTTCTATTTGATTGATCTGAATGAATCGATTACTTTTCGCATCAGAAATTCAATTTCAATAATCTACAATTTTTATTTTATTTTATGATCATTGTTTTGACGAATAATATCGTTCTTTATTGTAGGGATTGTTGCCTTGATGCAGAAACTTGCATTCGTGTTCGCTTGGCTGATAAGTCTAGGAATTTTTCTTTACAACTAAGCGAACACGAATGCAAATTCTTCGCGATATGGTAATGCCATTCTTTCGAGTTGTAAAGAAAAATTCCCGGACTTATTAGCTAAGCGAACACGAATGCAAGTTTCTGCATCAAGGCAACAATCCCTACAGAACGGAATTAATGATGATATTATTCGTCAAAACAATGATCATAAAATAAAATAAAAATTGTAGATTATTGAAATTGAATTTCTGATGCGAAAAGTAATCGATTCATTCAGATCAATCAAATAGAAAAGCAAAAAAACCGATCAATAATATATTACTTGTTCTTTATTTCACATGTCCTAGTCATGCTTATGCATATCCGAATCCCGTATCCAACATTTTAAAATTACCAAGTTCGCCCCCAAATGTGTGTTCCAAGTATCCGGTGTGTATTTATGTCGGATATGTATCGGATACAGGACATGCTACAAGACCGGAAGTATCAGTCCAACATAAGCTCTAACCACAGAAGGTTTAGATTTTCAAGAAAATACCACATTCTTAATCACTTTGCAAGAAACAACAACTGAAAACATTATCGAGAGAGTTATAACTTACATCGAGAAAATGCCTCCAAGCAACATCAATGCCATACGCTGTGGTTAGATCATGGATATCATCTGGATGACTTTGCTCCCAATCGATCATTGACATTAACCAGAGACAACTATCCACTAATTAAGGTACTCCAAAACCGACTCTTATCACAAGTTTCAGACATGAAAACGCGTAAGTAGAATTCCTCCTCCAGCTTTTCATTAGAGAACTTCGAAACATTGGGAGATTGTTTCCATAATATATCTACGTTCTTAAATTCATGGAATCCTGCAAATATATATTTACCAAAAAAATGTTTATAATTAATCACAATGCAATAAACACACGCACTATATATATATATATACTAGTAAAATGCACGTGCATCCGCATGTGTTTTACTGAAATTCAACTTTTGAAAACAATATTAATTAATAAAAATATTATGAAGTATTTATTACTCATAAAATATAAATATGCTATTACCAATAATTATATAAAATGATCTTTTTTTTTGTTATCGAATTTATAAATTCATGTAGTGGATACATTTATCACAAAGATAATAAACATTCAAAATTTATAAATCTGTGTATTTAATATATATTGTGAACATGTTCTTCAAAATTATCTAGTAAACTTGTGGATATTTACAAAACAAATTAAGTAACTTTTGTGATGTTCTTACTCTAAATAACTCATTTTGATAAGTACATGCAAACATTAAAGCATGTGGGTTTCATGTGCATCTAATTTTATATGTTTAATAATCTTAGTTATGAATATACTTTAGTAGTTATAAAGTAACACTTATTAAACAAAGTATCATTTATAATAATGATCGGTATATTTTAAATATTTGATGTGTGAATCCAAGATTCAATTTTAATTAGTATGATAGGAAAAATGGTGAACCCATTGAATTTTATTGTCTGTTGTAAATGATTAGACATATATTTTAGTCATTATAACTATCATTCAGTTATTTTAATTTATAAGTTATATTTTCATCGTTCCTATTTAACTGGCGAAGTTGCCAAAACCATGCATACCAATCCAACATATCCCCCGCATAATAAACATGTTCTATTTAACAGATGGATTATGCAACTGGAATTACTCGTATGTCCTCAATTTTACCCATCATACTATTTTTGGATTAGACATGATCAACTCATCTTAAATGCCTTTATTTATTCTCTTTCTCAAAACATCATCTCGTAAATCAGTCTGGAAAAGACTTCTCGTGAGGCATGAAAACCTTATATGATACATATGCAAAGCCATCCATGTGCCTAAAGTTGATGCAAAAAGGTTCTCAAACAATCTTCAATTATCTTCATGTTGTGAGAACTAAAGCTGATGAATTAGTGGACGGATCAGGATATTTTAGACAATTTGGGAGATGACTATAAATAGTTGGCTAGGGTTGTTCAAACACATGACAACCCTATTGCTCTTGAAGAGCTCCAAGAATAGAGGCTAAGAGGCTTCTCATGCCAGTAGTGAAGGAACGGAGGCACTTACTAATCTCTTCCAAGATGCCCCCACGCTATCACCACGGCAAGAAAACTTTGCTATTTATATGTGACTCTTCCGTTTAAGATGAAACCGTTAACTTTTTATGGCCATGCTACAATTCATTTGGTTGTATGACATCCCTTTCCAAGTGCTGGTTCGTTTCCACGTCTTACTATTCTTGATTCTTGGAAACATGCACAAAATACTTTCTCTCAAGCAGTAGGCTCGAGTTTTCGCCCTAAAAACCCTACTTGATTATTTCCAGTGCGGAAAGTGCAAGGACATTCAGAGAAATGGTGCAATTCTTACCAGATTCAATCTCTTACAATTTTTTCTCATTCGGTCTAGTCCTCCAACATTGCGTCTTCTTCAAGCACATTTTCATGCTCTATCATCTTCTTTATGACTTCTTGATAGTGGTGGCATGCATCATGTTACCACTGATCTCAGTAATTTGGCATTACGCACGCCTTAATCTGGCAAAAAAACATACACATAGGTTTTATTTTTCTCTCTAATCCATTAAAATATTTTATGTTTGATGATGTATGAAATCTTCCGGGTTACAATTAAGTTGATATTCAGGTAACTGCACCTCTAGGTGATGATCCAAAAAACTTTTCTAGTGGATTTGAGAGTGGGGCTTCAACACACACAAAAAACATGAAGGGTCGTGGAGCTTGACTTTAGGGGATACTCTAGTGCTCAAGTCAATATTTGAATAAAGAAATTTCTATTAAGACAGTAAGCATGAATGTATAGCAAGAGTATTATGTGTGTACCTTGTAATTGAGCACGACGATACTTTATATAACTCTCCCTCGTGGGGAAGTGAATTATGATGCATTGAAGTCATGGTCAAGGGAGTTTACCATGTATTGATGTAATAAAGCATGTTACGGGGCAGTTAGGGCTCAGGCTATAACGGAACGTAAAATTTCAAAGCTATCACTATAGCAGTTACTATTGTGGAGAAATGTATGTGTGAAGTCCGGAACGCTCATTGACGACAATATAATTGTTTCTTGAGGTCGAGGATGATTGTATTGTATTGAGCATAAATTACATAGGTGACATGCACGACATCGGTAATAAGGGACCGTAGACATCTTGCATATTGTTGATTATGAGGGACAGAAAGAGACGTGTGTCATGTCGGACAGAGGACGACATGCATCATGTTAGTTGATTATATAAGGGTAGCATGCGTTGTACTAAATATGGAGCTTGTTGGTCGAGGCCTGATATCGAGCTGAGCTCATGCCGTCCCATATGTTGATATGTCATTTATCACTCTATATGAGGCCTGATTAGTGTCACATGTACGGTGACTGATCTCACGCATTTTAATGTTCGTTGTGTTCCCAACATGTCTTGTAATTTTGTATGTATCTCCTAGATTTGTCAAGTCCATATTGTTTCTTTTGAATTCTTACCCTCTAAATTTATTTGAAGGAATTTTAGACCAGTATTCATATGATGCAATGATCGGTTAAAAAGGATTGTATGAAGGGCCGAACTCCCCCCTTCTAGCTTTTCGCAGTGAATAAAACATTAAAAAGTGCTTGGCGCCATCGTCTTTGTCACCCTATTACTCTCATTCTTCAAGCTATTCTTTGTCAAAATGATTTAGAAGTTGCCACCTCGATTGCTTCTTCCTTTTGTTTTTTTCTAAGAAGACGATATTTATTCAATAGCGGGTGGGAAAAGCCCCCAACGTGGCGTTACAATCGCGTTAACCAACAAGGAAACTGAGTAACAAGTGGAAACAAAAATTAATCTTCGACGCCCCAAGCTAGCCAGCGATCCTTAGCCCTTATAATCGCCTTCGAGATGAATACTCGTGCAGGTGGTCTATCCAAATGCGGGTCATGTAACACCTTATTACGCCAATACCATATGCCATAGCAGACATCGCGAAACACGTATGGCCAATTTTCGGCCTTTCGGAGGTTTTTAGTAATCCAGTCTTGCAGACTCATATTCGAGAAGAATTTCCCCCAATCCCCTCGAGGGACGACGTAACACCATGTTGAACGGGGCCAAAAATTATCGCGTAGAGCATGGAGTGTCGTTTTGCTTGTTTTGAGAATAAAAGTTACAAACTTACTTCTACCTTATGTTCTTCCCATCCCCAAGAACATTTGGACATCCACAATTGTGTGGTGTGATGGTTTTAAATATTATATAATTTTGTTGATAATTTTACAAGGATACATGGTTCAATCCATTTATTCGTAAATATGATGTGGTTGTCGTTTTTATGATTTTTAAGGCTCTTGGTCAAAATTTATTTGATACTACTATTAAAATTATACCGATATTGACAAGGAATATAGCCTTAAAAATTTATACTGCACAAGAAAGTATAACTCATCAAACCCATGAGCACAATGTCTTATCTGAGAAACATCATCTTTATCTTATCTCTATTACCACACATTTTATCTATGGTACTAGTGAATATGAGCCGTGCAAGACACGGCGGACCCAACATAAATCGTTACCAACGATAATACCAAAGAATAGATCCCCAACGTGAAATAAATCGCGTAAGCTTAAACCGTAACAAATCCAAGGCACAAGACAAAGAGAGCAACAGAAATACACCACATTTTCTGCAAGAGGTAGCTCTTTCTTAGAGACTTGAAGATTGTGAATCACTTATCTTCCAGCTCTATCAGGATTTTCCACCTACAAACTAAACCACAATGCGATGTATCGGAGAACAATGTCATAAAGTCGATCCCTTTAGCTTCGACTTTACGTAATGAAATATTATAGAAAAACAATAAGCGGACCATAACTACACGGTCAAATATCCCGAGACGCCTTAGCTTCCAGATCATTAATATGCTTGAAAATGTGTTTCACTCATTTTCTATACGATCTTAATGATGTAAAAAGTGATTTGGTATTCCAACGTCAATTTTAGTGATGTTCGTACTGCAAACGGCCGTCGGTTCTACCGACGTTATGTTGTTCAAAATAATAAAAATATTTAATGTGGTGTCCACGTGGTCATATGTGGGCACACATTCTTGGCGCGGATATTTGTCTGCCCTTATTTTTTGTTGTTGTATTTTATAGCTAAACTTGACCAATCTTCTATCGTACACTACACAGCAGAACTTCAAATCCATCGGTCTTTCTTTTCTTTTTTCCACTTTTCTGCACAAACTACTAACAGTACACGTTTGATAAAAAATTTACACGGTTTTATTCAATTGTTGTGCCGAAATTGAATCGGAAATTTTCGGTTGATTGAAACTTAAAACTAAAACCGCACTGCCTGTTGGAGGTAATAAAAATGAACCGTATCGAAATATACACTTTGGTTCGGTTTATGTAATGGAGAATTGAAAAAGAAAAAAAAACGATTTCTATATAACGCTAACCGAATTTCCGGTTTTATTTGTTTGCCCTTATTGTGTTGCCCTAATTTTTTTGTTGTTGTATTTTATAGCTAAACTTGACTAATATTCCATCGTACACTACACAGTAGAAATTCAAATCCGTCGGTCTTTTTTTCCCTTTTCTGCACAAGTTACTAACGTTACTCGTTTGATAAAAAAAATGCACGGTTTTATTCAATTGTTGTGCCGAAATCGAATCGAAAATTTTCGGTTGATTGAAACTTAAAACTAAAACCGTACTGTCTGTTGGAGGTAATAAAATTGAACCGTATCGAAATCGAAATTGAACCATATCGAAATTGAACCGTATCGAAACCGTATCACATTCTTAGCATTTTATAGATATAAGAAAATGGAAAAAAATTTGCCACGTGTCAGGCTAAGAAGGGGCCACGTGGCAACATGTGGGCACGCATTTTTAGTATTTTATAGATATAAGATATAAAATAAGATAAGAGATAAGATAAGGTATAAGATAAGGTATAAGATAAGATAAGAAAAAAAGTACACGGTTTTATTCAATTGTTGTGCCGAAATCGAATCGAAAATTTTCGGTTGATTGAAACTTAAAACTAAAACCGTATTGTCTGTTGGAGGTAATAAAATTGAACTGTATCGAAATATATACTTTGGTTCGGTTTATACAACGGAGAATCAAAAAAACAATTCGGTTTCTATATAACGCTAACCGAAATTCCGGTTTTTACCGAAGGAAAATAAAAATTAAAAATTGCCACGTGTCAAGCTAAGAATGTGGTCACGTGGCAACATGTGGGCACACCTTCTTAGCATTTTATAGATATAAGATAAGATTTACTAATATTTAACTGTGATTGTTATATTTAATGAGAAAATTTATTAGGGATAAACATTTTTAGGGAAATATATTGGGAAGAAGCACACTCGTGCTTCTATTATTTTTCTATTTCTACATGTTGGATAATCATTAATATATTTTCCATGCACATCTATGTTAGTATTTAATACCTACAAATGTTTATTTTGTTAAATGAAATAAATTAATTGGGAGAAAGACTTCTTAGAGAAACACACCAGCTTTGGTTTACACTTAAAGCTGTATATGATTTCCACACTCAACACTTCTAACCATACGTTTTTAATTTGTAAAATAAATTTAAAAAAAAACACAATCACTCACAACCAACATATAATGTTGAGTATAAATATTATGTAGATATTTAGATGTAAATTTATAAGTATTCATTAATAATTTGGAGAATATGACTAATGCATTAAGCTGAATAATGATCACCACGTTTTCATTTATATAACACAATTTTTATCTTTTTTATTTAATATTTAAAAATAATCTTTATTTTTAATAAAAACAAATTAGTTGGAGAAAAACACTTTTTAAGGGAAACACTTACAGAAAACACGTAGGCACTTTTAGTATTTTTTTTAATTTTATAAGTTGGATAATGATCAATACATTGAATGAAATAAATTAATTAGGAGAAAGGCTTCTTAGAGAAACACACCAACTTTGGTTTACACTCAAAGCTTTAAATGATTTCCATATTCAATATCATCTCACCATACGTTTGTAATTTGTAAAATAAATGGAAAAAAAAAAAAAAATCACTCACAACCAACATATGATGTTGAGTATAAACATTATGTACTTATAAGTATTCATTAATAATTTGGATAATGACTAATGCATTAAGTTGAATAATGATCATCGCGTTTTCATTTATATAAGCACCATTTATATCTTTGCCATTTAATATCTAAAAATAATCATTATGTTTAATAAAACAAATGATAATAAAAAATATTATTATTCATGGATATCAATGGAAATCACATATAATGTGCATGTTGCCTTTGCCCTTGGTGATTGATGTTTCTTTCACCATATTGTTGTTATGTTTCCAGATTTTTAATTTCACAATGGTAAAGCTTTGATCAATAAGAGTCTTGTCGTCTCTGTTATTGTGTTTACGTTTATTGTTGTGCCATTATGTATTGCCCTTGGTATTATTGTGCCATTATGTATTGCCTTTGGTATTTAGTATTGTTTATTTATGGCAATATCTTAATTATTAGGGGGAATGGGGGAAAAGAACAGAAATATTTCATCAATTGAGTAGAAGGACAGTCTTTTGAAACTTTTGCATAAATGATAAAACTATTTATTCACCGTCGAAATTCATCACTATTAGGAAGAAACACTTTTGAGAGAAACACACTCATACTTTTAATATAATAATAATAGAGATAGTAGCTATATATATGTGTGTGTGTGTGTGTCATTTGGCTAACAAAACTGCTCCAGTTCCTTTCCGGGGCTTATTTTTGTTGATTTCTTGTTTTTATTTATTTGTTTATTTTTTCAAGAATGGGATCTTCATTGAATAAAAGGTTAATTACGCCGAAAATACAACTGGAATCCGAAATAATCCTTGTTTTGCTGTCTCTTTTTTTTTTTTTTTTTTTTTTTTTTTTGCCCTAAACAGGATCATGAACCTACCAAATCTCTGGATGTCTATCAAATACTCCAGAAGAACCACAAAAAGGAAGCCGAGGCTCCGGTTGTCGAATTACAAACGGAAGATATTTGATGTTGCACATCCAAGCTACTTAATAATATTTTATTATGTTTTAATTAGTTAATACTTATATGGGCTTTTTAAATATTGTGACAATCTTAAATTGGCTTTGTAGCCTATAAATAGGCTAACTTATCTAGGTTGTTGGGATATTATTGTAATCTTGAATCAATCTTTTCTTTTTTGAGAATGACATTAGCTTTGAACTTGGATTAACTCGCTTTTATCCGTGTATAGTAGATCTTCTACATCATTTGGTATCAGAGCGTAGGTTTTCCCTTTGCTCGTCGATAACTATAATGAGCAAGGAAGATAGCCGAATCCACGACGGTGTTCGGGATTCGAAAATCCTTTGGGATGGTTTATCAAAAATCGACAAAAAACTTGATGCTTTTGCAGTAGAGATGCACTGAGAGCTCTATGGACTGAAGCATGAAGTTGAGGATTTTAGCCGCCGACAAAAAGAACGAGTATTTCCTCGTCTTGAAGTTGGTAAGCATGACAGCTATGAACAACAATGTTGGATGCACGTTGGTTCTACTCTCAGCCTTGGTGATAATGAGTGTTGGTTCCACGGCTACAAGGGAAAGGAAGACCCTTTTCATGAGCTTTACCCGAGATATGGTGGATCCGACTCCCTAATAGTTAGATTCAAGAGAAATCTTCCTTCTTTTGATGGATTTTGGCACATACAGGTGGCAATTCATGGGCAATTCCGGTGGCAATTCGGGATCACGGAGGAGTGGCCGAAGAGATCTCCCGGCTTTATATTATCAGGTCCAAACAACACACATAATGAGTAGCACTTCTCATAACATTTTTAAAAGATGGGCAAAACACGCCTAAGTATACTTTTCATTAAAACTAACACAGTTACATGGAAAAAATTCATAGCTGGAAAGTTGTTTACAATGTGAAGAAATACACTAATTCATAGGTGGACAGTTGTTTACAAAGTCAAGAACCACACTAATTCAAAGTTGTTATGTGCACATTAATTATGCCATTATAATACAATTCAGCATGTAACGTCAGTAAATTTGACGTTACAATAGACACAAAAACGTCAGACACATTGACATCTGTAATAAGACAGAAACGTCACCCAACTGATGTTGCTTGAAACGTCATCCACCTCAACGTTCGTAAGACAAAATAACGTCACCCACACTGACGAAGAACTAGGTTACCCTAGTGGGATTTTATGACCTAAACGTCAGCCCTGCTAACGTTGTATATGCAGCAAAACGTCACCATCGCCGATGTTTCAAGCACCCAGTCATCTTCCTCATTCCTCCTATCGGAAAACGGCCGGTTGATCGAAAAAATACCTAAAAATCCTCCGATTTCAGCCCGATTTCAACCCAATTTTAACCAACGACGAATACACATTACACACTACCCATTACAGACTACAAATTACCATGTTTCGTTCTCGACGGAGAAAAATCGAAACTCAACCATTAAAACCTTCGATTTCTACCAAATTACCATCGAAATGCAAACAAAACAAGATACTTATGTGATTTGGTTCAAAGTGATGTTGTTCTTAGCTTGATTCTTGTAACCGATGCTTCACTTATGGTTTTCCGGCGAATTTTTATCTTCTCCGGTGTATTTTCCGACATCAGCTCCTGTGAATTTCTTAGGGTTGTTTTGGTTTGTTTCAAATGAAAAAAAAAAAAAAAGAAGTAATGTAGGGGAAGTTAAAGGATTATTGAAGATGTAGGGGAAGTTAAAAAGATTCTATGTCTCTTTTTGTATTAGTGGATATAATTAGTCTCACTTTTTCTATAATTGTGACAAAATATCATATGAATTAAGTCACTGTTTAAAAATGAGATTAATTGATATAATTTGTCTCGCTTTTTAATAACCGTGACAAAACTATCATACAAATTCATTCACAGTTTAAAAGTGTGATTGATTGGTATAATATATCTCGTTTTTTAAATAACTGTGACAAAAATATCATATCAATTCAGTCACTATTTTAGATGTGAGATTGATTGATATAATTTATCTCGGTTTTTCAATAATTGTGACAGAAAAATCATATCAATTAAGTCACACTTTAAAAATGAGATTGATTAATATAACTTATCTCATTTTTTCAATAAGTGTGATAGAAAGTTGTAAGTGTGATATATATATATATATATATATATATATATATATATATATATATATATTTCTCGGTTTGTGATTGTTATCATATCTTAAGTATAACATATATCATACTGTATTTTGTAGTAGTGTGACATTATAAATCCTACAGGCTAGATATTTACTCCGTAAAAATCGTAAAGCCGCACTTACTGCATTTTATATACCCAAAATGTCACACTTGCATTAATTATAAATCATGACTTATAACATGTTGTAATTACCCATAAAATAAAATTACTACTCAGACCTAGTGTCCACAAAGACGTTGTTCATTTGACAACACGTGCACTTATGTAAAAAGAATCTAAACACATACAATGTAAAAAACAACTTTGACGTGTTAAAGGAAATAAAGTTGCGTATTTACTAATATCAATTGATTTTAGTACAACGTTAAGCGTTTGATCCTTAACATGGTATCAGAACAGGAGGTCATGGGATCAAACTCTGGCTCCCTCAGTTTATTGTGCAAGTGTTGGGCATCTTTGTCTTGTTGGCCTAGTTTGGTCTTGTCTATGTGTGTCTATATGACACAGCTTTGTTAGAGGCCCACACTTGAAGGGGTGTGTTAAAGGAAATAAAGTGGCGTCTTTACTACAACCAATTGGCTTTAGTACAACGGTAAGCGCTTGATCCCTAACATGGTATCAGAGCAGGAGGTCGGATCAAACTCTGGCTCCCTCAGTTTATTGTGCAAGTGTTGGACCTCTTTGTCTTGTTGGCCTAGTTTGGTCTTGTCTTTGTGTGTCTAGAAGACACAGCCTTGTTAGAGGCCCACACTTGAGGGGGTGTCTTAAAAGAAATAAAGTTGCGCATTTACTACCACCAATTGGTTTTAGTACAACGGTAAACTCTTGATCCTTAACTTGATCCTTAACCCTGACTCCCTCAGTTATATTGTGCAAGTGTTGGGCATCTTTGTCTTATTGGCCTAGTTTAGTCTTGTCTTTGTATGCCTAGATAGCACAGCCTTGTTAGAGACCCACACTTGAGGGGGCGTGTAAAAGGAAATAAAGTTGCGCCTTTACTAGCACCAATTGGTTTTAGTACAACGGTAAGCACTTCATCCTTAACATGGTATTAGAGCGGGAGATCATAGGATCAAACCCTGGCTCCCTCACTTTATTGTGCAAGTGTTGGCCTATTTGTCTTGTTGGTCTAGTTTGACCATGTCTTTGTGTGCCTAGATGGCACAACCTTGTTAGAGGCCTACACTTGAGGGGGCGTGTTAAAGGAAATAAATTTACGCATTTACTGCCATCAATTGGTTTTAATACAGCGGTAAACACTTGATCCTTAACATGATGCAATAATACACATAGACGTGTACTATTGTTTGATCAAGTCGTCTTAGGTTGATAGTCAAGATTTAATGGAAATGAATGTTTGGGAAATGATATTGGCGTTCAATTATTTTTGTGGTGGTCAGACACAGTGACATGATATGTAGAGCATTGTATATTTGAAACGAATCTCAGGAAAATAAAAATAAAAAATATTTTTAATGGCTAATTCAAGTTTTGCATTGAGTTACCATCCAAATTCCTATAGAATAGATGCACTTGATTCTAAGCTTCAAATCCGTGTTGAGGACACTTCCACACTTCAAAATTTCCATCCAGATCAGCCATATAAAAACATTCGAGCATCCTGCATCATTAGACTACTACTATCAATCATATGATGAATAAATAATATTTAAAAATATATATATATCCTTTCCTTTCCTTTCCTTCTAACTATATATATATAAGAAAGGAAAAGTTGTGGTTTGTTGACACTTGTCGTGTTTTTATTGGTTCATCATTTTACTGTTTATGGCCCAGAAATCCGGCCCAGTTTTTTTTTTTTTTTTTTTTTTTTTTTTTTTTTCGCTTTTTACCGTTCATTGGGCGGCCCAGTCCAGAATTTTTTTTTTTTTTTTTTAGGTGAAGGGTTTGAGTTAAATTGTTCCATTTTAGAGGACTCAATTGTATTTTTAATCTACACATTAGCTTGAATTTATTCTTAATCTTATTATGTGTGTTGTGCTTAAGATGTATCCGATTCCAATTTAATTACATATTATTTTGCTTTCCATCGAGATCTTTTTTTTTTTTTTTGTCTTATCCTAATACGATACGACCACATGATATTTCAATATACTATAGTTTGTTTGTGTGTGTGTTCTTTTCCTTTTTTGCGTTTATATATTTTACATTGTGTATCTATGTCGGTTTTTTTTAGTTTTGAGGTGCTACGTATTGATTATTTTTTTCCGTCTTCGTTTTTTTACTTCTATATATTGTGTGTATCGGTTTTTTTCTTTGGTCAATGGTTTAGTAGTGTCGAAAGGTGTCGATTTTGTGTCGTGGAGTGTTGATAGTGTGTTAGATTTTAATTAATATTTTAATTAATATTCATTTGATAAACCGACAACCGTTGTATATGGCGTCGGGGTGTATCGAAGCGTGTCGTGTCGTGTTTTGGGTAGAACACGTGTTGTTGCAGATAATGTCGAAGATAGCTTCATTTTTTCGGTTAAAATTGATTTAAGTAGAAATTGAAAACAAATTATTCGGTAGTGTCGAAAAGTATCCATACGATGTCGGGAGATGTCGAAGATCATGTGTCGGATATTCATTTCATACGCACTTATATTATTCTTCTATGAACATATTTTGATGTCACCCTAAAGGTGTGAGGGTGGGTTGGGTTAGGGTGGTGGGAAGGGTAGGGTATAGTAAGATGGGTGGTGGGAAGGGTAGGGTATAGTAAGACGGGTGGTGGGCACGGTAGGGTAGGGAGTTGTAGGGTAGAGTAGGATGGGGTGGTGGGTAGGGTAAGGTAGGGTGGGATGAGATAAAATAGGGTGTAATAGGCTTAGCTAGGATAGTGAATTAATATGTAGGTTGGGAGGTAGGTTAAGGTTTGTAGGTAGGTAGAGATGTAGGGTGTGGTAGGGTGTGCTAATGTAGGTGAGGCGATGTATGAGATGTAATGCGGTGATGTATGGTAGGGTAGGATGGTATAGTTGGATGATGTGGCGTAAGTTAAGTAAAGTTTGGTAGGTTGAATAAAGTACGTAATATAGGGTAGTGTGGTAAGATAATATGTGGTAAGATAATGTGGTGTAGGGCATGGTGAAGTAGGATTGGATAGGTGAGTGTTAAAAAATGTTGGGATAGGGTGCGGTTAGATTTACATGCTACATTTCTTCGTATTTAATATCGTCAAATAAGTTTAAAACTTATAAAGCGTGCACGCCGTTGGTTAGTTTTAGTGTGAATAAAGATCAATTTTTTAATATCTAATATTATTGGTAAATGTATTTTATTGATGAGTGTTAAATGTAAGTTTGGAAAACTTTTGCCTTTTTGTCGTCATGTTAAATAATTGACATCATAATTTGTTGTATAATATCAATGCCGCTAAATTTTCATTTATATTGTGTTATCTTAAAATGCAATGGAGTGATAAGTTAAAAACATTTGTTTCATCACCAGGAGTTTTTCACATTATAATTGGTCGTCATGTAATTTGAAGGTTAATGTTAAATAATTGACATCATTAATAATTTGTTATCAATGTATAATAAATAAGGGTAAGATAGAGAAAGAAAGAATAAATGTTGCGTTAGTAATGTAGAATTTCGTCATTTATATTGTGTCAGTGTATTTAAAATGTTGGAATAGGAGTAGTATTTTATATTTGATATTTTAGTTAAAATGTATTTTATATTTAATAGTACTTTTGGCGAAACAGATTAAGCATAGTTAATAGCGATCCAAGCGCACGCTACACATTTTTTATGTAAATATTATGAGAGAGAGAAGGGTATTTGAAGAAATTTAACAATTAATGCAGGGTTTTAACTATATATATATATATTTCTAATGGCTATTTGTTTTGTATTAACGTGGACTTGGAATTTTTGGGAAGTTGAAAGGAGGAAAACTGAACCTACACGACACATTGCAAACGTATGCAATTGTTAACACGATGGTTATTTTCTTTCGAGACTTGTTTCTTTATCCACGCGACCCATAAACTACTATCGAGATTACTGGTTGTCGAGAATATTTGTTATAACCCGTGTATAATTAAAATAAACAATTCGAATAAAATCAACAATTTTATTGATCCAATGAAAAGATTACACAAAGAAATATGGAAAGAAATGGTAAAAGGATACGCAACGATCCGAAAAGGAGATTTAACTCTTTCCTTAAGACAATTCTTGCAGATGTATGTCCGCAGGTTTATAAAGAATTGTCTCCCAGGAATTCTCAGATTACCTTCAGAATAGTGGTACTATAGATTCTGAACACCGGCGAACTCGAACAGTGCTTCAGTTTTCTCTTCACTTGATGCTATCCGTATTACACAACTCACACGTCAAAACTACAACCTTTGGCGAGCACAAATCGTCCCATACCTGCGTGGACAGGGGGTTTTTGGCTATGTGGATGGAACCATACCACCGCCACCGCCAACCATCACCACCGGCGAAGGTGCCGCTGCAACCACCTCTGTGAACCCAGCCTTCACAACGTGGACTCGAAACGACAATCTTATACTATCTACGATTACCCATCTTCGTCCCTTCTACGCCAACACCTATTCACCAACCTCACCCTCCTCCCACGTCTTTGCCCTCACCCACTCCACCAAACAGCCCCTCACCCGAGGCCTCTTCCACCTCTCCACCAGAGCCTCCCTCCCCTGGCCTAACCGACGCCTTATCTCCACCTCCAACTAATCCGCCTCGTATGATTACCCGCACCCAAACCAACACACTAAAACCCAAACAAATGCCTAACTACATTCGCTATCCCATCTCCCGAGCACTGCTCGCTACCACTTCCACTTCGGATCCTACCTCTTACACTATTGCCTCTAAACACCAAATTTGGCGCCATGCGATGCAGGATGAGATTGATGCGTTATTGAAAAATCAAACGTGGGACCTTGGGCCTCGTCTGTTCGTGAGCTAGTTGCGGCTCGTCTACTCACCATTTCCTTCATCAGCTCTAAGGAGCAACTTGCGGACATTCTTACGAAGCCTCTGGGGCATCCTCTCTTTCACACTATGAAGACTAATCTCGTCAGACAGTGTCCACTTCCCACGGGATTCATGGGGCGTGTCGAGAATATTATCACCGAAGACAAATAGTGAAGAATATTTTATTTATTTGTATTATTTATTTTTACCTAAGCAAATATAATCGTCTTTTATAAATACCTATCAGAACACACTTTTACATTCAATGACAATACAATTACTTTTCTAAAACCTGATACTGGTATATCATTAATATTGATAAATTTTATCATTATAAAAATCCAAACACATGTTAAAAATGAATCGGGGTATTATTGCCTTATTACATGAGTTCTTTGTCGTTATCTTTTCATAATCTACTTAAAAAATGAGCTGTATATGTAGTAAAATAGTGAGTTGTTTGTGTGATATTATAATTTGGGTACGTGTATAGATTATTTACAGGCTAAAAAAATTCACCAAATTCATCAATTCAGTCAAAACAATCCCTGTATTTCTCTCTCCACCAATCTCTCTCTCTTTCATTTGTTTGAGGGACCCTTAACTGGTTGGTTCTGAAGCTCCTGTAATGGGGGAACCAACCAGGCCTAACAATAGCAGCACCTCCTCTCAATCATCACCAACATCATCTAATCCTCCGGCGCCGCCTCCACCACCTTCACCGTCATCCCTAACACAACCTTCATCAAAGAAAAAGAACAATACAAGAGTCTTTCGTGTCTTTCGCTCCGTCTTTCGATCGTTTCCTATCATGACACCCGTTTGCAAGCTTCCTTCTCTTCCTGGGGGACGGTTACCGGACATGAATATTCGGAACAACGCCGTTGGGTCACGCGTCACGGGCACGTTGTTCGGATACCGGAAAGGCCGCGTAAGCTTGTCTTTACAAGAAAACCCGAAGACCTTCCCAACCCTAGTGGTTGAGCTTGCCATGCAAACCCTTGCATTGCAAAGAGAAATGAGCGTTGGGATGGTTAGAATCGCATTGGAATGCGATAAAAGGCCTCAAAATGACAAAACAAAAGTGTTGGAAGAGCCCTTGTGGACAATGTATTGTAATGGGAAGAAAATTGGGTATGGGATGAAGAGGGATGCCACAGAAGAAGATTTGCATGTAATGGAAGTTCTTAAAGCTGTGTCTATGGGTGCCGGTGTACTGCCCGGAAAATCCGACGTAGCCGACGGACCCGACGGTGAGATAGCTTACATGAGGGCACATTTTGAACGAGTGGTGGGATCAAAGGACTCAGAAACATTGTACATGTTGAGCCCTGATGTAAACAACAATGGACCTGAATTGAGTATTTTCTTTGTCAGAATATGAATGTATAAATTTAAGGTTATATTTACTCTTTATTATGTTAATTTCCTTATGATTTCTGATTTAACTAACTTGAATGAGTAGTAAATTGTAGATTCATATTACAGGACTAGTGATTAATTTAAAGACATATAATTTGATTAACTTGATTGTTAGATTTGCATTTTCCTTCTGGTTATATATTGCATATTTGAAGTGGTTCATTAATTGTTTATATTGAGTTCCACAATATAAATTAATTATTGGCACAGAGATTCCTTAATTTATTGAATTATTATTATATATTCTAGCAAGATGCTAGAAGAAATACAAAAAAAAGTCCAGAATAGCAAGTCCTGGCGTGTTTGTGTTTTTAACGACCCATCCCAGAGCCGAGCATGCAACCGAAACGGGACGTTCAACACGTGCCCAATAAACGAAACATAAGGGACACGTCAACCTATTGACTAAAAGTTGTTGAAATTGTGCACAATAAATGCAGAAGCAAAAGAAACTAATAAGACATGCTCGACGACAGAAAACACAAACTACCTACACCACCACCCACAACAGGCCATTCCTTTTGTCACGGTGTAACCAGAGTACCGTATATATCTCTAAAAAGTTCTAAAATAAGACAATTGTTGCTGCCAAATAATCCATTATAACAACGAAACACTCTCAATTATAATCTAGTTGGCACACAGGCC
Organism: Gentiana macrophylla; assembly: GCA_026214975.1. Lineage (NCBI taxonomy): Eukaryota > Viridiplantae > Streptophyta > Magnoliopsida > Gentianales > Gentianaceae > Gentiana > Gentiana macrophylla. The sequence goes on from CM047812.1 coordinate 84,813,806, forward strand.
CCTACCTAATGATATGTCTGGAAAACCAAATCAAAATATAAAGTATTAGAAATGACTTTGTTCACATTTATCAATCATTCTAGGTTATCAATGCAGTATTTATTATTTTTATCACTCTTACTCTTATTTTGAATAACAATACAATTAAACCTAGGTTTTAGTTTACCAATGTCATAAAGAACTAAAATTAAAAAGTCAAAGAAGAAGGGTAATTCTTGTGTGGTGTCTCCCGTCAAAGAAGAAGGGTAATTCTGATCGTTTCACCCGTCACTTCGCCTCAAATTTCCTCACTATACAAGTATTTTCCAATATTAAACGTAGAATCGTGTAATACTTTCCATTGAATAAAACTGAGAACAATTGGTCTTTATATATAGTACATCATAAGGATAATATCGGAATAAATAATATTAAGAAAACCCTAATTAGCCGCAATTGCTTCGTGTCTCGGATTTTATAGCAAAGCAAAACAAACAAGTAATAAATAAATCCGGTTTACCCCAAGTGCAGGGATTGTAGTATAGAGGTTAATACCGGAGTCGATCCATGAGGAATCGAGGTTGGTCTAGTTCTTAATTTTTGAAAGTTTGTCACGGAAAATAAAAACAAAGCAATTAAAAACGAAAACAATAACCTGGATGAGAGAGGTTGTCAATCCAAAGCGGGAAAGATAATTCTGAACTAAGTTATTTCTACTTTATAACTAAAACTACAATTTCTACGATTACTACGATGAAGACGAAAGCAAGACACACAGCGATTTCTTTTCAATTAATTTAACAACGAACAGCAATGATCCACCAATTCCACAACACTCAATTTCTTCTCTGGATTATCTTGTAGTGATTTAACTAAAATTGTGATTCACCCATCAAAGGTATGAATTTCTACTTTACTGTAGATAATTCGCCTATCAATCTTTTATCTTTCGATCTTAAAGATTAACGCTTTCATAACAAAGGTGTGAAATCTCTCAATTTCTGTAATCTAGATATTCAACCTAAAAAAACTCTCGTTATTTTAGATCAAAAATCCAATCTTTAATATGGTGATCTAAGTTTAACAACGACTCTCGTCAAACGTTAAACATCAAATATGCAACGATCTCTCGATATAATTGCATAAAAACGAATAAAGCATAATAAAGATACAACTTTTATTAAAACTTACAAGATAATCCAAATTGAAATCGAGATGTGCTAAGAATCGGCTTCATCACAAGGCATTGTTCCAACGTCTTTTTAATTTTCTCATCATCGTTTTATTACAACTTTATTTATACATACAAGCATATACATATACATACATAGACATATGCATACATATATGGCCCAAAACTAAAAAGAAAGAAAAAAGAAGCTTGTATGTATGCTTACATATAGATATACATAGACATATATGTATATATATACATACACACATCTTCAATTCTTCAACAAAATGATAGAAAAAGTGGAGAAACTACATGGAGAAAGGGATGGACATGGAGGCCATGAGAGAGGGCGGCCAAGGCCTTCTTTAGGTGAATGGGTGGTGTTATGATGGATATGTTCTCTCCATGTATGGTGATGGATGTGTGTATATAATGGGAGGTGATATAAGGGAGGTATCATTTGGGGAGGCTAGGAGGTTGTTATGGAGGCTTGGGAGTAATGATGAGTTTGTTGGGGAGGCTTGGGAGTTTGTTAGGTAGGCTTGGGAGAGCAAATAAATATCTCCGGTTCGTCCGCTTTTTCAGCTGTTGGAAAAAAAATCATAACTTGAGTTGTAGACCTCCAATTGACGTGATTCAAAATGCGTTGGAAAGCTCGTTTGAATATCTACAACTTTCATCAAGACCTCGTCCCCTGAAAATGCCTCTAAGTCAGGTCAAATTTCCATCGAAAACAGGTTACTGGTAGAAGCTCGTAGAGACAAAATTGATCCCTTTAACTCGTAAACTCAGAAGATCTTCTTCTCTTCCTCAAAATCCATCTTTTAGGATTCCAAAACATGCCTTCTTCATCAAATATTCTCTTTGTCTCAAAATATTTCTCTTTGTCCCCAAATATTCTCTTTGTCCCTCTTAGATTTTTCTTGCTTGATCAAAGCAAAACTCGCCTCGTGATTCGATCTTTAGTTAAAGTCTCCATGATAATTTTATCTTTTTTACTCGAACACAAAGAAACGAACCACGAGTATTTCGACCACAACAGCTTTTAATAATGCAGTATATGTATATATATATATATATATATATATATATATATATATATATATATATATATATATCATATAGAGAAAAAAAAACAAAAGAGACAAGAAAAGACAAAGGGAATATATGGGGAGCCCAAGGAATATTTTTATTCCTTTGAAGATATATATAAATATATGGATAGATAGATAACTACTACTTATACATTTTAGTAATTATGACTTGAGTTGATATAATAATGCTCAAAATCCGAACCTTATCATCTTTTAATCATTTTTAGATCGAAAATATGTATCTACAAGACATCAAAACATTGCAAAGTGTAATCACATATAAAATCAACGATAAAACACATAAATCAACCACTTTTGCAATTAAACCGTTTAAAACCTCACTTGCTCAATAAATCGATTAAACGCTCATTTTCTATGCAAATTATATAAATGTGGAGGAAATCATTATAAAATGTATCATTAGAAATCGTATAAAATCACCTTAACAACTCCCCACACTTAGCTTTTGCTCATTCCGAGCAAAACAAAACAAGAATCAAGGCTCGAGAAAAGATAGACACCTCAAAGAAATATAACATATATTCAATAAATCGAGGTTCACCCTGGTGTGTGTGCATAGCCATAGAAAACTTCCACTAAGTCCAAACTTGAAAATTCAAAGCAAACTAGCTAATACCCCTTCAAGCTAGTAATAAATGATACTTATAAGATGCACCCTACAAAACGTGACATATCCCTAAAAGGATAATAGAATGTATCTAGGACCTTTCGATATACTCAGAGGATAATCCTACAAAGATATCATCGGTTTATCTTTATACTGGGATAAGGTATACGATAACTAAGTCTTTCACCCATGTTCTATTTTTTATAGAATACTAACATATCCGAACTCATTGCCAAAATCGACTATCTTGCAAGTGTCATGAGGTGAGATCGAATACATTAATACCTATCTAACTCTTTTTTTCTTCTCTTTTTCAACACACATCGAATGAGCTCTTGCCCGTCATAGCGAGAATAGGATATTCGAGATATACCCTACCTTACTCAAATCATAAGGCGACTTCTTCCGATCGTCGTGAGCTTTTGGTCATCATAGTGGTATAGGACATTCGAGATATGACCTACCGCACTCAAATCATCGACCGACTTCCGACACACACAATTAATTCTATTAAATTCAACTTTTTTTTCAAAGCACAATAGTTACGCTTTACTTATCACATTCAAACCTAAGATATTCACAAGATAACATACTTTGGATCTAAACACAAACTATCATAATTGTCACGATATATACGTTAGCACTAAGCACATGACTTATAAGATAATCAACTATCACTAATCCAAAGGGGTATAGCTTTATATTTTAGCTCATCATTCACTATGGCTTGTGAAAAATATATCGGGTGAAACAACCAACTTACTGAACATACGGAATACAGCATCAATGACTATAAAGAACCGAACAAAGATATGCATTGCTTACTCGGAACTAAACAAAAAAACTAAAAATTTTGAAAAATTTAGCTTTTTTTTTTTTTTTTTTTTTTGCATAGAATCATAATGAATTAAGCAAATGGTAGATACACATAACCGACTATTCCCCCCCACACTTAAATCACAACGTGTCCTCAAGTTGTGCAGAAAGTAAAAAGAAAAAGAACACTTAGCTGATTGTAGTCGAAAGAGGCAATTCTGGAAGTGCTTCGAAATCAGATCCAGAAATGTCTGACGAAAGCAGTAGACTGTGGACCATCCACCGGAAAACTGACATCGTCTGAAAGCGCACAATCACTATCGCAAATATCCTGCACACTTGACAAACACAAAAATATCTCGGGATACGGGGAATATAACATGTTACACGAAAAATCGATACAAGCACAGAGGAAATAATCGCTTTCGATAGAAAAATCACCATACAGGAAAACATAGGACATCTAAGCATATACGTATCATAGAGAGTATCACATGAGCATAAATCATCAACTCATAGTCAGATATTCCTACTAGATCATAAAATGAAATGTAGTGAGTCTTTTATACCCAGATCCTCAAGGGTTCAACAACCTAAGTCCAAGAAATGATGTATTTGAATTTTCTCTTTGTTATACCTCGGGATTTTCGGATAACCACCTAATCGTTCCCTCTTTAATGAAATTCAAACATTCATCCTAGGACTTAGTTGTGTGTTTTGTTTTTTTTTTTTTTTTTTTTTTTTTTTTTTTTTTAAAACAGGAAAATGCCTATCCTAAAAAAACATCCAGTTCTTTAATGTCTGACTGGTAAAAGACTAACCTAATGAAAATTAAAGCACGAAATTTAATATTTTTACGGGCTGCCTCCCGGTAGCGCTTTTGGTTAACGTCGTTTGCTCGACAAATCAATTCTCAGCCTGGATCAGGCCACTTCACCTTCCTTCCACCACTATACTATATCGTAAGCTCGATCATTGGTGTGGCTGCGTAAAGAAAAGATCTAACACATGGGGTCAAGTTTCTGATTGTTTTCCAAACACTTTTAATCCTCCCCATTGTAGACTTCTTCTTTTTCAGCTTTCTCTTTAATTGTGCCTCCCTTTTGAGTTCTTCCATATCCCAACTACCAGCTATAACTTCCTCTAATGAACCACTTTGCCGTCATCCTCGTAAAACAAGTCGGGTGAAAATTCGTCAAACTTAGTGACTTCGGTCATACCACACCCGAGGATGTCGAGGAAATGAACAATCAAAGGTTTCTCTTTGATTTGACCTACATAATGCTTGCACCTTTGACCATTCACTCGAACGGCTGGTCACCATGACCTCTTAGTTCTAAAACACCTCCAGAATGATTTGCGAGAATTTCAAAGGGGCCGGACCAACGTGTCCTTAACTTTCCAGAAGCAGATGTAACTGGAATTGTACAATAAAACTTGCTCCCCAACTTGAAATTCTCGCTTGATCTTTGCATCATGAAGGAGTTTCATTCTATCCTTACTCATCCTGGCACTTTCGTGAGGCTCGAGTCTAAACTCATCTAACTCATGCAATCAGCTAGTTGCGATCGATGTTCACCACATGATTGGGTATCGAAGTTTAAGAACTTAGTAGCCCAATACGCCTTATGCTCCAACTCAACTGGCAAGTGGCATGGTTTTCCATATACCATCTGATAGGGTGATGTACCCATGGGGGTCTTATAGGCAGTTCGGTATGCCCATAGCACATCATCCAACTTAAGACTCCAGTCCTTTCTGTGACTGTTTACAACTTTTTCCAGGATCTTCTTTAAACTCTGATTGCTTCTCTCGACCTGGCCACTAGTCATAGGATGATACGGTGTGCCAATTTTATGCCGGACACCATATTTCTCAAGGACTTTCTCTAGTGGTCGGTTGCAGAAGTGTGTTCCCTCATCACTAATTAAAGCACGGGGACATCCAAATCTCACAAAGATATTTTTCTTAAGAAAGCTCATGACCGTTTTGTGGTCATTGCGAGAAGTGGCTTGAGCCTCCACCCATTTTGACACATAGTCAACACAGACTAAGATGTATTTGTTTCCACAGGAAGATGGAAACGGACCCATAAAATCAATACCCCACACATCAAAGACCTCACATTCTAAAATGGGCTTTAATGGCATGTCAAAACGCCTAGTTAGAGTACCGGTTCGTTGGCACCTATCACAAGCCTTGCAGAAGGCTTCTGAATCCTTGAAGATCGTGGGCCAATAGAAACCGGACTGAAAGATTTTAGCAACGGTTTTCCAGGACCAAAGTGGCCACCAAGAGGCCCACCTGTGGCATTGTTTAATGATATCACGTTGCTCAGATTCAGAACACATCTTCTCAACAATCCATCTTTACAGATTTTAAAGAGGTAAGGTTCATCCCACACGAAGGTTTTCAAATCGAGAGAAAAATTTCTTCTTCTCCCGATATGAAAATTCGGATTTAAAATATCGGGAATGCAGTAGTTGACGATTGAGGCAAACCATGGAACATCCTGAGTGCACTCGCCTCATATGCATAACATGCTCGAGAGGAAAGTAAAGGTCTATCTCTTGAGTTCTTTCTTCTCATCATTCTCGCATTCTAGAAACATGATCTGCGCTACTACGCTTTCAACGCTCTTTTATCCTTAATTTGAACATCGAATTCTTGCAGGATCAAGATCCAACGTAGTAAGCGCGGTTTAGCATATTTCTTTGTCATAAGATAGCGCAGAGCAAAGTGTGGTCACCCAAACAATGATCGATGCGCCCAACAAGTAACTACTTAAATTTGTCCATAGCAAAGACTACAGCCAATAATTCCTTTTCAAAGAAGTGGTGTAGTTAACTTGAGTAGGGTTTAGTGTGTGATGGCGTAAGATATAGGCTGGAATTTCCCTTAATTCGTTGTCCTAAGATCGCACTAACAAAGATAGTTGGATGCATCGCATATAAGTTCGAAGGGTAGATTCGGTCGGGAGAGATAAGAATCGGTGCGTAAATCAATTGACTTTTAAGCTCCTCAAACGCTTGCTTGCAACTATCATCAAAATTAAAAACGACGTCTTCTTTAAGTAAAGTATAAAGGGGCTTGGCTATCTTGGAAAAGTCCTTAATGAATCTCCTATAAAACCGACATGTCCAAGAAAACCTCTAACTTCACGCACATTTCTAGGAAAATTCATCTTCTCTATAGCTTCCACTTTTGCCTTATCTACTTCCATTCCTTTGGCTGAGATCTTGTGGCCAAGAACTATTCCTTCATCTACCATAAAATGGCACTTTTCCCAATTTAGGACTAAGTTCTTTTCCACACAAAGGATAACACTTGGTCAAGATTATCAAGGCAGTCATCAAAGGATTGACCAACGATCGAGAAATCATCCATGAATATTTCCATACACTTTTCAACAAGCCCATCAAAGATTGCTAGCATACATCTTTGGAATGTAGGTCAGGGCATTGCAAAGACCAAATGGCATTCGCTGTAGCGAATGTACCATAAGTAAGCGGTGAAAGTGGTCTTTTCTTGGTCATTTGGGTCTATGGGTATCCGGAAATATCCCGAATATCCATCAAGGAAACAAGAGAATGCATGTCCCGCCAGACGTTCTAGCATCCGGTCAATGAAAGGAAGGGAAATGATCTTTCATTGTAACTTCATTGAGCTTTCTATAGTCGATACAAACTCTATAACCGATGAACGAGCCTCAATGCTACTTCTTCGCCTTCTCATTCTTCTCAATAGTAATTCCTCCTTTCTTAGGAACTACTTGAGTAGGGGACACCCATTCACTGTCAGCAATTGCAAAAATAATACCCATGTCCAAAAGCTTAATAATCTCCTTTTTGACCACCTCTTGCATATGAGGGTTGAGCCTCCTCTGGGAACTGTCTAACACACTTGGCACCCTCTTCAGTCTTAATCTTATGCATACAAATGTTAGGAGATATCCCTCTGATGTCTCCTACTTGCCAACCAAAGGCTTTCTCATTCTTTCTTAAGACGTCCAATAACTTCATCTCTTCTAATCGAGATAGCTTGGCAGAAATAATCAACGGAAGCTTGTCACCTTCTCTTAAGAACACGTATTTCAGATGCTTAGGTAACGGCTTCAGTACCAAATCAGCAGGGGGATCTTCTAAACTCGATTTAAGCTCCCCACTTTTCAACTCAACATCACCGAGTCTACTTAGTGGTCCCACCGCCAAAGCTTCTCCTTTCAACAAATCTTTATCAAATTCAAACTTCTAATTGTTCTAGATTCACCCAACCATGATTATTCAAGTTCTCTATTAATCGCTCATATTCAGTTTCAATGACCATGACTTGCTTTTCCATGTAATCATTAAAATCATCGACATATCTTCTATAGAGAAGCCAGTTGGATAATCGAGAGGTCTCGAATAGCTTTGGAGACACTATAGCTCACCTCCCGATCACCAACTCGGATGGTCACTTGGCCACCATCATACCAATGAGGGCCTGGGTCAGTAGAAAGAAACGGTCTTCCAAGTATCAAAGGAGCATTCTCATCCTTCCCAAAGGTTCAGGACGTACTCACCAAGCTGGAAAGTGAATCTATCAATTTGAACTAGAACATCCTTTAATATCCCCGCAGCTTTCTGGAAGATCTATCAATAATTGAAGGTTCATGGTTGTGGGTTCTAAAAGATCATTCAAACCAAGTCATTTCTGTGCATGCACAATGGCATCAGACTTATGGATGCACCTAGGTCACATAAAGAATTTGGAAAGACTAAGCCTCCCATCAACAATGTGAGCACGAATTTCCTAGGGTCACCCCTCTTGATTGGTAGATCATCATAACTTATCATAGAGCAGTCCTCACCAATCAACCGATCCATGTCTTCGAGCTTCTTTTTAGAAGAAACAACATCCTTGATGAACTTAGTATACTTAGGCATCTCTACCAAAACATCAGATAATGGAAGATTAACTTGAGTATTTTTCAGAAGATTAAGCACTTTTTCATATTTCTTGTCCTCATGCAATGAAATGTTGCTTTTTCTAGGTGGAAAAGGAAGTTTCTTTAAATCACTCTCAGAAAAGACTTTCTTCGAGGATGAACTCGATGACTTTGTCTTCCAAGTCTTTCCACCTCACTACTTTCTCATTTTTCTTACTAGTCGTGGATCACCACGACCTCACTTGAATTCTCATTACTTAGGGGTTCAAATGACCACCGAGGTCTTTCGATCTCGTTACTTCTCGAGGATCAGCCACTGAGTGCTCTCTGCAAAGAAAGGGGAACGTGGGTGCTCTGCTTCCCCCTCCCGCCTCTTCATTTGGCAGGAGGGGTTAGTGGTTTCCGGTTCGGGGACCACTTAGTTGAGTACTGGACCTTAAGTTCATTGCACCGGCCTCTTCTCTACCGTAAGGAATTGAAGGTACCAAGTCATTGCATTGGCTATTATTCAAATCGGTCCGAGCAACTTGACCGTCCTTTGGATTCTTTTTCGTGAAACTAGGCAAACGCCACAGGGGTCTGAAGCTAACTCGCCCACCAATTGTCCGATTTGCCTCTCAAGATTTTTCATTGATCTATTTTGCTCCTCCTAAAGCGAGTCCCATTGAGCTTTGATATCACTTGAGTGCGAGGGGCTTGAGAGTTTTGGTAGTTCGCGAATAAATTTGGCCGACCAATTTTGAAATGTAGAATTAGAATTGTTAGGCCAATTCTCGATTGAACCTTTGATTTGTATTGGAAAAATTGGAGTTAGTTCGATTGTAACAAGGGTTTCGATTGAAGTTTTGATTTTGATTAAAATTTGAATTTAGATTGAAATTTTGATTCGATCGAAAACCTGGTTTTGAAGATTACTCGCCGAGAATTGATTATTGAATCTCCGATTGGATGGCCAAAGAATGCATTCACTTGAAGATCTCGTCCATTCATAGATGCGAAACGAGATGTGTGCCCCAAATTGTCACAGATTCGACATGTGATCGATTGTACGGTCCATGATTCTGGACAGCATTAACTTGATTGGTCAAAGGGGAAATGAATTGACACCGCCAACCATATGGCCGCTTTGACAACAATTTTTTCGCAAAACAGTAACTTGAGAGTTCTCGTGAAAATGAAGGATTCTTATTCTTTTGATTTAGAGACGTGGTAAGAGTGACCATCTCTTTGTTTCAAAGATGGCGATTTCATTTGATCTGCTCACCTCCTCGATCCTAGGAGGAGGAAGTGGTGCTTGAATAGCTTGATACGAGGGGCATAGTTATATTTGGCAATATCCTCGAATAATGCCCACCCTCTTCAGTGTTTTTTCAGAATGCCCCACTGTGAAGAAGCTGCTGACCATGCCCTTAGTGAGCTCGGTCAAGCACTGAAAAATGTGTTGACTTGCCTCTGCAAGTCCAAACCATGATGGGGGCATTTTCTAAGAGAGAGCTTTGAATCTCTTCCAACAATCGAAGAAAGACTCATTTTCCTTTTGATAGAAAGTGAATATTTCACTTAGACACACTCAATGTCTTAGATGGTGGAAAGTATTGACTCAGAACTCTTTCTCGAGTTCAGCCCAAGCGGAAATTGATTCAGCAGGGAGAGAGTTGTACCACTCTTTAGCCTCCCCTCGTAAGGAAAATGGAAAAAGTTTCAATTTTATTGCATCCTCACTGACTCCTTGGATGCGAGTCGTACCACATATCTCCAGAAATGTGTGTATGTGAGTATGAGGATTCTCAGACTGAAAACCATGGAAAATAGATGCATGTTGCATCATTTGTATGAGACCAGGTTTAAGTTCGAAGGTTGGTGCATTAATGACGGGTAAAACGATTGCCGGGTTGACCTTGACTTCACCAGGCATGGCGTAGTCACCAACGACGCTCATCGTCTGGCACCATTATGACTATTTCTTCGATCTCGCCACCAGACGTTCCTCAAGATCTTGATCGGCCTCACTCCCTTCGTCAGGAGGAACCGCATGACGGACTCTTCGCCTGTTTGGTTTGACTATGGTTCGCTCGAGGTCAGGGGTGTAAAGCAGTGGACCTTTCTCACTCCGAGTTTGCATAAACCAGCTCGAACACCAACACCTAAATCACGAGGTTTCAGGATTTTTTTCCTTATGCTTTCGCAGAGTGGGATTCACCGAGAATCCTTCACCCAACCTCGACGATTGAAACGTATTCCTTGGTTCTTTAATTATTATATATATATATATATATATATATATATATATATATATATATATTTTTAGAAAAGATACGTAAACAGAACAAAAACCTACCTAATAAAAACTTGATAACAAAAACTAGAAAAATTAATAAAACTAGACAACCGTACCGATTCCCCGGCAACGGCGCCAAAAACTTGTCTCGGATTTTATAGCAAAGCAAAACAAACAAGTAATAAATAAATCCGGTTTACTCCCAAGTGCGAGAGGATTGTAGTATAGAGGTTAACACTGAGTCGATCCACAGGGAATCGAGGTTGGTCTAGTTCTTAATTTTTCGAAAGTTTGTCACGGAAAATAAAACAAAACAGAATTAAAAACGAAAACAATAAACTGGACAGAGGGTTGTCAATCCAAAGCCAGGAAAGATAGTTACGAACTAAGTTATTTCTACTTTATAACTAAAACTACAATTTCTACGATTACTACGATGAAGACGAAAGCAAGACAGCACAACGATTTCTTTTCAATTAATTTAACAACGAGCGTGCAATGATCCACCAATTCCACAACACTCAATTTCTTCTCTGGATTATCTTGTAGTGATTTAACGAAAATTGTGATTCACCCATCAAAGGTATGAATTTCTACTTTCGTAGATAATTCGCCTATCAATCTTTTATCTTTCGATCTTAAAGATTAACGCTTTCATAACAAAGGTGTGAAATCTCTCAATTTAAGTAATCTAGATATTCAACCTAAAACTCTCGTTATTTTAGATCAAAATCCAATCTTTAATATGGTGATCTAAGTTTAACAACGACTCTCGTCAAACGTTAAACATCAAATATGCAACGATCTCTCGATATAATTGCATAAAAACGAATAAAGCATAATAAAGATACAACTTTTATTAAAACTTACAAGATAATCCAAATTCGAAATCGAGATGTGCTAAGAATCGGCTTCACAAGGCTTGTTCCAACGTGCTTTAGCTTCTCATCATCGTTTTATTACAACTTTATTTATACATACAAGCATATACATATACATACATAGACATATGCATACATATATGGCCCAAAACTAAAAAGAAAGAAAAAAGAAGCTTGTATGTATGCTTACATATAGATATACATAGACATATATGTATATATATACATACACACATCTTCAATTCTTCAACAAAATGATAGAAAAAAGTGGAGAAACTACATGGAGAAAGGGATGGACATGGAGGCCATGAGAGGGGCGGCCAAGGCCTTCTTTAGGTGAATGGGTGGTGTTATGATGGATATGTTCTCTCCATGTATGGTGATGGATGTGTGTATATAATGGGAGGTGATATAAGGGAGGTATCATTTGGGGGAGGCTAGGAGGTTGTTATGGAGGCTTGGGAGTAATGATGAGTTTGTTGGGGAGGCTTGGGAGTTTGTTAGGTAGGCTTGGGAGAGCAAATAAATATCTCCGGTTCGTCCGTTTTTTCAGCTGTTCGGAAAAAAAATCATAACTTGAGTTGTAGACCTCCAATTGACGTGATTCAAAATGCGTTGGAAAGCTCGTTTGAATATCTACAACTTTCATCAAGACCTCGTCCCCTGAAAATGCCTCTAAGTCAGGTCAAATTTCCATCGAAAACAGGTTACGGTAGAAGCTCGTAGGACAAAATTGATCCCTTTAACTCGTAAACTCGTAGCATCTTCTTCTCTTCCTCAAAATCCATCTTTTAGGATTCCAAAACATGCCTTCTTCATCAAATATTCTCTTTGTCTCAAAATATTCTCTTTGTCCCCAAATATTCTCTTTGTCCCTCTTAGATTTTTCTTGCTTGATCAAAAAACTCGTCTCGTGATTAGGTCTTTAGTTCCGTCTCACAGTAATTTTATCTTTTTTTACTGAACACAAAGAAACGAACCACGAGTATTTCACCACAACAGCTTTTAATAAAGATAAAGTATATATATATATATATATATATATATATATCATCGAGAAAAAAAAAAAAGAGACAAAGAAAAGACAAAGGAATATATTGGGAGCCCAAGGAATATTTTTATTCCTTTGAAGATATATATAAATATATGGATAGATAGATAACTACTACTTATACATTTTAGTAATTATGACTTGAGTTGATATAATAATGCTCAAAATCCGAACCTTATCATCTTTTAATCATTTTTTAGATCGAAAATATGTATCTACAAGACATCAAAACATTGCAAAGTGTAATCACATATAAAATCAACGATAAAACACATAAATCAACCACTTTTGCAATTAAACCGTTTAAAACCTCACTTGCTCAATAAATCGATTAAACGCTCATTTTCTATGCAAATTATATAAATGTGGAGGAAATCATTATAAAATGTATCATTAGAAATCGTATAAAATCACCCTTAACACTTCGTCTACAAGCTTGGGCTCGGTTTGATGATTATCAACCGTAGTCTCTTCAATACGCCCCCGCAATCCCATGGGAATGGAGTGGACATGGAGATTGGTCTTGAGATCAGTGAAACGAACATAACTGAGCGGCTTAGTAAGGATATCCGCCAGCTGATCCTTAGACGAAATGAAGGCAACAGAAAGCTTGTGGGCCGCAACTAATTCCCGAACATGGTGAAAGTCGATCTCAACATGCTGGTACGGGCATAGAACACGGGATTGGCAGTGAGGTAAGTAGCGCCAATATTATCACACCACAAGGTGGGAGAAGGGGATAGAGGAATCGACATCTCACACAACAATGTGGAGAGCCATTGCATTTCAGCAGTTGCATGTGAAAGGGCCTTATACTCGGCCTCGGTGCTGCTTTTGGCAACCGTAACTTGCTGTTTGGAGCGCCAACTGATTAAATTGTGGCCCAAAAAGATGCAGAAAGCACCAATAGAGCGGCGATCATCAGGATCAGAAGCCCAGTCAGCGTCAGAAAAGGCCTGAAGATGAACAGAAGAAGAAGACCGAAGTAAAAGACCATCATGATGTTAGGTGTAGTGCCCGAAAGACAATTTGTGTAATTGTTTTTAATAATGAATGACAGAATTTATCTCACCTTATTACTTGCTTTGTGCTTGTAAAGTAATACACTGCTGCAAACCCTAAGTATATCTGTATGTAACCACTTAACTCAGTGTATGGATTACACGTGAGGATTGAGTTAGCGGTGATATGCTTAAACTGTTAGTCTGTGGTGAACTTAATCAGAGTTTAGGGTCTCTTGATTAAAACACCAATAATGCGCCTAACACCTTAGGGTGTGATAGTCTTATCCGGACTGTCGGTAGAGGGTACTACGTGGGGCATTTATATATGATGGCATTCATATAGGATGGACCGATTTAATATGAATTTCTCGGTATAATTCCGTAATCGAGGAATCTTATTAAATCATTAGATGATCATATATGGATCAACCTTAATCCCGAGGTGATCACTGTGGTGCCGCTTGTCCGGGGTAGTGTTTGATGTGTTAGTTACGGTTCACTTAAATAATGTGTTCCAAGCCACTTCTCATTGGCACTATCTCCGGATGAGTGAGTAGTTCTCGATTTTCACAGACATGGAATCCATTCCTTCCTCTGGGAAGTAGAGACAAATCCCTTATTTGTTAGCCCTAAGAAAGTGATCGATCGGCCGAGTTCATATTTAGACTAATTAGCTACTAGTCGATATGTGAACTAATTGATCACTAGGGGTTGATGGTAAATAAGGATAAGATATTCTCGAGTCGGGTTCACGGAGACTTCTCTCTCGAGAATGGACGACCATGGAGGGTTAATCAGTATGTCTTGATTATATCAATGGACGCTTATTCACTCTATGGGTTGAGTATAAGTATACATCTATAATCGGTAGAGTTGGCCGGGTTTATGGTGGCGTAATCCCGGAATTAATAATTAATGTACTTATTCTCATTCGATGAATAATTAATTATTGGAGCTTTCACTGGTTATAGGTCCGTGGTCCCGGTGTGGCATGGCTTCGTAATTCGGACTAATAATCTTGTTATTTGGGCCTCATTGATAATTAATTGGTGGGCTAATTAATTGATATGCATGAATATTATTTAGTTGGGCTAAATAATGTAATACACATAAAAGACATTTTACGCGCTTTTTGACCCAATATGTGGCGCCATTAATGTCCTAATAATTAGACAGAAATTAGTTTTCTTGGATAATTATTTAACATGTGATTTATCTTTTATTTGTTAAATGATAATTCATGGAATAATAGATAATAATATGATTTATCTTAATTTGTTTGGGATAATCATTTTATTTATCTTTTATTTGAAAAGGATTAATGTGATAATTATCACTTAATTATTTAATCCTTGGAGGACATTGATTACTCTCCTATATAAAGAGAGTTAGCCCAAGTCTAATGGCAATGTACTATTCACGTCACTATTCACCGAGAAATTGGCCGAAAAATTTGGCCTCTATTCTAGGGTTTGAGTTGGAAAAATCTTGGGATTTTTTCTGGTTGCATATCAAGGAGGCTCAGTATCAAGAAGGGTGTCCACCAACCGCCGTTTGGAGAACACATCGGAAGATCTTGGCTTCTCTTCCTAATGTTGGTAACTTGATTTTAACCCCTTGTAGTTTTTAAGTCCTTTAACTATGTTTTATGATATGTAAATCGTGATCCGTCACGCGCGTAGATCTAATTCGTTTAGATCTAAGAACCCGCATCCTTCATGTGGTATCGAGAGGCAGGTTCCACGATTTATATAGTCATAATCGTAGTTAAACGATTTAAAGGAGTGGAATTGCATGTAGGTATTTTTTTACTTATTTTATGCATTGATGTGATTAAAATTGTTATGGTTGAAGAGATGGATTGGGGTTGGCATCGTTTACCCGTTAGATCTATTGTAAACTCATATGAACGATGAAAATTCGTTCATATGAGTATAGGAAATTATGTAATTTATTTTTATTGCAATTTTAATTTCCAGAAAATAGATCTGTTTAGTAGCTGTTTAGATATTTCGTTTTTCCCGTTGATCGAGCCGTTAAAAAGAAGATCCCTCCGGTCAGAATCAAGATTGGAAGTTGATGAACAATCCCACAAATTTTGGCGTCGATCAGAGTCCGTTTGGATGTCCGTTCGTTGCTGAAAAGAAGCTGCTGTAACAGAAAAACGCAGGATTCACAGAAACCCTACCTGTGACTTCCTCGAATTTCTGGGAGAGTTTCGACCGTTGAAACGCAAATCCAACCAGTCAGATTTACAAATGTGGAGTTTTAGACGTGGAATAAAAATTTCAGGTCGATCGGGTTTCATCTCGATTCCCGATCGGCAGCGGGAAGTCATTGATGCGCTGCTGTAAAAGTCAGATTCAGCAGCAAGTTGGGCGGCTCACTGGAGAAGATTGACAAGTCAAAGCTCCGATCCAACCGTCCATCTTGATGTCCGAAGAATGAAGATCAGATCTGGAAATTTTCGTCCCGATCCAAGTTCGTTTGATATGCCGATCGTCGAAGATTCTTAACAGCTGCAGATTAGGGTTTTAATTTATTTTTCTAATAGATTAGTTACGGGGGTGTCAACGGTCCATCTCGGTGTTTATTTTCCGCACTAGTATACATGTGTAGATTGTATGAATAGAACCGGAAAATTGCCATGACATGCATCATATCATGAATTCCACTCCATATGCATACATGTAGATATTAATTCGAGGAATTAGTTAGGCATGTATAAAACACGCAATTAGTTTTAATTAATTGTTTGATATTGATTAGAAACTAATTAGGGTAAAAACCGAGGAACACGGGTTTTTTCAATCGTCGAGGTTGGGTGATGGATTCTCGGTGAATCCCACTCTGCGAAAAGCATAAGGAGTAAAATCAAACCTCGTGGTTAAAGTGTTGGATTCTTGGTGAATTCCACCTTACCTAAGAGGCGAGATTACGTTTTTGTTCCGTAGTGTCTACGTGAAAGTTTGATGTTTAAGGATTGGATAATCACGGGCAAACAGGTTCGAAAGTGGTTTAACCACGGTTGGGTGGTCAACAAAGAGCTACGGATCGATCGACTTCACCCTCCACGTGTGGCGTTTGCACGGGATCTCGCAAGGCCGAGTCATCCGAAGAGCTACTACGGCTTAGCGGAGCTCCCTAGCCTTGATCCGTCCGACGGCCACATATGTTCTAACGAATAGGTCGGGTGGGTTAGCCCACATAACCGACAACATTCGGGCCTGTGGAATTATTGTTCCTTAATGTAACATCAAGTCCAAAAACGTGATCAAGAAACCCACCACTTTTTCAAAATATTGAGTGGGAGCGGAGAGGCGACGGCCGACCCCACGGCCTCTATCGTTGACACAAGCAACGTGAGATAATGGTGACGCCTCGTGCGGCCTCCCTAAGGAAGGCCTTCACCGCTATCAAAATTCAAGGCTTAGTCTCCGAAAGGATAGGATTTTGGGTACTGTCGGGTCACCGACCGACCCTAAGGCGCACACTGGGTCTACCTAAAAATCTGAGACAAAGAGGTCACACTCATAAAGGGTATTTTTGGTAGTACCTTTGGCTGAAAAAGGAAAGGTGATTGACGATCACAAATGAGATGTTTGATTCTCAATTTGATCTTCAATATTAATCGAAACCTCTTTGACCTACCCTAAGGCGGCACTGAGGTGTTAGATTAAATCCTTGGAACGGTAGGATAGACTATAAGTACTTAGTTTATAGTTCCTAAAATTTATTAGTAGTGTATGATTTGGATTTATTTTGTCAATTTCATTTACAACTGTAATACATATCTCTCTAGGGTGCTAGACTGCTAGTGTAAAATTGACTAGTAATGACTTCGTTAAAAAGTGGTAAGTAACTAGAACGTTGTAATTATTGATCTTACATGCGATTAATTTTTCGGAAGAGATATTTCTCTTGAGCCTTCAAGACTTAAGTGACGTAAATAAGTATGTCATCTTTGTCACTCTGGCAGCAAGATGAGAGACAACCGTAGTTAGTTTGAAAGATGATTGGGACGATAAAATTCTTCTAGTGAATTTTAATTGTGTAGTGTCTACACGAGAAATTTTCAAATAGAAAAATTGGAGAATCATAAATTAAAGTGTCGCTAGTTAGACGGTATTTGGAACCGATAAACTAGTGGGAGCTTTTATCTTATGTTTTTCTAATTTATTAGAAAATTAGTCCCACTGGGTAACGCTTTCATTAGACATCCCACAGTTCACGAGTAGTGTCTACTCTAAAGAACTGCTAGTTCAAGACTGTTTCCTTTTAAGGAAAGTTGAGAATGGGAAAGAATGTGTATAAGTGTTAATCATCTTAACTAAAGTTTTGAGGCTAAACCGAAACATTAATTAAAGAAAGTATAGGATAAGGAAAGTGATTTCGGATCACTAACCAATGAATCCTTAGCGACTTTCTTAACCGAGTAACTTGACTCAGTGGCTTAGTTCTATGGAAGAACAATGAAGCTGTGCATTAATGATTAATAAAGTAACAACGGGCAGTAATTTCAGCTAGAATAGTGGGAGTGATATAAGGAAATGAATTTCGGATTCTATCCTTGAATATCACAGAAAAAATTTATTTTTTTGTTTTTTTGTTTTCAGATTCGTTGGAACAAATGGATTCACTTTCAACTCGATATATTGTTGCCTCAAAGAAAGTGAATTTGACATTTGTAGTACGAATCCGAGACTCGGACTTTTGTTTGATAAAGTCAGAACCACTAAGAAAAGCTGAATAAGTATGTGTACCACATCTAAAACTATTATAGGCAAATGGTTTCCGTATTAAGATAAACGATTCTTCATAATCTTTTAATTAGTGCATATATCCTAGAGATAAGATCTAACGATCGTTAAGGGTGATTCCTATTTCCCGATGCTGGGAACACTGCCTCAATGGAACAATGACTAAGTTTCCTTTCAATCGAAAGGGTAATAGATTTGAAGGGTAATATAGCTTGTTCACCATGACCTTCGGGTCTAGTGAGAGATACAAGCTAGTGGGAGATTTTGAGGCCGACATTTTGTCCGATAACTACTCAAAACATCTGGTTGGTTTATCAAAATAATACGAGGAGGTGTCTCTCGATTTTAGCAGAGAATAGAGTATTCCATGCTCAGAAATAGGCTATCGATAGTCTTGGGATCGATGCTCGGCTCCGCTTCCTAAAGTGGAATGTTTCTCACCGAGGAAGAAACCATAGACTTGCCCTATATAGTTATTGATATGCTACAATACATCGCTAAACTCGATTAAGATAATTGTTGCAAAATAACGGTTAACATTATTATGTAAACCGAGAAGTCTACCTAGAAGATGCTAGTGAGTTTATGGATAAGGAATGAATTCGGTTCACACCACATCCGTAAATGTAGGCATTTAGCATTTAATGCTTGAAGGTAGGATCTGGGGATTTGCGCGATACGCTCGATTGTGACTATTCGTGAAATATCTTAATGAGACGAGTGAAGGTTGATTATAAGATTCTTGAGATCGTAAAGTGACGGTTGAACTGTCACAAGCCTTCGATAGAATCTATAAGAAATACCTTAAACCTTGGAGTACGGTTACCCAAAGGTAGTTACTATCTCGATTTAATCGGACCACGCCCAACATTAGTTGTTGGTGATTACACCGATAAATACTACTAGATCGTAATGTCAATCCACCCAAGACACAAGTGGGAGTATGGTTTAACCGTTGACCCATTGTGATTTTGTGGACTTTATAATCTATTTGGGTGATTGATAACATATGGCTCTTGGTGGGTCAGATAGATTCGATTATAGAGGTTGGTTTGAAAACCTTAACCTCGTGAATGGAGTTTTGGTACTCAGTTCTATTCACCTCTTGTAGAACCACCGAGTGTCTCTCAGCCCATGGGAGCAATTGGATCTACATAGAAAAGAGTCGAATGAATAGGAAAGTTTAAACTTTCAAACAAAGTTGAGTGGTATAGGGGTGATTCCTGTCAAGTAGAGAGTTAACTGGACCTTGAACTCTCTCACCACTCGGCCTTGCTAGATTTCGTTAAAGCGTAGAAAATAGGGGTGAT
This sequence comes from Gentiana macrophylla, assembly GCA_026214975.1. Lineage (NCBI taxonomy): Eukaryota > Viridiplantae > Streptophyta > Magnoliopsida > Gentianales > Gentianaceae > Gentiana > Gentiana macrophylla. Next base: position 84,833,711 of record CM047812.1, read on the forward strand.
TCCTCGAGACTTTCTTGCCGAACAACGGAATCAATTCATTCGTAATGTATGGTTTTAGCTAAGAATGAATAACGGATTCGTTACAAAGCAGAAGATAGGGGTGATTCCCTAAGACCTTTTTTGCGAGACTAACGATATCTTAATTCATTCAGAAAGAACCTTTTGGTAGGAGGCCTGCCATGGCTTATATCCTTTGTGGATTTAAGAGAACCTCTCGGTCATTTAAAAGTCACATGTTTTAAAATATGTGGACTTGACCAAAATATTGATAAGTTTTTCGTAGACTGGATATCAATATTGGTAATGTAGTAGTAGTATTAGTGTTCATAAATGATAACACTAAAACGGTTAGAAACAACGTGGGTGTGCTATCTGAAGTCGGAAACTGACACGCCAAGATTCTCTGGATGAGAGAATTGGACTATATTCTAAGAATTTGATTCGGTCAAATTCACAAGAATGAGTCATTGGCTATCCCATCCGTCTTATTGGTTAAGATGATCATGTATATACGTATGCAACATTCAACGAGAGTAGTCCTACCTTACATCTCAGGAATGTTTTTCTAAATCTCCGGATAAAGAGAAAATGGGATAGAGTCTCTCTTGGATAATGGCAAGTCAGGTTATCACAAGTCAATAGTAATCGAATCTTGGATTCGAGCAATAAGTAGCGGTTTAGTACGTCCTTAAGTATCTTTAGATTACGAGGAATCATATGCTTGTATATTCAGGTGCAAACTTGAATATGGTTGACTACTAATCGATTTCGACTTGTAGTCGATTGAGGATGATCATTAAGTTGATCTCGGCCAGTGTTTACTCATAGTACTTAGAATTTTCTTTTTGGTCTGGGAATAATTCCAGGTCTGATAAGCCGATATCACTTCATTGTGAAAACATTGAAAAGATAGCTTAGAAGGATCTTCTCAGTTACAAGAAGTCAAAAGCATATAGAGAGAGAGTACCGCCTGATTGGAAGGACCGGCAATGTTTCAATCCTAAAGATCGTCTCGAGTCGACAACCTAACTAATCAGTGTACCAAGTCGAGTGCTTGGAGGGTACGGCATTAATGGATATGTCTCATCTGCTTTTAGAGCAAGTGGGAGAGTGTTGTGAATAAGATGAGGAAGGGTGTGCTCTAAAACAATCGTTACTTGTCATTTTCGCAAGTGGGAGATTGTTAGGTGTAGTGTCCGAAAGACAATTTGTGTAATTGTTTTTAATAATGAATGATAGAATTTATCTCACCTTATTACTTGCTTTGTGCTTGTAAAGTAATACATCTTTGCAAACCCTAAGTATATCTCAGATGTAACCACTTAACTCAGTGTATGGATTACACGTGAGGATTGAGTTAGCGGTGATATGCTTAAACTGTTAGTCCGTGGTGAACTTAATTAGAGTTTAGGGTCTCTTGATTAAAACACCAATAATGCGCCCAGAACACCTTAGGGTGTGATAGTCTTATCCGGACTGTCGGTAGAGGGTACCTACGTGGGGCATTTATATATGATGGCATTCATATAGGACTGGACCGATTTAATATGAATTTCTCGGTATAATTCCGTAATCGAGGAATCTTATTAAATCATTAGATGATCATATATGGATCAACCTTAATCCCGAGGTGATCAGTGTGGTCTTTGCTTGTCCCGGGGTAGTGTTTGATGTGTTAGTTACGGTTCACTTAAATAATGTGTTCCAAGCCACTTCTCATTGGCACTATCTCCAGATGAGTGAGTAGTTCTGATTTTCACAGACATGGAATCCATTCCTTCCTGCGGGAAGTAGAGAGACAGTCCCCTTATTTGTTAGCCCTAAGAAAGTGATCGATCGGCCGAGTTCATATTTAGACTAATTAGCTACTAGTCGATATGTGAACTAATTGATCACTAGGGGTTGATGGTAAATAAGGATAAGATATTTCGAGTCGGGTTCACGGAGACTTCCTCTCAGAATGGGACAATCTATGGAGGGTTAATCAGATGTCTTGATTATATCAATGGACGCTTATTCACTCTCATGGGTTGAGTATAAGTATACATCTATAATCGGTAGAGTTCGGGCCGGGTTTATGGTGGCGTAATCCCGGAATTAATAATTAATGTACTTATTTCGCGATGAATAATTAATTATTGGAGCTACTGGTTATAGTCCATGGTCCCCGGTGTGGCTTCGTAATTCGGACTAATAATCTTGTTATTTGGGCTCAAAGTGATAATTAATTGGTGGGCTAATTAATTGATATGCATGAATATTATTTAGTTGGGCTAAATAATGTAATACACATAAAAGACATTTTATGTGGGCTTTTTTGACCCAATATATGTGGCGCCATTAATGTCCTAATAATTAGAAGGCGAAATTAGTTTTCTTGGATAATTATTTAACATGTGATTTATCTTTTATTTGTTAAATGATAATTCATGGAATAATAGATAATAATATGATTTATCTTAATTTGTTTGGGATAATCATTTTATTTATCTTTTATTTGGAAAAGGATTAATGTGATAATTATCACTTAATTATTTAATCCTTGGAGGACATTGATTACTCTCCTATATAAAGAGAGTTCTCCCAAGTCTAATGGCAATGTACTATTCACGTCACTATTCACCGAGAGAAATTGGCCGAAAAATTTCGGCCTCTATTCTTAGGGTTCGAGTTGGAAAAATCTTCGGATTTTTAGTTTGCATATCAAGGAGGCTCGTGTATCAAGAAGGGTGTCCACCAAACCGCCGTTTGGAGAACACATCGGAAGATCTTGGCTTCTCTTCCTAATGTTGGTAACTTGATTTTAACCCCCTTGTAGTTTTTAAGTCCTTTAACTATGTTTTATGATATGTAAATCGTGATCCGTCCGCTGCGCGTAGATCTAATTCGTTTAGATCTAAGAACCTGCATCCTTCACATGAATCGTGTGTTTGAGATAGCGAAGAATGCGCTTAACAGCAATCCAATGCGTAGTACGTGGAGCATGCATAAACTTGCAGACATTGTGAACAGCAAAGGCAATATCGGGACGAGTAAAGCCAAGGTACTGAAGACCGCCAATAATACTGCGATAGAGAGAGGGGTCATCGAATGGCTCCACATCCGTCTTACTGAGCCGAAGGTTAGATGCCATAGGGGTGATGCATGGCTTGGCATGCTGCATCTTAGCCCGGCACAATAAGGTGTGAATATATTTCCGCTGACTAAGAAGAAGACCATCAGGAGTGCGAAGAGCCTCAACACCTAGAAAATAAGAAAAGGGACCAAGATCTTTGACCGGAAAATGAGCAGACAAATGCGTAATAACTGCAGTAACAAGATCAGCTAACGTACCTGTAATAATTACATCATCAACATATATCAAAACATAAATAGAGTGGCAACCAGATTTATAAATATATAGAGACGTGTCGGCCCGGGAGGTGAATAAACCGAAGAGGCGGAGCACATCCGTGAAGCGAGAAAACCATGCCCTGGGGGCCTGACGGAGACCATAAAGACTGTGCTTAAGTTTGCAGACATGATAAGGATAGTCCGGGTGCTGAAAACCAGGAGGCTGCTGCATATAGACATCCTCAGATAGAAATCCATGAAGAAAAGCGTTCTGAATATCAACTTGACGAAGAGTCCAATTTTGGGAAACAGCCAGTGATAACAAAGTGCAAATAGTGACCGGCTTAACTACCGGACTAAAAGTCTCAGAAAAATCAACCCCAGCTTCCTGATGGAAGCCCTTTGCAACAAGCCGAGCTTTATAGCGCTCGATATGACCATCGGCATGACGCTTAATCCGAAAAACCCATTTATTACCAAGGAGATTCATACGAGGAGAAAACGAAACAAGGTCCCAAGTGTCATTCTGGACCAAAGCATTAAACTCATCTCTCATTGCATCACTCCTTTCACGAGATTTTAGGGCCTCAGAAACAGAAGTAGGCTCAGTTGGCTGAAGAGTCGTGGAGAAGGCCTTAGGAAGATGATAACGGACAAAGTCATATAGGAGTTGTTTGGGTTTGAGGGAATTTGTTGTGGAACGAGTTACCATGCAGGGAGGAGGAGAAGAGTTAAAGACGGGGGAGGAGTCGGATGAGCTAGAACCAGAGGAAGGGGAGGGTTGGAACGAGGAGAAGGGAGAGGGACGAGGTGGGGATGAGGGCAAAGATGGGACAGGCTCGGATATAATAGGAGAAGGAAGAGCAAGATGAGAAGGAAGAGACGTAGTGGGGGCAGGAGATGGGGTGGAGGAGGAAGAATGGATGTACGGAAAGGAAGCTTCATCAAAGAGGACATGGCGGGCATCATATAGCGACCCGTACTAAGATCAAGACATTTATAGCCGTGGTGATGAGGACTGTAACCGAGAAAGATACACGACTTGCTGCGGAAGTCAGTTTTGTGATTATTATAGGGCAGAGGTGGCGGGAGGTGGTTAATCCGAGCTTCCGTCGACAATAGTAGGGAATAAACTTCATCCAAAGTGATGTCGGACCGAGAGGAAATAATTGTAACCAATGAATCAAAGTCCGATCCTAGGCCAGCCAATATGTAAGCAATCAGATCGTCGTCCGGTAGAAGGTGGCCGGCCATGCTCAGATCATCGGCGATGCGTTTCATCGTCATGAAATAATCAACGGCGGAGAGAGATTCCTTGTGGGTTGAAGCTAGACAGGTGCGGAGATGAACTAATTGAGCCCTGGACTGAGATGCGAAGCTTTTCTGTAAGGAGTTCCATATTTCCGCAGACGTTGAAGCATGGTACACCTGGGATAAGACATCGTCAGTAAGGGACGATGTAATTGTGCTGAGGATGAGCGAATCTTGTTTTAGCCAATGGACATACGCAGGATTAGGAGAGGTTTGATTGCCGGAGGTGATTGTCGGAGACGGCGGGGAGATTGTGCCGTCAACATAGCCAAGGACACCTTGCCCTCGTAAATATGGTAGAAGTTGGGCACGCCATAACGGATAATTCGTTCGAGATAATTTTGTGATGTGGATCGTTGAAGACGGATTGAAGGAGGGGTAAGCAGAGAGATTAGCCAAGGGAGAAGAGGTGGTTGTGTTTGTTGAAGAAGTTTGGCCGTCAGCCATGGATTCCGGTAAGAGGCTGGAGCCCTAAATTACGTGAGAAGAGAGGCTGACATGAGAGAAGAGCCGTAATAGCTCTGATACCATGCTAAGATCAAGCGCTTACCGTTGTACTAAAACTAATTGGTGTTAGTAAAGGCGCTACTTTATTTCTTATCATTTAAGAGTGTTGGCAATCTGTCCAACACTTGCACAATTTTTTTCAAAAGTGTGGCAATCTGTCCCAACACCCCCTCAAGTGTGGGCAATCTCTTCCAACACTTGCACAATATTTTTTTTATTTTTAAATATTGTTCCAACTAGGGTTCGATCTCGTGACCTCTGACTCTAGCTCATCCGACTCCATATTAAACGTAGAATCGTGTAATACTTTCCATTGAATAAAACTGAGTACAATTGGTCTTTATATATAGTACATCATAAGGATAATATCGGAATAATAATATTAAGAAAACACTAATTAGCTGCAATTGCTTCTTCTCCAAGCTTGGGCTCGGTTTGATGATTATCAACCGTAGTCTCTTCAATATCCAAAGAAGAACAATGCAAAAATAGTAGTTGTACGCAAGGGCGGACCTATGTTAAGACATAGGGGGGCTAAGCCCACCCGGAAAAAAAAATATTACACTAATAAGTGTATGTAGTTCCGTTCGATCTATAAAATATTCTTAATCCAGCCCACCCGACGAATTTGATATAGTCAATTAGCCCACCCCAAGTGAAAATCCTGGCTCCGCCCTTGGTTGTACGTGACTTTTGAAAGAAATTATTGGATTTGCACAATTTTCTAGATGAGTGTTAATACCTTGTGAGTATACATGGTTTTTCTAATTAAATCACCCCTTATTTGATTGATCAGAGGATGTATAAATGTTAAGAGAATGATAGTTGTGTCATTTTACGATTAATATCAGATATAATTAATCATTTTCTTAATATGTAATTACACAAAATAAAGACTGAAATAAAAAAAAGGAGGGAGTACAAAGCATCCATGCTACTAATTGCTCATCCCCATGCCTTTAAAAGTCATCATTTCCTCCATATCCTCTCGGGGTAAAGAGTGGGAAATTGGTAAATCAGACCACTGTAATGTCTGATATTTTTTTTAGGTCAAATATTTTCTGACATTTTTTTTCAGGTTTCCCGTCCAAATTTGGACGATTTCGTCCAAATAAAATCAAACCGTCCATATTTGGATTCCTTTTTGTCCCAATCCATTCACTGACCAAAATGGACGGAATCCGTCCATAATTCGGACGCAACGTCCGAATTGTGACGAATTCCGTTCAAATTTAGACGGAACGCCCAAATTTCGTCCAAACCTTCTCACATTTCACTTTTCTTCCTTCTTCTTCCTAGAAACTAAGGATTCAAATTCTTCCTCTTCTTTTTTTGTGGATGAGCAAGGATTATATACAGGTGCATTACTAAGGATTCAAATTCTTCCACTGGATGAGCAAGGATTATATACAGGTGCATTAGGGAATGGTAATGGCTGCTGCCGGAGTTGAAGGCGGTTTTGCAAGGTTTGAAGTGACAAAGATATCGGATATGGTGTTTATAGCAACTGGTTTTACCATGTTCATGGCTTTTTGGACATTCATTTTATTTAGGTAAGAAAATTTGTAATTATTGTTGAGAAGAAGAAAAGAAAAGCTTGATGATGACCATGGATTTCATTCACAAAATTTGGACGGAATTCGTCACAATTCGGACGTTGGGTCCGAATTTTGGACGGATTCCGTCCATTTTGGTTAGTGAATAGATTGGGATGAAAAGGAATCCAAATTTGGACGGTTTGACTGTATTTGGACAGGAACCCGAAAAAAAAAATGTCAGAAAATGTTTGACCTGAAAAAAAGTATCGGACATTACAGTGGCCTGATTTACCAATTGCCCGTAAAGAGCTACATATAATGTTACCATTTAAAGACTAATTATATACTTTGAAATAGATATTTGTTCAAAATGGTTCAAAAATATATGCGATGCAAATAACTCTGTTCTCTTTTGATTCACTTCCATTCATCAATATTTCTATCAGAGTTGATTAAATTACATATGAAGATACACTAGTCTATATGGCTCTAGTTCAATTAAGAACATGCACTCTGGCTCAATTAAGAACAATCTACTCTAGTTTAGTATAAAAAGTTAAGTCAGTTTCTCTCTAATTAGACTGGTAATCATATGCAAGCTGCTCACAGATTACATATGATTAACTGTCTGATTAGAGAAATCCTAGACAAGGATTCTTGTTCTTAACGGATAATGAATTAGATCTTAAAGGATATACAGTTTCAGATTGGGCTGGTTGTGTGGATTCAAGAAAGTCCATCTCAGGATACATCATGTTCTTAAGGTCATCTCCAGTTTCTTGGAAAGCAAATAAGCAAGCAACCATAGCCAAGAGCTCATCAGAGGCTGAATATAGGGCTATCGGTGATGCCACTTGTGAGCTTCAATGATTGGTTTATCTAATGAAAGACTTACACAATCCTGTCCATCTGCCTATACTCCTATTTTGTGAGAATACAAGTGCAATCCATATAGCCAAAAATACTATCTTCCATGAGAGAACAAAACACATAGAACTTGATTGTCACATGCAATACAAGAGCTAAGGTGCATGCTGGTTTTCCAAGACTAATGCCAACATCAGCTTGCAGACATTCTTACAAAAAAATTGTTGATGCACCTATTTTCCAATTTATATTTGAAAGAATAGGGGTTAATTCTATTTTTCAGCAATCTAGCAGTTCAACGGCTCAATTAACAAAATGAAGTGATCAAGAAGTTCGAGTTTCACCCCATTCAGCTTGAGGGGGCTATTGGAGATAACAACTCAATTAACAAGATGAAGTGATCGAGAAGTTGATTAACTACTCATTGAGACATAAATCAAACACGTTGACTCAATTTTATTGTACTGATTAAATCAAAAAATCAGAGTTGATTACATGCTTTTTCCCTTTCCAGTACTTTCTCCTCATTAATGGTGATGAACACCCGTCATTACTGAAACTTTCTCTTTTCTTGTTCATTTTTCAGCCTTGATTAAAGTTTTCTTCAGCAACTGATGCCTGCGGTATTATATTTACTTTCCCTGGAGAGTTGGAATTGGATGACCCTAATAGAGTATATGTGTTTCATGCTCATTGGTATGTTGTTTAGTTATATATTTAATCAACCTATTGTCATGAAATATCAATTTTTCTTTTGCTATCCAGACAGACTACTGAAAAAATCAGCTGCCTCATAATCAATATGTTATAAAACGGATGGAGATAACTTCAGATGCAAGAAACAGAAACAAAAGCAATCAAACATAAACAATCAAAGGAGATAACAGAAACAAGAAGAACACAGATTTAACGTGGAAAACCCCTCAGTGGGAGGTAAAAAAACCACGGGCAGAAAAGAGATATTTTATTATGCACTGAATTTTTACAGATTTCAACACACACAGACAATGAGACAACAACTGTATTTATAGGCACAAATCCCTAAACCCTAGCCGCAAGGAATCTTTGTCTGATGTACCATAAATACCCCTACATGTGTCCTCCTTTTAATGACACTGTATAGCTGTCACATAACAGAATTATCAGATGTGGGACCCTGTTGTATTCCAGTACTCAGCAGACTATCACCCTGCTGATAGTTACCCTGCTGACAAAAGCTCAGTAGACTCCACCCTACTGATGCACAGAATTGAATACACTTCTCAGTTGTCCATCACACAGCTGAGTCTTCAGATTGGTTCCACCAGATGTAGAGTTTAAGTCACTTTACTGACAAATCTCCACCTTGACTTCAACTCTCACTAGAGTCAAACAGATTGCATAACCAGATGTACTTGTACCAGATGCATTCGTCAATGCCAGATGTACTTGTACCAGACTATCTCCACAGTATCCACTCCACTGATCTGCCCTCAGTAGAGTTTCCAAAAAACAGATTACAAGCTTTGAATATTCAGTAAGTCCAGGCAAAGCTAGAACTTACTCTGCTGAACTGGTTTGGTGAACATATCAGCAGGATTCTCCTTTGTGCCAATCTTCTTCACTACAACCCTCTTCTCATTCCTCAAGAAATGATACCTGACATCAATATGCTTGGTTCTCTCATGATGAACCTGATCCTTGGCCAAACATATTGCACTAAGACTGTCACAATACATATCAGCCTGATCTTGATGCAACCCCAAATCACTGACTAGCCCCTTCAACCAGATACCCTCCTTAGTTGCTTCAGTAAGAGCCATGTATTCTGCTTCAGTAGTTGATAAGGCTACTGTAGCCTGAAGAGTAGCTTTCCAGCTGATCACTGCATTTCCCAATGTAAACACATAACCAGTCATTGATTTTCATCATCAAGATCACTGCGATAATCAAGATCACAAGAACTTCGTGACTGCACAAGATCACCTCCATAAATGAGACCAACATCACCGTACCTCTCGGTGCACTGAATATCCTTTTAATGACTTTCGGTGTTCCTTTCGTGTTGAGCCATAAAACTCGCCGACAACACCGATCGCTCGAGCCAAATCAGGCCTAGTGCAAACCATGGCATACATCAAACTGCCAACTGCACTAGCATAGGGAACTCTTGACATATACTCCTTCTCTTCAGCTGACTGTGAAGCATAAACAGACAAATAAACATTTGATGCCATAGGAGTATCTATTGGTTTTGCAGCAGACATCCCAAACTTGGCCAGTATCTTCTGCACATAACCCTGCTGAGACAAGAACAATTTCTTCTGACTTCTATCTCTCCAGATCTCCATCCCCAAGATTTTCTTGGTTGCACCCAAATCCTTCATTTCAAATTCAAAGACTAAGAAGGTTCTTTGATTTTGAACATCGACTTCCTTGTTGCGACTATCGACATGTCATCCACACATACAGACAAGATAGATATATGATCCATCTTTCAAACAGATCAGTAGTAAACACAACCGTCATATGGACTTCGTTGTAACCTTCTTTGAATCATGAAATCATCAAACCTTTTATACCATCGCCTTGGAGCTTGCTTCAAACCATACAATGATTTCTTCAACTTGCAAACATAATTTTCCTTGCCGGGAACTTGAAAACCTCAAAGTTGTGTCATGTATATCTCCTTATCCACCTCACCATGTGTAGAAAAGCAGTTTACATCTAATTGCTCAAGTTCCAGATCTGCTTTGGGCCACCATTGCTAGTAACACCCTGATTGAAGTGTGTCGACCTTTGGTGAAAATATTTCATCAAAGTCAACCCATTCCTTTTGATGAATCCTCTTGCAACCAAACGTGCCTTATACGACCCTTCGCGCTTTGTTATTCCTTCCTTTTCTTGAAAATCCATTTACAAGTCACAACTCCCTTGTCAAGAGGTCGTTTGACTAATTCCCAAGTCCGATTCTTCAACAATGACTCCATTTCATCTCCTATGGCAAAGATGCCACTAGGATGCTTCATACATGTCATTGCTTCCCTGTAAGTAGTAGGTTCAACAACCTCTACTTCTTCAAAGAACTTGGAGTGCATATCCAAAGCAAAATCATCATATCCATATATCTCCTGGAGGTATCCCAACATTAGATCTTCTAGGCTCTTTGGCGCCTAGACTCGATGATCAATGTTTGTATGACGCCTCGCCGAGGTCTCGATGGTAAGGCTTGGATCGGATCGGTTCATTATCCGGACAAGATATAGTGTTGATTTGGATCCACCGATTGTTGCATATCAATAGATTCCACCAAGCTCCACCTGTTTCTCAACACTATCGATTCAAAGATGGTTTCGCACTCGATGAGACCTCTCCATCGATGAGTTTAACATAGAATTTTCATCAAACACAACGTCCCTGCTGAGGATTACTCTGGACTCTGCTGATGACCAAATCCTATATCCTTTCACTCCATCACCATACCCCACAAACACTCTTCTTGGCTCTTGGCTCCAACTTCCCTTCACTAACATGATAGTAAGCTGTACTTCCAAAAACCCTTAGAACTGAGTAGTCAGCAGGCTTGCCTGACCACATCTCAAATGGTGTCTTGGGATTGATTCCTGTGTGAGGACTCCTGTTGATTAAGTAGCAAGCTGTCTTAACAGCCTCTGCCCAAAATCTCCTTGATAAACCTGCTTGAGAAAGCATACATCTTGCCCTCTCCAGTAGAGTTTGATTCATCCTTTCAGCTACACCATTCTGCCGAGGTGTATTCCTTACAGTATGATGTCCGGCAATGCCTCAAATTTGCACAAAATGAATCAAAATCCGTCAGTAATTTCGGACCATTATCTCATGCACGAAGCTTCTTGATTTTCTTGCCTAAGCGATTCTCCACTAGGGCCTTCCACTGCTTGAAGTTACTGAATGCATCACTTTTGTTCTTCATCATCATCACCCAAGTCATCCTTGAATAGTCATCTATGAATAACACAAAATATATGTGACCACCCAATGACTCAACTTTTGATGGACCCCAGCAGTCTGAATGGATATAATCAAGTGATGCCCTTGTGTTGTGCAACCCTGCTGAGAACTTACTTCTATGCAATTTTCCAAACACACAATGTTCACAAAAGTCCAGATTCTTGACCTTATATCCCCAAGAAAACCTGCTGAAGAAAGAACCTGCATGCCCCTTTCACCCATGTGACCAAGTCTCATGTGCCATAATTGAGTCTCTGAGAGATCGGTGAATCTGCTGAGATGCAACAAAGAAGAAGAGTGCAGATCTGATAGATCCTTGTAATATATACAAGGTTCCTCTTGATGCATTTGAGGACTACAATCGAATCTTTGAAGACATTCAATTTATCCATCTTCACCCTTGAAATTGAACCCCTTTGCATCAGAGTAGATCGAGAGATACCAAATTCTTGGTCATTTGTGGAACATGTCTTACATCCTTCAGTGAACAGAATTTACCATCCTCTCGTCCATAACTTTCTTGAGCCAATTCCCACAACTTTGCAAACCTTGCTATTGGCCATATAGATCGACCACCATCCATCCGCTCATAAGTAGAAAACCACCACTGCTTGGACAAATATGGCGGGATGCTCCAGAATCAAGTATCCACACATCATTGTGGTGTGTAGAATCCCGCAACTAGAACCAGATCCTCATCAGATTGCTTAGCCAAGGCTGCCATTGTGCGAACTGCCTTCCTCGTTGCTTTCTTCTTCTTGGACAATTGGACTTCCAATGTCCCCGCTCGCTCCTTACAATTATTAGACATCAGTAGACTTAGGACTGTGGACCCGGACTTCTTTTTCTTCTTATGTCCATATCCTTTTCCACTATTCTTGCTAAAGCTACTAGCCCGAAGAGCTTCGACTATCTATCGTCCAAAGCGACCTTGTGTCTAAGCTCCTGGCATGTAAGGCGGACATCACATCCTCCAAAGCTCTGTGATCCTTTCCAACTATGAAAGACTGCACAAAGTTTTCATATGATGCCGGTAATGACACCAACAGGATTAGGGCTGCATCTTCATCCTCAATTTTAACATCAATATCCCTTAAATCAAGTAATATTGTGTTCAGCTGGTCCAGATGTTCCCTCAGTGGACTCCCTTCATGCATCTTCAAACTGAACAACCTCTGTTTCAATAACAACTTGTTGGTCGCTGACTTGGTCATATCTGAAGCTTTCAAGCTTCTTCCACAACTTGGTTGCGGTGTCTTCTCAAAGCAACCTCGGTGATAACATCATCGAGATAAGCACAACATGATGGTTGAATGTGCTTTCTCTTCCAGGATGGCATAATCTGGCCAGACTGTATTTGGTTTGTCGATAAAGATTCCACAAACCATGCTATTTCAACAATTGCACGCATCTTGATTTGCCACAGATCAAAACTGTTCCTTCCTCAGTAAATTTATCGATTTTTACGTTTCATCGACATCTTTCCTTGCTAAAGATTACAACTTTATCGAGATCCTAGCACCTTCTTTGAAGGTCTTGGTGAAGATGAAGTTGATCGTCTGACTATTTTCTCCGTAACCTTTCTCCGATACCACTTGTTATAAAACGGATGGAGATAACCGGATGCAAGAAAGCGAAACAAAAGCAATCAAACATAAACAATCAAAGGAGATAACGTGAAACAAGAAGAACACAGATTTAACGTGGAAAACCCCTCAGTGGGAGAGGTAAAAACCACAGGCGTAAAAGAGATATTTTATTATATACCTTTGAATTTTTATAGATTTCAACACACACGAGACAATGAGACAACAATCTGTATTTATAGGCACAAATCCCTAAACCCAGCCGCAAGGAATCTTTGTCTCGATGTACCATAAATACCCCTACACGTGTCCTCATTTTAATGACATCAGATAATTGCCACATAATGTAATTATCGGATGTGGGACCTCGATGTATTCCAAGATTTCATGAGACTATCACCTGGCCGATAGTTACCTGTGACGAAAAGCTTAGTAGACTCCACCCTACTGATGCACAGAATTGAATACACTTCTCAGCTGTCCATCACACAGTTGAGTCTTCAGATTGCTTCCACCAGATGTAGAGTTTAAGTCACTTTACTGACACAATATTTACGTACCATAGCAGATATAGTAGTCGATCGTATAGGAACATGTAATGATCCTCGCACTAATATACATGGCCAAAAAAAACCAAAATAATATTGTCACTACACATTAATAGATTATTGACCATAGAAGGACTCATTGAATGATGTTGAGTCTCACTCGCTCTTCAATGTTCTAAAAAAAGATATAGTAGCACAATTTTATGGTAATTTTGGGGATTGAACTTGGCCTCTAGACGAAGGTCGTTGCACTTTCTAATATATCAGTTATAGGGTTTGAATCTTCATTCCCCAATATAATAGAAAAAATACTCTTCCCTTCTTCCATTCCGCTCCCACTCTAACCCCCACCCCTACCCCTACCCTGCTCCCCCAAAAAAAAATTTAAAAAAAAATATGTTGTGGTAATTTCTAAGAAAAGATAGGGAAGGCCATACATTGTTATAGACTCAATATATAATCTTGATTTGAAGTTTTGTCCCTTCCCTTGTCTCTTACAGAGTTGCGTCCTTTCGAATCATGGAGTTAATTAAGTTGGCAATCGAGGATCTGTGGAAATAGAGGAAGCTCTAGTTGTGCAGTACGAGTAATATTCATGCTTTGCAAAGTTTCACGTTGCATGTTTTTATTATGGGTACTGCTACTCTCAGAGCAAATCTGCTCCGGCCAGAGCAGTTTTCCCAAATTGCCCTCCAATAGAAACAGCCTCTTATATACAAGGAAATATTTTTCTTATTACAGGGACCTAAATAATTTTGCAAAACTTTTGAAAATAGATAAAATAATGTTGTTTAAGTTAACGTAACATTATATTGTCGAACGATGTTCGTTTGTTTATTAAATAGAAATCATGATAGATATATATCCTTTATTTTCGGCTAAATTACAATTTTGATCCTCTAGACATGATTTTCGATTTTGGTCCTGATTTTTCTCCGGCGACAATTTTAGTCCTGTAAGTGGTCTTTTTTTTGTAAAAATAGTCCTGAACGCCGGAAAGACCACTTACAGGATTAAAATTGGTCTTTTCCGACGACAATTTTAGTCCTGCAAGTGGTCTTTCCGACAACAATTCTATTTAAGAAATTCTTAAATAGAATTTGCACCACACCATGATAATGTACGGGACATAACATGGTATATAAGGATTGTTTACATGTTACACTATAACACATTTTATCAAACTTCTCTACAAGAACAACGAATTTAAGCAATGAATTCATTACACCAACAATGAAGATAAGTGGTGAATCTCTCTTTTTAACGTAGTGAATTCACTATGCTTGTAGATCAACATAGTGAAATCCACCGTTGATGTAATAATTTGACTGGATTTATGTACTCAAGCTAATACTTAAAAATAATTGTCAGGGACCCAGGGTGTTCTAATAAAAGATGTTTTAGTTATCATTCATGCACCGTATCTAAATCCTTGACCGGTTCGATTCTCTAAGAGGCGTCATATTTTGTCTCAAAAACGATTCATGGTTGTTTGGTTAACTGAATATTTAGCCTAAACATATTGGGTTTATGCATGGAAAGATTCATGGTTGAACGATTTGAAAGATAACAAAATTATACCTTCCCAACGTCTGACACATTCTAACATTAGCGAATAGACAAAATCCACAATTGCTAGAAGAAATAACTCTGAATAATGACAAATAAACACCAAGAAATTTTATTGCTAAAGAACGAAAGAGCTGAAATAATATACAAGTTGGAAAACTGGAAATAAAAGCGTAAGGTGTTTTTTTTAACCGGTACAAACGCCTTTATATAAAAGGCTACCATTGACGTAAAAACCGACACTTTATATAATTCAACTCTATCCAGGCAAAAGAGAAAAGATAACCTTTATCCCTTATTCTTCAACCGACTTAAAATTCCGAATTGTTCACACCGAAGTCTCGGATCAATACCGAACCTTCGAGGATATTGCCGAAGGTTCCTTTGGTCTTCTGAAAAGCTTCAGGCCAGCTTCACTCTTCAAGCCCAACTACATCTCTTTTACCACTCGAACTAGATGTCCAGCTTAGCCCATCGTTCACTCCAACAATCCGGAAACTGTCAAGAAAATTCACACTAAACGAGTAGATTTCGAATATCAACAAATATAATATATAAAATGTACCAAAAATACGTATAAAAAACAATACAAGTTAACCTAATCATGACCACCACACATTTAGCTGATATAACCCATGATTTCACATATTTTATTTCATTAAACGCACAAATACGAGGTAAATTGATGGTAAAAATGTCATAGAGTTGATTCACACCACCTATATTGTTCAAAAGGTTACACTAATGGTGCATACAATCGAAGGATAAAGTGGTGTCAAGCTTGGCCCAATCAATCGAAAGTTTTTTTAAAAAGTTTTGTGCAAACAACTCAAGCAATGCTCTTAAGCACGAGCCTAATCTGCATTAAACCTGCTAAGAAAGAAAAAAAACGAGATACGTTTGATTCGATTTCTCTATGGTACGTAGACAGCTTGATAACTTACTCCAAGTTAAGTCGTACCAAAAAAAAATAAAAAAATTGGCATCTAACGAAAATGGGTGGAAACATTGAATGAGAAGAAAGAATAATAAAATTTGGGAGTGTCTTTTCACACAAATGTTGTTTTACACTTGCCAAGGGCGAGAGTGGGCTTCGTTTGGATATTTAACATGCATATCATTCTGACCATAATTGAGTCCAGAAAATGTATATTATTCTGCCCAGATTATAGTATGGTTTTAATCTATTTTACGGACCTTATTTGGGTAGGAATAATTTTGTTTGTTTTTTTGTGGGGGTTGTTTACACGCTCTTTAAATGCGTGTGAGAATCTGTTTTTATTTGAAACTCGTTTCTGAAGCGGTTCGGACCATCATACAGGCCAAAAACATTATATTTTCCGGACCAATGTTTGGTCAGAATATAACCCGGCAGAATAAAAATTTTGAAAACGTATCGGACCATCTTAAGGGCCGAACATATAAAGTTTTCCGACCACGCCGGGTCGAGAATAAGCGAACAGCGTTTTTAAAGTTTTCTTCTTAAACAAGACACTAATTTATTGGGTTATTACCATCTTTTTTTACTATCCCTCTTTTTATACACAAGAAAATTAGAAACTTTTTTAGGGGAAAATTAGAAACTTTTAGAGGATTGATCAATCAAATCATGGATCAATCACAAGTTAATGGTTGAAGTTTATGTCAAGGACGCATTACGTCTTCGGTAGAAAAATCAATACTTTTGGTGAAAATCAATCATATGGAGGAAAATCAAAATGTAAGCAACTATTACCTTATCTTATTTTGTTCTTATTACCCATTTGACATTAAAAATGTCTTCTTTTTCATTTTGCCATTGTTAAGCATTGGGTTTGGTTGGGAGAAGGCTGCAAATCTGCAGCAATTTCGTCAGATTCTTTCTGCCCATAAGTGGGTCCGAATATTCTGAACATCCTGACTACTTTGAGGTCAGAATTATAATATTTGGTGTGAAACTTCTTAGATAATTTCTGACCACAAGTGGGTGTAATATTATAACATCCCTGACTACTTTAAGGGCAGAGGTATAATTTATAGTGTTAGAAAAAATATGAAATGTCTACAAATTAATTGCTTGAACTTTATTATGTTTTTAAGGCTTCTTCGGCTTGCAACAACCCGAATTACATTTCATGTGACTACACGCAAGATTTTACGACAAACCAAGTAAGTTGAAGTTTATGTTTTACACTACATATGTCATATAAGTAAGCTACAAAACTATAAGTAATCATGATATATCTATAACGCTTGTAGGTATTCGAGAGTAGAAAAGAGCTCTTGGCATGGGTCCTTGCAATTGCCCGAGCTAATGGTTTCGTGACAGTCATTACTAATTATGTGAAGGTAGGGGGAGACAAGACACCTCAATTGTACTTGGGATGTGAGAGAAGCGGACGATACAGACCTCAATCTGGTAAGGAGGGTGGTGTCAGCCTAAGTAGGAAAACGGGCACAAAGAAGTGTAATTGCCCTTTTAAACTACAAGGGGTGAATCAAGACGGTGTTGATAGGTGGAAGTTAAGAGTTTGGCATGGAACGCACAATCACGAAATGGCAGAGAATTTAGAAGGGCATGAGTTTAGTTGTCGGTTGACAGGTCCGCAAAAGGGTCTTGCACGTACAATGTCGAAATCACCGGGGATCAAGCCACGACATATCATGAGTTCGATTCAACAAGAGTTTCCCGAGAGCACACCTAATGTGAAGAGCATTGTGAATATGAGGTACAATGACAAGAAGACAGAAATGAGTGGTTTGACAAGAATGCAGTTTCTGCTTAAGAAGTTACGAGATAATCATTACGTTGTGTTTTTCCGACGCGATGAGGGTGAAAACAAATTGACTGACATAATCTGGGCGCACCCGACTGCACTCCAATTGGTTCGAAATTTTCCATGGGTTCTTATAATGGATTGTACATATAAGACAAACAAATACATGCTCCCTCTATTCGAGTGTGTAGGTGTGACATCAACATTGCAGACATTCTCTGTGGCACATGCCTTTATTAGTAGCGAGAGACAAGATAGGCTTGAATGGGTGCTCAACCACATCCGCTCTTTCTTATCTGAGGATCAGATGCCGAGGTGTATAGTCACGGACAGGGACATTGCATTGATGAATGCGGTGAAATTAGTGTTTCCAACTTCGGCGCAACTTTTATGTATATGGCACATCAATGAGAACATCACTGGGAATTGCAAAAAATATTTCCCTAGCGAGGAAGGTTGGCAGGCATTTATTTTGGCTTGAAAGCAGGTGTTATACTCTCGGTCTATTTCGGCGTATTACAATGCAGTTTCTCAGCTCACGACTCAATACGCCGATTACAAGGATGTGTTAGGGTACTTACAGGGGACGTGGCTCGCCCCTCACCATCAGAAGTTCATCCAGGCATGGACTGATAAGATTTTTCACCTGGGAAATACAACCACACAGAGGTACAACCAATATATATGTAAGGTGGAGAATATTTTTATTGTATATACTTGATTTAATGTGTATAATCTTTTTTGTTATAGGGTGGAAGTATCCATGCATTGATGAAGAAGTATATTGAAAATTGTAAGGTGGATCTTGTAAGTGCATGGATGAGCATACACGATGCCATAATGACGCAACATTCCAAAATTAAGGAATCCTTCGAGCGTTCAAAGATACTTCCTCGCCATGTGTATGCTGCAGAGAGGATGTATGATTTACTTCGTGGAAAAGTGTCCGAGGAAGCACTTGAAAAACTACAAAAACATAAGAAATTGGCCACGAAGGACTTGGAATCGGGAGGAGGAAAATTTTTGTAGTCCTTGCCCAATCATTGCAACGAAAGGCCTTCCTTGTCGTCATGTTATTGCAAATTGGATTACTCATGGTATAATGATTCCATTGGAGTCCATACATCCTCATTGGCGTTGTCTTTCGATTCATGCACCAACGGTGAGTCAAAGCGTCGAGTAATCTGATTGAAGAAATGTCACGAGCACTTCAACACATGGATGAGGCACAACAATGTGCCGTATTCCAAATGTTGATCGAATACATTTATCCATCACAGAGCAATCTAAGCGAGCCAAAGAGAAAGAGAACAATCGCGGAAGACCACGTAGCCATTCTGATCATAGTACGAGACGTGACCTTTCATGGTTTGAGATGTCTGGTCATGGTTCCAATTCTTTTGTGGATAGTGGCATAAGTTTCGATAGCCCAGGACAAGGTTCGGGATCTACAACATATGTTCCTGGTGCGACACCTACATCGAAACCATACGTGCCCAATGAAACTCTGAAATCAAAGGCAACTACTGGACCGAAACCATATGTGCCCAATGAAACTCCGAAATCAAAGGCAACTACTGGACGCCGCGGACGTGGTAGAGGCCGTGGTTGTGGACGTGGTCACATGGATTGGAATCCTCACTACATATTTACCGTGCACAGTGGGGTCCATTTGCTTGGATCTTTATAGATGATGTCACGGATGTCGCCGGTGATGGTCATGCATGGTTCGAGATGTGTAGGCGCCCTCCTTGGAAATGGAGAAGGGGCATGGAGGCAAGTAAGGCGTGATCTTATTCGAGATTTGGAGGAGCATGAGGCATTATATGCATCATGTTTTAAGGAGAAAGGTTTTGTTCAGGAATTGATCCGAATATGTAGATGTTCCGCAACACCAGCTCCCCGGTCGCACTGGATTGATTTTCCATCACTTGGCCCTGTGATTGCATCGTTTTATGATGTTGTTGTTCACTCAATTTCTTCTGGGGCGTGTTACACTTATCTGCCCATGAGATCTGCTCCGATTCTGTGGAGGCAAGGGTCATATTACTTTAGGATTTGTTAACGGCAATCATTGGGTTCAGGTACATAAGCTATATTCTCAAATACAATAAAATGAAATACTATTATGTTTTGCTTTTTATGTGTAATGATTCTTGATTTGGTTTATCACAGGTCGTTTGGAAGGAACCACATCCAGTCCCTCCAATATTTGGAATTTGCTTAGAACGACGACACGATATAGCACAAGGATGGGAGGACGCTTACCATGATAGCATACAACAATGGCGTGACATGTTTCGGGCATAGATTTCATATTATATAGTGGCATGTTTCATAATTTTCACGTGAGAAGAGTGTAGTGGCTTGAGTGTGGTGGTGGAATGAATCATGCGGGTGAACAGTCATACAATAGTGCTCTTATTTTGTTGTTGTTATCCTGACCCAATACTAGTCAGAATGTCTAGTGTATTCCCTTCTCAAAAACAGTCGAAAGGCGTTCATCCCAAAACCGAGTCCGAAAAACTTCAAACATTCAACCTAAAATGTGGTCAGAATCAACCAGTGTAAAACTATAAATTTGAGGACTTAACCATATGGAAACCTTCCAACGTTTAACCATCTGTAAAGCTCTTAAACATCTGTAAAACTATAAATTTTGACCCAATTCCAACTTTTGATTGTGGTGGTGGTGGAATGAATCATGCGGGTGAACAGTCATACAATAGTGCTCTTATTTTGTTGTTGTTATCCTGACCCAATTCTAGTCAGAATGTCTAGTGTATTCCCTTCTCAAAACAGGTCAGAAAGACGTTCTGTCCAAAACCGAGTCCGAAAAACTTCAAACATTCTACCTAAAATGTGGTCAGAATCAACCAGTGTAAAACTATAAATTTGAGGACTTAACCATATGGAAACCTTCCAATGTTTAACCATCTGTAAAGCTCTTAAACATCTCAGTAAAACTATAAATTTTGACCCAATTCCAAATTTTGATTGTGGTGGTGGTGGAATGAATCATGCGGGTGAGCAGTCATACAATAGTGCTCTTATTTTGTTGTTGTTATCTCGACCCAATTCTAGTCGAATGCCTAGTGTATTCCCCTTCTCAAAGCAGTCGAGAAAGACGTTCTGTCCAAAACCGAGTCCGAAAAACTTCAAACATTCTACCTAAAATGTGGTCAGAATCAACCAGTGTAAAACTATAAATTTGAGGACTTAACCATATGGAAACCTTCCAATGTTTAACCATCTGTAAAGCTCTTAAACATCTCAGAAACTATAAATTTTGACCCAATTCCAAATTTTGATTGTGGTGGTGGTGGAATGAATCATGCGGGTGAACAGTCATACAATAGTGCTCTTATTTTGTTGTTGTTATCCTGACCCAATTCTAGTCAGAATGTCTAGTGTATTCCCTTCTCAAAACAGGTCAGAAAGACGTTCTGTCCAAAACCGAGTCCGAAAAACTTCAAACATTCTACCTAAAATGTGGTCAGAATCAACCAGTGTAAAACTATAAATTTGAGGACTTAACCATATGGAAACCTTCCAATGTTTAACCATCTGTAAAGCTCTTAAACATCTGTAAAACTATAAATTTTGACCCAATTCCAAATTTTGATTGTGGTGGTGGTGGAATGAATCATGCGGGTGAACAGTCATACAATAGTGCTCTTATTTTGTTGTTGTTATCCTGACCCAATTCTAGTCAGAATGTCTAGTGTATTCCCTTCTCAAAACAGGTCAGAAAGACGTTCTGTCCAAAACCGAGTCCGAAAAACTTCAAACATTCTACCTAAAATGTGGTCAGAATCAACCAGTGTAAAACTATAAATTTGAGGACTTAACCATATGGAAACCTTCCAATGTTTAACCATCTGTAAAGCTCTTAAACATCTGTAAAACTATAAATTTTGACCCAATTCCAAATTTTGATTGTGGTGGTGGTGGAATGAATCATGCGGGTGAACAGTCATACAATAGTGCTCTTATTTTGTTGTTGTTATCCTGACCCAATTCTAGTCAGAATGTCTAGTGTATTCACTTCTCAAAAGCAGTCGGAAAGGCGTTCGTCCAAAACCGAGTCGAAAAACTTCAAACATTCTACCTAAAATGTGGTCGAGAATCAACCGAGTGTAAAACTATAAATTTGAGCACTTAACCATATGGAAACCTTCCAACGTTTAACCATCCTCAGTAAAGCTCTTAAACATCTGTAAAACTATAAATTTTGACCCAATTCCAACTTTTGATTGTGGTGGTGGTGGAATGAATCATGCGGGTGAACAGTCATACAATAGTGATCTTATTTTGTTGTTGTTATCCTGACCCAATTCTAGTCAGAATGTCTAGTGTATTCCCTTCTCAAAACAGGTCAGAAAGACGTTCTGTCCAAAACCGAGTCGAAAAACTTCAAACATTCTACCTAAAATGTGGTCGTAATCAATCAACTTGAGTGTAAAACTATAAATTTGAGGACTTAACCATATGGAAACCTTCCAATGTTTATCCATCTGTAAAGCTCTTAAACATCTGTAAAACTATAAATTTTGACCCAATTCCAAATTTTGATTGTGGTGGTGGTGGAATGAATCATGCGGGTGAACAGTCATACAATAGTGCTCTTATTTTGTTGTTGTTATCCTGACCCAATTCTAGTCAGAATGTCTAGTGTATTCCCTTCTCAAAACAGGTCAGAAAGACGTTCTGTCCAAAACCGAGTCCGAAAAACTTCAAACATTCTACCTAAAATGTGGTCAGAATCAACCAGTGTAAAACTATAAATTTGAGCACTTAACCATATGGAAACCTTCCAACGTTTAACCATCTGTAAAGCTCTTAAACATCTGTAAAACTATAAATTTTGACCCAATTCCAACTTTTGATTGTGGTGGTGGTGGAATGAATCATGCGGGTGAACAGTCATACAATAGTGCTCTTATTTTGTTGTTGTTATCCTGACCCAATTCTAGTCAGAATGTCTAGTGTATTCCCTTCTCACAAACGGTCAGAAAGACGTTCTGTCCAAAACCGATTTTGAAAAACTTCAAACATTCTACCTAAAATGTGGTCAGAATCAACCGGTGTAAAACTATAAATTTGAGCACCGAGTCTGAAAAACTTCAAACATTCTATCCAAAAGTTGGTCAGAATCTACCGCTGTAAAACTAAATTTGAATGCCAAAAGTGGCAACGATGATTATTCTGACCCACGCAAATCAAAATTTCAAGTGTATTCCATTCCCACTAGAAGTCAGAAAGACTATCTTACTACAAGTTAGTCTGAAAAACTTCCAACATTCTACATGGAATCTGGTCAGAATCAACCAGTCCGAAAAATAAATAAATTAAAGGCTAAAGTAAGTGGCTAAAAAAAGAGACTTGTTTCAGGAAACTAAAGTAACTTTCATGAAAGCATCACATGAAAAATAGTATTAAGAACAACTTCCATCACCAAAGTAACATAAAAATGTCAAATACTCCACATAATGCAAGCTAACATCTAAAATCCCATGGGAAATCGTAAAACATTGTTACCCAGAATATAATCACTTAAAATATAATCTTGTAACACAAACACAAAACGATCTCTACATTAAGTTTCATGATCTCTCGGTGGGTCATCTTTATCATCCTCCATTGGTTCAATCACGTTTCATTGTCTCTCGTGGGGTCGAGATAGAACATGGTCGGTTCGTGTTTTTTCCGATTTTAAAACCGAACCATTTTATACGGTTTCAAATTTTGAAACCAAACTAGAACGGTTTCGAGGACGTAAACCATTTGTTGGTCCGGTTTGGTTCAACAGTTCGGTTTTTTACGGTTTTCTTTAACAATTAAAATTAATGATAGAAAATCACAAATTGCCTCGTGACAACAAATGATAATATATGTAATACATTAGTACTTATTATGTCGATAAATCCATTGAGATGATTTAACAAATGTTTTATATTTAACTAATATCTACTCATGCGAATTTTAAAGATAAAAAACCAATCATACTTCAACACCATCCAACACAAATGAACTCGACACCTACCATTGAATTCACAAGTTTGGGACAAACAAGATAATGAAAGAGTCATTTCTTACTCATTTCAATTCATCAATTAATCATCAACTTCAAAATATACTAATAATGAACTAATCGTTATATTATTGAATCATATATAAATCTCAAAATCCATTTGACAAAATAATATTTTGAGTATGGTCAAGGAGAAAGATGAGTGCATTTGTTCCATAAGTAAGTGCGAGAGATAAATTAAAGATAATTAACTTTCACACATTTCAAACGAAACAAAACATGTGATATAGTTTTGGACTTCATTTAGTTAGAAACATATTCGCTCATTTTATTTTCTCCATAACACCAACTCGATTTTGATTATCTCAACAATGTTAGTATCAACATAATCTAATTATGAGCAAATAAAAGACAAACTTATATAAAACTAATGTCTCATATAGATGCATTTATTTATATAAGATGTTAAACCTAACAAAAATGACAAATCGGAAAATGTCCACGATGAAGTTTATCAACATCATTAGAAGAAGTAAGTTAGACAAATAAGCATTCACATATTCCAAATATCGGTGATGAGAAGTAGAAAAGAAGAAGAAAGATTTAGCGGTGGTGAGTTGTGACCCGAGCGTATGCTTCGGGATTCTTTTCAATGATTGGAAATTAAAGACAAGTGCAGTGAAATGATCAACAAAATATGAATCTTTAGGATATGAGATTAGTAATTGATCATTAAAACATTACAAATACCAAGTTTAAACATGTTGAGTTGGATGAAAAAAGCACATTGATGTTTTAAAGTATTAGTAGATGTAGGTATGTGTGTGTGTGTGTGTGTATATATATATATATATATAAAATCCGGTTTAGTCCGGTTTTAAGCGGTTTTAATTTTTAAAGTTGGAACCAAATTGTTTTTAACGGTTTGGTTTTTACAATACAAAATCGACCAAAAACACACGGTTTATATCTTTCCGGTTTGGTTCGATTTGGTTCGGTAGGTTGGTTTGGTTTCGGTTTTTGTTCACCCCTATCCCTATCACCTCCATTGGTTCAAACACAGCCGAGTTCACAAGATTGATCACATCCGTAACCGTCTTCTTAAAATCTCTGACGGTCGCTTTGGGCTTATAAAGTGTGTCTTCCAACATGTTCTTGACTCTACTAAAAATGCGCAACTGAAGAAAACAAAATCAACGATGCATTAGTTGAGCTAAAGACAAAATCTAGCAAGCCACGACATATTTAAGTTTTTACCTCTCGGGTGGGTATAGGGGCTCCACGACCTCATAATTTTTCTCGGGCAACTTTTTGAGGTGAGCAGAGGTAATAGTATGAGCCCCGAACCATGTCTCATAATCGGGTGAGCAATCATGTGGATGGACAACCTTTGGTCCCCGAGCCTCGCTTGTAATTAAATGGTCCTTCCACCGTTCATAGTTTCTTTCAGGCTCGTCATGCGTTACACTGTAAACCTTGAAGTTTGCCTTTGTACGGTCGCATTTAACAGCTCCGAGTGGATCACGAGGCACAAGTGAACATGCCCGAATCGGCGTGCAACCCGATCTGGATGATAGGGCTCTGTCACATCTACAGCCCTAAGACAACCACTAAACCACACAATATCACTTAGGTCGTCTTGATTCGCATGGTATGGCATCCAAATTACCTTTTTCGGAAAAAAAATAGTTAGGACAATTGATAGAGCAAGAAAAAAAATACATGAATCGGTACAAGAAAGTAAAGGACACGATATCATAAATGCTACATAATGTTACCTGTTCCTTTTTAAGACCATTAATAAGAGCTCTAATACTTTTCAAACGAATAGGTCCACACTTCTTAGATTGACTTGGATCAGGTTTCCAACGTTCCGACCTAGGTTTCGTAAAGTCAAAGTTTTCATCATGCTTTACTTGAAATGTTGGGAAGCGCTCATATATCCATGCCTAAATTTTTTTATAAGATAATATGAAGTCAGATGCTAAAGTTGCTGAAGGGAAATATGAACAAAAATAAAAATACAGATCACCAGAAAAGTTACTAATACGTATCTGACTTGTTCACAATATATGTTGTATCATGGAAGGATAATGAAGGACAAGAAAGTATGATTCAAACAAAAAAATACCTGCATAAGCGTCAAATAACCAGATATGGACGCGGCATCTATTCGGGATGCACTGCCCAACTGATGATAAAGATATGCCAACGCAGCCGCACCCCAAGCGAACTTACCATGTGCTTTGATGTCCCGTAGGAAGTCAAGATAAATCAAGCTAACCTGGGTGCCTGACTTATCAGGAAATATAGTGCACCCCAAGAGACAAAGTAGGTACCCTCGAACAGCACAATCAACTACTTCAGGATTTTCATTCATACTTTTTCCTTCAAGATATTTACTAAGCCAATCCATTCGAACAAATTTGCCCTTGGTAAACTTCATCTCCTCTAATGTGTCTTCTTTAGGTATGCCTAGTAGTTCTTCGCACCATTGAAGCACATCAGCTTTTGTTACACCCTTCTCTTTTGATACACTCTTCACACGACCAATTGCTAAACCCGTTATTGGTAGTCGAGTAATATGCATCACATCTTCCAACGTTATAGTCATCTCGCCGAAGGGTAGGTGGAAAGTGTTTGTTTCAGGCTGCCACCTTTCCACAAACGCCGATATAAGCGCCTTATCCACGCTCAAGAACGATGCATCAACCAATGCATACAACGGGCTTTTCTTAACCGCAGCTTGAAAATCGCTACACTCTGTATCGACATTCCATTCGTGGAGTTTGGTGGTGTGTTGTTTCATTTCAAGAACTTTCCTTTCCTGTGAATCAAAAGACCAATTGCCAAAAACAATTCGTGCCAAATTAGGACAGTGACTTAATAAAATCAAGAATGTAGGCAACTAAATAAATAATCAAAATAGATTTACATTAAACCTTCTCACCTGACCAAGCATAATGCGTTCCCCAATATGATGCTTATAGCTTTTTAGAATTTTGACTCTAGTGTCAACATTTGGGTCATCATCATCTTGTATCGGACTCATAGTTGCTTCATCACCATCACGTGTCGGAATCACATTTGGTTCTTCACCATCATGTGTCAGACTCACATCTGGTTCATTATCAACATGTTCCCGACACCTACTTGCTTCTGAAACATCGAATGCGTCAGACTCACTTAGGATCGTAGTAGCTTCACCTGACAACTCATCTGCTTTACGCTTGCGATACGAAGCAGTTTGCCGGACACGTTCATCAATCTTCTTCATAGCATTAGAAGGGACAGCTGCCACACGTGACTTCTGTTGTCTAATAACGGTTTTTCTAGCCGAATTCTTAGTACGAGCCATTACCTGCTTAAACATGCCCATGGAATTAGGAAATAGTATGAGTAACTCCATAGTGTCTTACCCTTTTTGGTTACCTAACTCAAGACAGGTAATCTTTAAGGGATATCTCCATACAGAATTTCTATCAAAGAGATGCTTTATTTTTTTACACCAAAAGATGATGACAGCAAATATGTACATGTTGACTGTCATGACCTTTAGTCCATGTTTCAAAAATTCATACAGTTACACTCAACAATAAATGATGACTACAAAACATAGTGGCCATTTTCTTTGTTTGTACCGCAGCTGTTTATATCAGCGCATTATCTGTAGCCGTTTTTGTTATCTCCACCACCACAATTTCAACAATAATTGCAGCTCTTATTGCTACAGGTACATCTTATGAATCATTTCTCTCCCCCCCCACACAGTCACAAAACACACGCAATCAGTGAAACATAACAAATTTTCTGTTGCATCAGGTTGGATAGGTTTCTTTTGGGCTATATTTCTGGGGACCAAGAAAGCTGTACACTTTTCTGGATGACTCGAAAAATTCATACAGTTACACTAAATCATATTCATAGCTTAAATTATCTTGGAAATAATAAGTAGCCAGAATAAAGCACTAGAAAAATTAGAAAACAGGTAGCATATCTAACTGCCAATTCTCAAACTCTAGGTCAGCAACAGCGTACATGCACGATCACACACATATAGACGACAGCTATCAAGCTAGTGCAATTTAGAAAAACATGAACATCAATAAGTTTGTACACCAGACACAATCAAAAGGATGTTCAGACAAAAACAACATAAGTTTCCTTAGGACTTGACAAATGCTACAAAGCACAATGAAGTAATGATGTTTTATGTGCCTCATGAAAAAGTTATGCTTAAGCAGCCTCGATGCGGTGAAGTAGCACTTAGCGCTCAAGCGCCAATAAGTGCCGTTTTTGACAGCTATGATTATTACCAAAACAACAGAAGATACAAAACAATCTCATCAAACCTATCATTCTATGATATGTGCACAGTATAACTGGTCCAATGCCTGTGAAGTCCTTAGTTAGAATTTCCTCTATTTAAGTATATACACCAAGTTTTATCTGACAGAAAAGTATACATCAAGTTGGTGCAGACTTGCAGGTCCCTCAATCATTGGTCTAATATTGTACCTTAAAGTAGGACACACACACACACACACATTTTTCCCACATGTTCATCTGTTGATCAAAACCTTTGTCAGCTGATTAGAAATTCAATCAAAAGTAAGATCCAGTTAGCCTCTCTAAACAAAAAAAAACTTCTGTTTTAGACCCACAAATTACCCATCCTCTTGAGTAAATTAACAAGATAGATATTCTCAAATGTCTCCAGTTTTCAAACAAGCATAAAGATGAAGTAATGATCAAAAAATCCATAGAGGACGAAAAAAACCCAACAACTTGTATGAATCATTAAACCGGCTTAGGAAGCTTGCGATTTGCTAATAATATTAAAATAAACTAACAATTTGCTGAACATCAAGTGGAAAACTGCTATCTTGTTCATCCACCTTCCTTCCAAACCCACCATATACCATTTCACATGTAGCAAAATTATAATTGATCTCAAATGAGTAACCAATCTCATCAGTCAATGCAGACAGAACCAAAAAGGAAAACATAAAGGACAGATAAGCATATACAGTATCAAGGCCAAACGTTATAACACAAATCTCCTTATTACACTAAACAGACGGTAAGAATAAAACTGCTATACAGGCAGCTTTAACAGCTCCGCATAAACCCTCTTCCAAAATCGCAGACAATTAAACGATTCCCGCAAAAAAAATAGAAGAAAGGGCACAGGGTTTCAGATTGGTAATCTGGAGGATGAGGAAGTTACCAGCGAGAAAGGTGGCTCAATGCCGGTGGAAAATGAAAAGACCCATTGATTTCTCGTGAAGAAGCCCTTCAATTCGCAGAGTGTTTAGGCTGACCATGGTGGACTCGATGTATATATCCAGAAAAATATGACTCCCGACGCGCCTATATTCTGACCACAATGGAGTAGGTATAATGTCCTACATTCTGACCAATTTCCGGTCAGAATGTAGGCGCGTAAATCACAAAAATAAGGGTAAAATTGGAAAACAAAAAACTGTGTTATAAGACAAAATTTTGTGTGAAAAGATATTTATATCAACACAGTTCCCTTTACGAAAAGGTAACATATGCATTGGGCACAAGATCTGTATTAACACGGTTCCCCTTACAAAAAGGCCAAGTTGGTAAAATGACATTGCCACCCTCAACTATAACCGGTGAAGCGTGTTCCATCCTGCCTGGTCTCACATATTCATTTTTGTGTGGGTGGGGGGGAAGGAGGGGGGGGGGTCAAATTGTTGTCATACTTTGATCAACTTTTCAATTACATGTCAAGTCATGAGGCTAGACAAAATAAGAAATTCTTAATAAATAGAATTTGCACCACACCGATGGAAAAGATAGGTGGCATTTAGAGAAAGATAAAAATGACACAAGCTTGGACAGGCACACTTAAATTTACTCTCTATTCAAACTTCTTGACTAAGGATAAGTCATTCAGCATCTTCTCAATTGCCTCATCATCAAGGGCGCGCCCTTTGTTCTGTAAACAGAAATGCAACGCAAGGAATACCTTTTGTCAAATTCTAATTTATCAACATAATATATATATATATAATGGGGTGTTTATATGCACCACCAGGATTCTACTACCTATACACCACACTACATGTGCATACACCAAAACAACCTTCAGAAAGTCGATTCTTAACCAGCAATCGACCTTCTGGAGGTCGTTCTGGTGTGGTGCACAGACAGTGTGGGGCACCGGCAACTTGGATATAGTGCAAATAGTGTCTCTCGCCCAATAGAATACAGGTTAGGAAACAGTGTTTAGGCTTCCAACTATTTCACTTTGTGCACATTTCTTTCCATTTGAATGAAGTGTTTTTGTCCATCTTCACTGTGCTCGTCACGATAAATGACATTTTATTCTACACCTGATACTCAATACAACCCGAAAACATTTTCCACCAAAATCTCTTCACTGAATAAGAATAAAGACAAATCAATTCATGTCTAAACGAGCATCTACGAATCAGAGCATGAATTTACGTGGATTTTATGTAAAACTGCGAGTGTCGCATGACATTATTATAAAATAAATATAATAAACTAATTCTACCATGTAAAACTACGACGGTCGTGTGACATTATTATTATTATTATAAAAAAAAACTTATTCTACTTGGTGAAAGAGGAATACCCTGATAGAAGGGACCAAAGTAATAGCTTCTTCCACAGTCTCCGGGCAAAGATTACCAAGGACACAGAGCTGCCAATTCAAACACAAACTCATGTTTCAACATTCTTACAAAAAAAAAAATAAATAAATAAATAAATAAATAAATTTCATCAGCACTTACCTCAAATTCAGCCAGCTGGTATCTGCTTAAGATTCTGTACACGTGTTAAGGATGAAAACAATCCTCAAAGAAAATACCCCAGCAACACGACTTACAGATGCAGTCCCATAGTTGTGTAAGTTACATAGACAACCATATGCAATGATCCTTGAAACAAGATTCAGGAAAAAATAGACAGAGACAACTAAATGCAACACTTGGAAGGATACTCCCGCACTTGCCTAACAGAATCAGGATTCTTGTAGCGACTGAAACGCTTAACATACTCCAATGACTTCTCAAAAACTCTGCAAGCAGACAAGAGTCCATGTTATTTACCATGTAAAAAACACTACAAACAGAGGAATACATCCCATTCTCGCGAAAAATGCACCATGTTGTGAAAACAATGACCAAATATTGGTTAGCCGTGAAATTTCTATGCATATCCTTAATTGAATCACAGACTGAACTAGGCAGAGCTTACTCGTTATACATTAAGTCTAATAAGCCCAACCTTACAAACTGCAAATATAGATTTTCTGTTTCCCTTGACTAACATGAACATCTACATGTTTCAAATGGTCAAGCTTTATATGCCAAAATATGCTGACCACAAAGACGCAGGACTTGGGGAACAAGAAAAAAAGGAAAAAAATAAGTTAAAAAGCATTTCAGTTTGCTTTATTTTTCGATTTGACGGAGATGTAAATTCTTAACTTGAGTTAATAGCCAAAAACCTCAGATATCATGGACTTCAAAGGAACTAATCACAGATCTATTTTATCTACACTGAAATTATTCTACACACACACAGAAACGACATATCTACACAGATAGATATCATATTCTAAGTGAGAAGAATGTTTGGGCATAATAGGCATATATTGATTTCTGTGGACATCATAGGAATTTGTACTAATCCGTGTGACACATGCACATACAGCCATGCATATGCGAGTTTTCTAGTACTTCAAATGAATTCTAATTACTTAGCAGTTAGCATTCACTCACCATACACTAAGAATATATATATATATATCCTACATATAAAGATGTCTCAATTCAACTTAGGCACAATCAAGGATATGCATGCTGCAAATACAAGCCTTAAACAAAGCAGAAGCTGGGAGGTGACATGTCCTTGGAATGTGAACATTCAAATGACAGATATGCAATTACGACAAGGAAGGTTATTTATTTCCCTTTATTTCCTTTCATTAGGACAAGAGCATGAAGATTGAGTATGATAAGTGCACCATACTTCTTCGTGACTTAATTAAACTCGAGTTTTTTAATGTGTATAATTAATAAATTACATTCTCCCTGAGAGCTTAAGCAATTAAGAGGATAATTTATCATAGTTTTAGAGCAAAGATCCCAGATTCAAATCTCACTAATGCCCTATTTGTTGAAAGGTAATACCACTTTACTGGTACGGCTTGTTCACATGCTAGCAGTGAGGTGTGTGTTAAAAATATGTGTAAGAAATTACACTTCCCGTGCAACATGTTAAGCTTTTAGGTGAGATGATTTATCAAGTTAGAGTTTATGTTGAAAGTGTCGTTTGGGGATCATATATGCGACCCTACAATGATATGCAATATACTATCAGCAAAAAGAAGATAGTTTAGAGTATCCTCTCATCCTAAAGATTGAACACGGCATGAATCAATGTAAGCAAAAAAAACCTCAAGTCCTTGTATACAATCACGAAATAAAAAGTGTGTGGCCAGTTGGCAGTAATACTAACTGTGACATTTGATTCATTGGATCGTCAGACATCTGCTGAAGCTGCTCGTATTTATGTTCCAGAATTAGAGAAACTTCACAATTCATCAGACATTTAGCCTTCAGAAACTCTGCAGAACATGAATCAAAGAAAAAGAGTGTTGAATATGTCATAGGTATGAGGAAAAAGAAGAGACATAAAACAAGAGAAAAAAAATTGGATACAACAGTTGCACATAGAAAGGAAGTAAGGTGTATTATTCAATTAATTTTCATCATTAGTTTACTGTATAAATTCCTTAACATAGAATCTGGAAAAATGAAAGCAGTGGCCCCCTTGTCCTCCACTTAATGTGTATATATAATAGACTGCCAAACAATTCAGTCCTAAATGCGAAAACCATGTTATATAATCAATATTCTCAGGCAACAAGCTCACCCTTTTGGAAGTCAGTAAAACGTTTGATTTAACCATGATGCAACATTACTTGGTAAATCCCAATTAGTAAATATTGCTTTTCTCATGATTTAGCTTATGATGAACAAACAGTTACTAAGAGCTATCCAATGTCTCGAACATAAACTGAAGAAAAATTAACATACAGAATCAAAGAAATAATGCCAAGAAGTATAATGTGTCATCATATCCTTGCTCTACCACATAAGACAGTAGTAATTATGGTCTTGACACTCTAACCAATATAACTCCACACTAGTATGAACTTTGATACTTTAGTTAAATGTTTGATTTATTAGCACTAATATACACTCGATCAGAATTGTGCCACCGTGGTATACAAGCCATAATAACAATGTTTCCAAAGCTAACCATGGCGATTGAGCTCCGATAGAGGAATTGAATACCTCATAAACAGAATGGGGACAAATCGTACTACCAGGGCATGAGATGTCGAGATTGGAACTTCAAAGCGGATACGGAGAAGAAAACCACAAGTTCCAAAAGGCGATGTACAAACACAAAAGTACTACCTCCGTACCATCCCTAAATGAGAGTCGTTTTAACTAAAAAAAATGTGTCCAATATATATAATAGTCATTTTAGAATACTGAAATATCATTTACTACATTTTCTCCTAAACCTACCTTTAATTGATCGTCCCAATATAAAACATCTGCATCAATGACAGTTAAAGGGTATTTTAGAGTTTAAAAACTAAAACTTCAGTCATCCACTTTCCTAGTCTCTGTGAAAACCTCTAAAACGACTCTTATCTAGGGACGCAGGCAGTAAGTAGTAGCAAAACGGGCCAAGTCTAAAGCAGAAACTTCCTATTTAACCATGAATATCCAGAATAGCATTCCTAATACCAAAACAACTGTAAATTTTTTATTTTACTTTATTTTGAAAAAGCCAAAATATGTATTCTAATGCAGATTAATGATACGCTGCATCCAATCATACATCTTTACTCATGTACCATAATGTCACATCAGACATAAAAAAATGGTAAAAAAAAATATTTCAAACAGAAAATTTTAAAGTGCGTTATCAAGCATTGAGGTATGCATGCAATACGAAGGCGGTTCAATTCACTATAGTGATGAATGGAAACCCGAATTTTATGATTGGTGTCTGCGAAAAATATGTGATTTGGTACAGGAAAAAAGCTCCGTATCAAGTAAATGTGTGTAACATATTCTCAAACCCTATCATTGATAATCAAAGATATCTAATCATGAATTCTCTAGTCCTTGTTACTTGGGGAGATCGAGAAGCTTCAAAGCAGGAAACTGAGAGTTTTATAAATCTGGGTTCACAATGCATGCCCTTGTTCCATTGCATGGAATGCACATTGACGAACTCCAACTTGCCTACATTCCCCTTTTTCTTACCCAAAACAAGATACAGAATAACACTGATGATATTATATTCGATTCAAATGTTTAGACAATAAGAAAGACCCAAAAATGACTTTCAGAATCATATTCCTGACCTCCGCCTACTTAGCTTCCCAATTTGAGTTTTAGTCACTCATTTTTCATATACTACATTATTAACATTTGCTTAGTACGCGTATCGATATATTTCTGTCATGCATATAGTTAGCTGTATGACATTTCCATACAGTGGTGTGCTTGACTTCAAATATCGTGCTTCCCTTTGAGCTTCTCTACTTATTCATGATGCAAATGAAGATACATAATAGGCTTCGCTACTCATTCATTGTGGCAGTGAAGTAATCATGTTTGAAGAAAATGCAACATCCATTTGCTACGCAACTGCCTACGATGAAAACGGCAGAGGAGAAGGCCACATACTTCTACATGAGGTTCAGGTCCGAGTTGAGCTCATTAGTATAATTTATTTTATTTTAGAGGTGGGAACAGAGGGGAGGGGGAGAGGGGGTTGGGGCAATGAAAGAGCCCATCAGAGCAGCCTATATGTGTCAAAACTCATGTTGATGCTTCTTGTTGATATGAAGCTATAATGATATATAACAAACAAAAATGTGTTTGATGCACATAATTAATTATGTAAGGCTTGAAACTAAAATGCAACCCAACCAACCTCACAATGTGGTCACCATATCTACTTTTCGTTCATCTAAGAATTAAGATTAAGGCAAGGATTCAAAACAAAATGACAGCTGCTCAAGAAGTTTCAGTACTTGCAAGCTATAACATCAAAACTAATCTTTTTTGGTAAAAAAAAGTAATCCAAGTATCTTATGTCATCTAGTCGAATAATCCAATTACCGGTTTGGACACAAAAAATTGACAACTTCACTAAAATATATTCAAACGATTGTAATCAACAGGGTGGCAAATTACCGTCACCAATTTTAAGCTCGGCAGCATTTTCTTCCTCTTCTCCGGACATATCTCTGCAAAATCAAAGCAAGTAAATCAGCAAACATCCCACAAATTCGTTCAAACATTAATCTTCTTCTATTTCATCATCCTCAATTTGCGTCGCCGTCGAAATCTTTTGAGAATTTGAAGGACTTACGTAATCTCTAACGCTTCAAAAGCAAAACACCTGGGGCTAATGAATATTGATAACTGAAACTGATACTTAAAAAAAAAAAAAGTCCAATGAACTTTTTATAGGGGAAGCAGTGGGGAATAAAAACGGGTTGTGGGTAAAAGGGCTTGGGTAGTTGGTTTCAGGAACGGACTCGGGCTGGGAGAAAAGGGCCAAATAAAACAGCCCTGCCATAAGTATTTACTCTCGACATCATTTTTATTATTTTATATTTATTAATTTCAATACCACACATGTAATTTTTTTTTTTTTTCACTTTAACACCACTAGGAAACGTTTCTTTTTCTATAATAATGTTACTAGACTAACGTTTTTCACTCATTACAAATTTATAACTATAACGTGTAAACCGTGAATAGAACAATTAATTAAATTAAGTAATTTCAATTAATTACCTGATAAATAATTTCAATTAATGAAATTAATAATCAATTAAACTTAAATAAAAAGATACACAACATGTAACAAACATGAATAAAACAAGATATGCCATAATATGTAATCATTAAAGCTTCATAGCAGTTAGTGTCACAAATGTATATGATAAACACATGTAAGGGGCATTTTTAGAAATTAATCAAACTTAGATGCTACTGGGACTCATATTTCAACAAGGTGATAGCACAAGGCAAACACTTGAATACATGGTTGATGAATGCTTGCAAAAGCAACATCAAATAATCCTAGATGAGTTTCGTCTGCCAACTCACTTTCTGGGAGAAGACATGATCACACCTACTGAAAGTTTGATCGATTGGAGGGCGAAGTTAGAGCACATATCGATCATAGTGCATCTGGCACTGATGTTCAAATCAGAAACTTGCAGTTGCTGCCTTGTCCACTGCATTCAATGAATTTATGAGAAATCAGGTTGAGATGAAATATGTTCTTCTAGACACCCTTATTGACAATGCCAAAAAGGAGGGAAATGGTAACAAAAATGGTGAAGGAGAATCTGGAAATGGAAAGAAAGTTATTTGAAAGGAGAGAGGAGTCTGAAGGAAGAAAATATATTTTGAAGTCTTTTGAAACTTTTTGTTCAACACTTTTGGAAAAAAAATAGATGGTTTCGAGTATGGAGGCAAGAACACTTTGGCCAGACTAGTTTTTACTTTTATAAGTTATCATTTGTTTTGCATTTTGTAAATTTTTTCAAACTGTAATCATTATCAATGAATATCTACCTTTTTTTTTCTCTAAAGTCAAAATCCCATTGACTTCCTTTTTTTACTTAATATAGTGTTTGTTTATACGCAGGTTTTGGCATCATCAAAAGTGGAGGAATTTGCAAGATCTTCTATTAGTTAGAAATTTTGATGATATCAAAATAATTGGTCTAGAAATCAAGTATAAATTTTGCTTAGAAGTCTGACAAGTTAATTATATAGGTTTTAAGTTAGACTAGTAGTTGTAAGAACTTTAGGTTAGAACAATCTAAGTCAGATCAGAAGAGTAGAACTTTCAGAAGACTTGAAGACTTTATCAGACGAGTTACAACAATCAGAAGATCTGATGGAAGCAGACGACAACGAAGTTCCAGACAAGTTTAATCAGAAGACTTCACATCAGAAGACCAGACTACTTCTTTAGTTATTCAAATACAATATATGTGACTATGATATTTGAAGTGATGAATTAAAGGTGTAAAGTCGGTCATTTGATCAACTATTGATCAACTGCCACGAGACAATGCAAGTGGAAGCTATAACAATAAATGCAAGTCAATCGAAGCCGCAAGCTATGATAACCAGAAGTATATCCAGTCTGACACGCTATTGTCACGGGATAGGATCCTCTCAAGTAACTTGAGGAAATATTCTCTCAAGTATGTATGATCCAAGCACACACCCTCAAAGTGTAAAACATCTAGCCATTGATTAACTTTTTCCAAAACTACGTAGTTTACTTCATTATATGTAAAAACACTAACTTTACCCTTAAGTTACTTGAGAGGATCTTGGTCCCTATTGTCACAGTCAGTACCAAGTAAGACTTTGTGACCAACCAACGGATATTTACTGCAAGGCATTTAAAGCATTTGAATTATACAACTTGAAAATCAATGAGGACCATTTATTGCTTTCAACGGCCGTTTTTAAAATTAATGTAAAGAACCCAAGATGGACTATAAATACAAGGCTTAATGACACAGCAAAACTGTAGTTGTTGTTCATCAAAGAAGAAACTATTGATCTTACAAGAAATCATTCATGCTTACAAGGAATTGCACCCAAGGGAAACTCTACAACATTCAAAGCTTACAAATCAACATCTAAAAGACCATTTTCTTATACTCACCAAGAAATATCTAGCAATCGTCTTGATCAGAGCCGCAAATCAAATCTCATAAAGCTACATCTAGCAAGGCTCATCTTTTGTATCATTTTGATACAGTACCACTCTACATCAACAACTTGTTCTATCAAGAATTTGTACTTGTTGAAGCATCGCAAGGTGCGAAGGAACCACTACTAGAATTTCTCGGATTTGTGACGACGGTTTGCGTCACAAATTCGTCACTAACGCTCGTTTGTGATGAATCTGTGACGAAACCTATTTCCGTCACGGAACACCCCGTTGCAAATTTTTGAGTCGAAATTAACCTTGTCACTAAGTTTCGTGACCAAATTGTGATGAAAGTCATACTTTGTGACACAGTTGTGACAAAAATTTTGGTGATGAATCTGCGACAAAAATTATATTTTACAACGAATGTGTGACAAAATTTTCCGATAAGTTTGTGATGGAGTGTTGTGTCAAAGTTGCGTCATAAAATAGCGACAAATGTGTGACGAAAAAATACGACAATTTGGTAACCAATTTTTTTGGTGAAATAGTGATGACCATATCTTACAAATTCGATATGAATTTGTGATGAATGTTTATGATAAAATTGTGACAAGATTTTAGTGATTATTATGTGATGAATTCATGCGACAATTTTGCTACCAAATTTAGCAATAAAAATGTGACATTTATCCCTTACAATTTTAAATTAATTTTGTGACGGTTTTTTACGATAAAATTGTGACAAATGTTTATATTGACAAATTTGTGACAAATTTTACCTATATTTGTAACGGGTTGTTGTGTCAAAATCAATAGTTGCAATGACTTTGTAACAAAATTTATATTTCACATTTTATTATATTTATTATTTACAAAAATTATATTCAACATTATAAATGTTCTCTTAAATAAAACGTTTCAATAGCATAAAACACTTCCATGATCATGAAACTGAAGCGAATCATTTTATTCATAATTGAGTCAAATAGAATTTCAAAACATGAAATCATTATTATTCATGCTTAACAGACAAATACAAGAGACTAGGTTTTATCACCGAAAACAACTCAAATCTTGTGACGAGCAATCGTCTCTAAAAGTGTCCCGGTCTTGTTAAACATCCTGAAGAACTTGTTTAAAATCATGACGATCTTGCTTACACCGCTAGCACATGTCCACTTTGTGGCCTCTTTCGGCATATCATCCGAATCCGGGTCCCTTTGTTCCTAAGATATGGTAGGACAAGCATCCATCGCTTCTTTAAACTTCTCGCCTTGGCCATCAAAAGTAACTTCATCAAGAACATTCTCTGCAACAAAGTACCTAACCAAGGTATGTAATCTTCAAATGTCAAGAATTCAGCAAAAACGAAAGAGGGAAGATAAAAGAAAAGAAAAAGGAAAGTGCTTGGAAATGAATAGTATCATTGGGATACTCAAGAAACTAGGATAAAGGGGAGAAAACACTAACAATTTAATAAAAGAGTATAGAAAGGAATATGTACCTCTCAGGGAACTGAAAAAAAATGCCAACCCTTTCCGAGAATAATAATCAGAGGTTCCACATGGAACTATGAGTCCCACGGATATTTGTGATCCCACCAATACTGAACTGAGTCTATTTCATGACAAGTATCCACAAACCTCGTGAAAACAATCATAGTTGCATTTTGGGCCATAGACTGTCGCAAATTCCAGTTCTACAAGAAGATTATCAAAGAAAACAAATAAGGGAAAAAGAACATCTCTTCACAATATCAGTCGGAAGGAATGTAATAACAGAAGTCATTAAATTTTTGTAAATATCTATCAGCTAACTCTGTATTTGTGGGGGTAAACGAAATTTCTCATCAACATTAAAGTCAATAAATTCCAAGAACATACATTAATTAAATAAGTGAAACAGAATAACCAAATTTCCTTAGTTAACCTTACTTGAGCTTCATGGATATTACATCATTAATAATGTATCATTATAAGATGTCAACCAGTGATACATTGATACTCATTGTGTACCACACAAGATGCAAGTGAATGAAATATCTCAAGCTACTTTTTGATTATTATATTCAAATTCAAGTACCTGTTCTTGTACTTGTTTGTCTGCGTCTTTGGAGAAGTTCACAACAAGATATTTACAAGAATTCTTATCAAATCCAACGGTCCCATTTACAGAGAAAAAGTACAGCCTTGGCTACGGCAAGGCGGAGCCTTTGCTCCTTGTATGATCATATATATATCTTCTAATCAATATTCCAACTATCAAATTGAAGAGTCAAAACAAGCTAAGAACTGAATCAAAGATGATTATAGTTGTTCTTTGTAGTAGAACTTCAAGTTCTGCCTGATCTGAAATATAGATGTGCAAAGAGCTATTCATGTTGGTTTTCTGAGTGTAACATAAGTCAAGAAAATGTTCAATGTTACTATTCAGCAAGGCATACTACTTTCAAAATGAATTGGGAAAATTCCTAACAAATGAGGTTGAATATGTTCTCCTGAACAGAGTTTTTCTGAACACAACTGCATGCTATGTTCCTGAGTTGCTGCAATGCATCAGAGATTTTACTGCGCAGATTTCATACTATCTGAGTTGATGGAAAAGTTAAATGAACCCTACACATGCATCTTACATGAACTAATCACAGGACAAATATGATCTAGAACAAAATCAAAGCCTTGCCAAAACAATATCATGTTTATACATGTTTATCAGGTTTCAAACACAGCATTAAATTTATGACACTTCATGCAGTGACATTTTGATTCCCCCCACAAACGAAATCTCAACAGATAGGAAAGCATTTTTCCCCGACAAACGAAATCTCAGCAAGATGATCATTTATCTCTTTACTTGTTTAAACTAAAGGTGAAAATGAACTTAATTACAAGTCTCAGATTATGTACGCAAGGACCTTCCATTTCTTGTTTTCCGCAAATGGATCACTGATAAAACAATCTCACAAGCTCATTTCCAAACTGACCATTCAAATTATATCGCACTATACAACATCAAAACTTAAATAATAACAGAACTACTTATAAATGACCACTCAAGTTAAACGATCAACCAGATTAATTAAATTCAGAAGTGCACAATCTCAGATTCAGTAATGCAAGACATATGACATATGTGGCATTAGTAAAGGTCTCTCAGATATTTTAAGTTCGGTTTCACAAAGTTGAAGAATCAAAAACTAATTCAAGCTCACAGAGAAGCAGCAAAGTTGATGATAAACAAACTGATTCAAGTTCACGATAGGCTAAAAAAGGTCCTGATCAACATCTTTTCCGCGTACTGAGAAAGACCGATATCACGTAGAAAACTAAACAGGAAAGAAAATTTTAACCTGCTTTATTGCATACGAAA
This sequence comes from Gentiana macrophylla, assembly GCA_026214975.1. Taxonomy (NCBI): domain Eukaryota; kingdom Viridiplantae; phylum Streptophyta; class Magnoliopsida; order Gentianales; family Gentianaceae; genus Gentiana; species Gentiana macrophylla. The sequence goes on from CM047812.1 coordinate 84,874,901, forward strand.
TCCAACCAGAAAATGTCCAAACTACATATCAGAGAAAATCCACGTCAAAGTAAACAGGATACGCTATAATTGCTCGGCACGGAGAAATCAAGGAAATGAAAGCTTTTTGTCTACATTCCTATAGTAAAAAAATAGAAAAAGATTAGCGAATATATCGGGTGAAGAAAGAAATGACGTTACAGAACAGAGTAAAACAACAACCAAGAATTCAAAATTTTCAAGAAATCAAAATTTTCAAGAAAGTAGATTCACATTGTACATTGAAGCAAAATGACACAGTCCAAGTTAAAAAAGCATTCACAGAAGACTAACATCACAATGATTGCAATACAGAAAGGTGAAAAAGAAAAGAGTCACGAGGAATCAAAAAAAATGGTTCAAACATTAAAGATCTATCATTTAGCAGACTCTGAAATATGGTCAAGTCAAAAACACCAAAATGTGGAACCTATGCCATTGTAAACGCAAATGGATTAACTATTTGACAAAATATGTTCAAAAGACAACCTTTTTTTCCTCCAAAGAGCCACCACTTAATACATCATCTAAGATACAAATGAAACACAACAAATGACAATAAATAAACTTCAAAACGAAACCTTTTCTCCTATTGACCCCCACACATCTCTCTCATCATCTAAGTTTCTATAACGAAATAAAAAACACAGACAAATATAGCAAATGGCCCTATGAAAAACCTTATAAAAGATCGATTTTCACGATCGACCTACCGAATGTCGATTCTCGACCATATAATCGACTTTTGAAAGATCAATCGTGCGGTGCGTCGAACCACAAAAATAAACGGTCATACAATTAAGCCATACATTAACACTACTACAATCTCACCTTGTAATAGAGCTGAAATTTCAATGAATTATTGTACGCTTCCACTACTACTGCTAACACCGGACAGAACCACTACCTCTTATGCGACTTAGAAGAGCTGAAATCACTAGACTGCTTGTTATCCGATGAGCTCCAAATCCATGAAATAGAAATAGCAGCTAATAAAGTAAATCAGAAAACCTAATCCCTAAAAAACAACCCGATAGTGGAGATGAAATAGAGTTACGAATCTATTATGATGGTAGGCGAATCCAACACAACTTCTTTTATAGAAAAAGACTCCAGCGAAATTCAAAGGGCAGATAGAGAAAATCCATGGAGAAGAAGAATAGGATTATTCAATGGGATATCCGAGATAGAGAAAATCCATGGGGAAGAAGAATAGGATTTAGTAAGAGGGAGGGAGAAGGCTGCCGTTTGTGTCTAGGTTTTATTTATGAGTATTTCTTTCGCTTGAAATTTCGTGAATTTGCGTTTGAAATTTTGGCACAAGCGTGAAAAGATTTACCGGGAAATGAAATTCATGGCGTCAAAATAAAGCGCGTCCTAAAATTAAGTTAATACATGGCGTGAAAAACATGACGCCATAAAAGCCTATAAAATTCTTATAACAATATGACGCATGAGGTTATGTATGTCATAATTTTATAAAAAAATTGCATGCAAAAAGAACGCCCATATATTGTCTGCGCCATAAAATTGCCTCTTTTCTTGTAGTGATATAAACTTGAACTCACTAACGAACGCCGGGTTTCAAATCATTAATTCACTAATGAACCTCGGGTTTCAAATCATTGACTCATGCCGAGCTAACTAACGAACCTCGGGTTTCATATCATGAACTCAGTAAAAAATATCGAGTTTCAAATCATTAACTCACTAACACACCTCAAGTTTCAAATCATTAACTCATGACTAACTACTTGAACCTCGGGCTTTGAATCATTAACTCATTAACGAACCTCGGGATTCACATCATGAACTCACTAACGAACCTCGGGTTTCAACCGACTAACTAACAAACCGAGATTTGAAATTACTACTCAATAACGAACCTCGAGTTTGAATAACAACTCAATAATGAACCTCGGGTTTGAAATCTACTAATCAATACTTGAACCTCGGGTTTGAAATCGGAACTAACTAACGAACCTTGGGTTTGAAATCATCAACCGACTAACTAACGAACACCAAGTTTGAAATCACTACTCAATAATGAACCTTGGGTTTGAAATCATCAACCGACTAACTAAAGAACCCGGGTTTGAAATCACTACTCAATAACGAACCTCGGGTTTAAAATCTTGAAACAACTAACAAACCTCGGTTTGAAATCATCAACCGAATAATTAACGAGCCCGGGTTGAAATCACTACTCAATAACGAATCTCGGGTTTAAAATCTTGAAATAACTAACAAACATTGGGCTTGAAATCATCAACCGACTAACTAAGGAACCCGGGTTTGAAATCACTACTCAATACTTGAACCTCGGGTTTAAAATCTTGAAACAACTAACAAACCTCGGGTTTGAAATCATCAACCAAATAATTAACGAGCCCCGGGTTGAAATCACTACTCAATAATCTTCTTATGTTTTGTCACTAATTTGTAGCAATGATGTCGCGAATTAGGGATGAACCATTTTCGTCATGAATTTTCATCACAAATCAGGGAAATTTGTAGCAATATTGTCGAAAATATGTGACAATTTGCGATGTGGACAGATATATTGGTTAGCGTCAGATTAGCAATGAAGTCTTTTATGACCAAGCCATTTTGTCACAGAATTATCACAAATTATGGCGCCCGAATTTGGCACAAAGATTTGTGACAGAATAGTCACATACATTTTGCCACGTACATATTTTGTCACAATGTTGTCTCAATTTATTGCAAAAAAATGAATTATGCGGTTTTTGTCGCTAATTAAGTAGCAATATTGTCTAAAATATGTGACAATTTTGCGACGTGGACAGATATGTCGGTTAGCGTCAGATTAGCAACGAAGACTTTTATGACCAAGCCAGTTTGTCACAAAATTCTAAAAAATTATGGCGCCCGAATTTGGCGCAAAGATTTGGGACAAAATTGTCACATACATTTTGCCACATGCACATTTTGTCACAATGTTGTCTAAATTTATTGCAAAAAAAAGAATTATGCGGTTTGTCGCTAATTCGTAGCAATATTGTCGAAAGTTTGTGACGGACAGTTTTCATCACAAAAATTCGTCACAAATCGTAGCAATACTTCTTTAGTTATTCAAATACAATATATGTGACTATGATATTTGAAGTGATGAATTAAAGGTGTAAAGTCGGCATTTGATCAACTATTGATCAACTGCCATGAGACAATGCAAGTGGAAGCTATAACAATAAATGCAAGTCAATCGAAGCCGCAAGCAATGATAACCAGAAGTATATCCAGTCTGACACGCTATTGTCACAGTCAGTACCAAGTAAGACTTTGTGACCAACCAACGGATATTTACTGCAAGGCATTTAAAGCATTTGAATTATACAACTTGAAAATCAATGAGGACCATTTATTGCTTTCAACGGCCGTTTTTAAAATTAATGTAAAGAACCCAAGATGGACTATAAATACAAGGCTTAATGACACAGCAAAACTGTAGTTGTTGTTCATCAAAGAAGAAACTATTGATCTTACAAGAAATCATTCATGCTTACAAGTAATTGCACCCAAGGGAAACTCTACAACATTCAAAGCTTACAAATCAACATCTAAAAGACCATTTTCTTATACTCACCAAGAAATATCTAGCAATCGTCTTGATCAGAGCCGCAAATCAAATCTCATAAAGCTACATCTAGCAAGGCTCATCTTTTGTATCATTTTGATACAGTACCACTCTACATCAACAACTTGTTCTATCAAGAATTTGTACTTGTTGAAGCATCGCAAGGTGCGAAGGAACATAGAGGGTAAGCAATTGAAGAAGGGATCTTCTAGAGAGTTGCATAAGGTGACCATTGAGACAATTGAGGGCTGTGAAGGATTGGTTGCTAAAGTGTATAGCATCTGCAGGGTGTCAAGGACACTTACCTATTGTATTATAGTAGAATACAATAGTGATACCTCATAATTCACATGAGAAGCAGTCACGTAGGAGATTACACCACTCCGAAGATTGATAACAAACCCTCCAGACTCTTTACTTACCTCACTTTACATTACGCATTTATTATTTGTTGCATCATACGTAAATATGAAAAACCAAAGCTAAGGCTTGTAAAACAAATTTTCCACTACACTATTCTGTGATTAGAATCAGACGTGTTAATCAGAAGAGTTATTTACTAATCTGATTGACTATCTATTCTCTTCTTTTCAGAAAAAGTATAAAAATCTGAATTATTCTTCACGTCTGAATCTTCAGGTTTGATTAAAACTAGAAGTTTCTTGATAATATATGTGGATCCTGATGAATTCTTGGCATTATTTGACTCTAGCCATTTTTCTGACATGATTTGGTTTTTGAACATTGCTTGTACAGATAGATAAGATCCTTGTCTTGTATAGATGGTAAAGTGTCACATTTTTCAAATTTCCGACTGGATGCATTAATTGTTTGTACAACTGTCTTGGGCGGCATTAAATTCTTGATCAGCCATATCCTTATCTTTTTGAATTAACGTTAATTTTGTCTTTTCTGCATCATTGCTACTTGATCAACTTGTAATGTCTTCAGATCTGATTCTTTGCATCTGATTGATTCTTTCATATTTGATATGAACATTCCTTTAAGTTTGAGTCTTCAATATTGAATTTCTTTGGCTACTCAATTTTTTCTTATGAATTTGATTCAATCACTCTTCTCCACTGAATCTTATCAGATTTGATCTAAGCTTCAGATCTGATTTCATTTTCTTTGATAAAGTTTGTGTGAGATCAGAGTACACCATATTTTTATATAAGTTTGAAGTTTCATCACATTACTTGACTTAAGTCTTCATCAAAAAGATATCCTTCAAGTCATCACAGACTTCTTGAAGTAATCTTCTTAAGTTGCTTTCTTTAAATTTTCTTCTCTTCGATCTTCAATACTAATTTTGATCTCTAACTCTTCAGTCTTAAATATTGAATTTGATCGCTCAGCCTTCAACTCTTCAATATAGAGTCTTGATCCATCAGCCTTCAAGAAAACCTATATGTTAGTCCAGAGCTTATTTTAGAAATTTTACTCTTCTGATTTTTTTTAAAGTCCGGAACTGACTAACTATGCTACTGGGATCCTGTCAGATTTTCTATTGCATTGCTTAGTTTGATCAACATATACAATATCAGACTTGGAGTTAAACCATATACAATTCATCTAAGTCCTATCAGGCTTATGTTATAGCTAATTTGGCCATTATCAAAACTGAAATTCCTACTATGATGTTTAACCCATATTCTACCCTATGTGGTTGATAACGCCCTAAATGGTACCAATAATTATACCTTTATTCACCCTGAATTCTGCTCAAGAGAGGATAGATAGGCTCTTTATTATATGGAATATGCGTTAAATGCTATGTGCGTGTTCCAAGGATCGTAATTCTGCATCTATGTTATTTTCCCGAGGTTTTGGTACTGTTTTGTCTCGTTTTATGTGTTTTATAGGATGTACAGAATCTGAAGCATTGGAGAATGGATCTGGACCAAAAGAAGCATGTTGGGCCAAGTAATTAAAGTCCAAGAAGAAGTCTGCTAAAAAAAAGGAGAAAAGTCGGCACGGATTACCGAGGGCTAGGTCTGGTAAACCGAGGGCTTGTTGGACACGAAATCTATTCTGCCGCCTCTACTAGGTCGGTTAGGGTTTTCCATGAGTCATAAGTCGGCTGTTGTATCTATAAAAAGCCGCATTAGCATAAGTTTTCATAAGTTCTCAATAAGCTTTTCATAATATATTATATACATTATACAATTTGATGAAATAAAGTTATTCCAAGCTTTTGAGGAGTTATTTCTGGTTTTCTCTCTTTCTCTACCATCTCTAGCTTGAGTAGATCGAGCTAGATCTCCATTGTTGAAGGTATGAAGCTTTGAACGTTCCTTTTTATCTTCAATATGGTAGATATGTTCGTATTTATGTGTTTTAGTTAATCTGCATGTTTAACAACCCCATGATTTACTTAGATTAATCGTATTTGAGCAATGTAGATCCAGAAATTGGAAAAGCTGACCCCAGTAAACCAGCGGTCTATACCGTTTACCGAGGCAATATTTAGAAACCTAAATCTGGGATTCACTACAGCTACGTTGATCGACAAGTTTAATTAACAGTAGGTTAGATCTGGCCAATCTGCTTATTGTAATCGTAAAACTAGCATGAAATACGAATAGTGAAGTGTTAGTTTGGACATAGTTTTGATGGACCCTAGGAACGTGCTGATCAGTGTCGACAGCTGTCTAGGCGAGTTAGCGGTATGAGTTAGCGCTCGATATCGGCAATTCTAGTTCTTTATGTGTATGGGCTATTACGGACCAATTAGAAGGGTAGCTTGCGTATAGATTGTCTACTACCATTGTCGGAGTAGAGAGGGTTAGGAGTTGCACCCGTAGCTGATAATTAAATCAAAAGCTCGCTCGATTAATTTAAGGAAATTATGTGGGGAAGTAAACATAAAGATTAACTAATCCAAGTTAGTAGATCGGTGAGAAGATGGGGAGAAATACGAAGTTTCTTTTATGTTTGTTGTTGGTCCATGACCGCCTATATGTCACTTCTTAATTAGGTTAGAGTCGTTTATAATTAAAGTTGCATTGTCTCTGTGGGATCGACCTTGACTCGCATTTACTATACTACGATGTACCTAGTATTCTTGCTAGTAATATAGACGTCAGTGACTTGCACGCGATCAGTGGTCATACAAAAGCCATAGCAACGCCATACTACGAACATATCCCCACTACTCAAAACGCATAAAATTGTTTATATAATTACCGGTAAACATAATACTACTTCAAAATACCATATATGTCACATAACAGCCAGAAACCCAACCTTGTAGGTTCGGCTCGGTCGGTATACCGACCAGTGCAGTCGGGAAAACAACCTGACCAAACTCTTAGGTCGGTTTTCTAAGTCATGACTACCCAGCAACTACCATGAACACATAGTTATGTATAGAGACACGAAATTTAACGGAAAATGGAAATTAAACAACTTACAAGGATGTTCTTTAAATAAAAAACAAACTCTTTTTTTGTTAGAACTCATTACCTCTTTAGCGCCGAACTTACGAACCAAACGGCAACTATCCTTCAGAATAACGTGAATCTATGAATAAGAAACGAATCTAACATGAATACTATGAAATTCTAACCTAACCAAGATCAAGCTAAGAACTATTATGAAAAAATTAGACTTTTACCTTCAAAAGAAGAATCTAGATCCGATTTCACCACTGTGATATGCAATACAAACTCAGAAACAATCAAACCGAGCCTGCAGGATTTGCTACGACAACTTTCCCGAGGGAACTGGTTGGGAAAGCGACATGAGCTGCTTCCCTGGACCCAAAAACACAAAATATTTGAATTATAAGGTTTCCTTGAGTTTTTTATGTACTTTTGAACCTCTATGTCAGTTTTTCCTTTCTTAGAGCATTCCCATCAGTCTCTCTATCATTCACTTTATCCCTACAATAGAGTTGAAAAATAGGTAAGAAGAAAGAAAGCTCTTGCATCAGGCTCCTTATCCTCACCTTAGATTAGGGAAAATGAATAGTGCCACCCTATATGTAAGGTGGCACTGTAGCAACCCCTAGATATATTTTATTATTGTTTCTCTCCCTCCTTCCCGCTAAAACACCTGCGATGAAGCTCCCTCCAATTCCTGGAAATTTCAAATGATCTATTTCTTCCTCCCAAATGCAACAATTGATGGCAGCTCTCTAAACATCAAGATCCAAAGCAATAATTGACTAAAAGGAGGTAAATTTTTATATTTTGCATTAAAGTTTTCATTTTCAATTTTTTTAATGGAGGTTTTTTCTGATTGCAAAAGAATTGAATCTGGTTCAACATCCCTAATTTCGTAACCCATTCTTCTTTGAGACCTGTAAATAGACTGATTGCTTTGTTCTTGTATATTATCTATTTCTTCTGAAAATTCAAACTAGATTCTTTATGTAATGATGGACAGATGATGTTTATATAATTGATTGCCTTAGCACTCTTGCCTCTTCAAAAGTGTCACCTATATTTGAAAAATCAATATATGCGAGCTAAGTTTGAGATCTGTAGTGGTTTGATTTGATCTAGGTTGGGTAGTCTATGTTGTGGGAAGGTTTAATTGAATTTGTGTTTTTGATCCGTTCATGTTTGTTGCATCTTTCGTTTTGTTGGAGGGGGTGGTAGAATTCTGAAAGTATTTTTCTGTGTTGAAAGTGTTCTTCTCCATGGATTTGTTGAAGTTGCATTAGCATTGTTAATAACCCAAAAGATTCTGATCTGGTGCTTGTGTATATATTTTTTTAGCTGATTTTGTGCTTTTGGCTCCATGTCCTATCTTTATGAATGGTGTTTATGTTGCCTACATAAATATGTTAGCATTGGAGTTTGATCCAATGACCACATTTGCTTTGATATCTTCTTGAATAAATTACCATGCCATATAAAATCTAAAGTTGATGGAGAGGTGAGTAATTAGATGTTTAAGTAAGATTACCATGCCATATAAAATCTAAAGCTGATGGAGAGGTGAGTAATTAGATGTTTAAGTAAACACTTCAAGAAGTATCTTGTTTTTGCTCGCTTGAAGTGTAATTTATTTTGTTCATCCTTGCATTAACCACCATGTTTGGTTCATTGTGTATGCAGCCTCCTTTGTAACGCTTTAGGGGTGCGTAATTATCCTTTTTTGCTTCAGAAATTGAGAAAAATTCTCACGTCTGAATGTGCAGGTCTTGGATGAGGTTGAGTAGTTCTGATTTTTGGATAACTTATAATTGGAAATTTTGGTATTTACCTTTCAAAATTTTAGGACCCGTATCAATGTCTAGTTCAAAATGTATGCATAATTCATAATTTACTGAAACTTCAAGAGTCTATAATGACGGCCACGATTGTAAAACGATAATTAGGTATTGGATGCTTAATCTTGGTTGATGGGTAAATTTACGGATCGAATTCAGTTCCATTATATGTCTACTTTCTCGTATCAATAACTTCGCCAATATCTTATGTGTGTATTTACATTTAAATGTTTGATTATATGCTCGAACTTATGAGTTTATGATTTATTAAGACATTGAGCCGAGTTCCCTTTTTGGCCCTTGAAGACTTTTGAGTCCATAGTTAACTGAACTAGTTACTACATTCAGTTTCATCTTTGAGCCTGCTCAGAATTAGATGCATCTTAGAGTTTGATGGTTAAACAATAAGGTAATCAACCTTAGAACATTATTCATATCTGCATATGTTGTTTACAGTCAATCCTCCTTTTATATGCCCTTCAAAAGAACCATATACATTTGCCACTCAGATTTGTATCCCTTTTATTTTACTCTGTTAACTCAATCAACTCCTAAATCAATAATTCATTCCGCAAAAGTTTCAGGTATGGATGACGATATTTCAGAAATTTTGCGCATGGCGGAATTGGGTGGCGATTACTCCCAAACAAGTGGTTGCTCTCTGGTTACACCAATACACGATCCAGACACCCCTATTGAGATGGAAATATATGATAATGGTACAAAAGAAGGTCGAAAAAATTTCACCGTAGATGAGGATCTCATGTTGGTTTCTCTTGGCTTAACACAAGTCTAGATCCAATTCATGGCACCGATCAAAGGGCATGTCAGTATTGGAGTAAGATTGGTGCTTATTGGAAAGAGTACAGTACGGGAAAGTATGTCATATATTGTTAGACTTGTTGCTAATGTATGTCATATATTGTTAGACTTGTTCAGGGCCGGCCATTGCTTTTTTGGGCTTAAGACCAAGTCCATGAATTGGGCCTTTTAGTTAAAGTTTTTTTTTTATAAAAAAACATATTGTTAGATATTTTTTCATAAATAAATATTTTTGTTATCGTTTGCATACGAGTTTCCGTACGAATTAATGTTATCGCAACAAAACGGGGTTATGCATTTTCAGATACATGCATTTTCGAACAGATATGTACTTACCTTTTTGCGTAAGGGTTGCATTCTTTCATCCGGTGAACAGTGACAACCCTACCCTTTCGTGCAAGGAGTACCTCCATTCATTTATGGGGTACTTGCAACCTATAAAAGACATAAGTATGCAGACGAAAATTCATAAGTTTGACAACATCATCAGAAAAATTTTGAGTGTCCTCGGGTTTGATTCAAACAAATCACTGTTTGAATCAAACACCCCCATTGTATCCTGAAAGAGATTTTCATTTGATCTCTTAGTGACAAATCGTGTGGGACGAAACATCTCTTAAAAGACAACGTTAATAACGTGTCTTTGAGTTTCTAATTCTCTGTCAAATCCTAAGTACTACATTTTTTCCAACACTTATCGCGTTTTTAACATCCGTAAATGCAAAATATTAATAAAACTTGTTTCTATATCTATTTTTTTGGGTCAAGTAAATTTTTTTATCGGGACCTTTATCAATTGGAGTAAAAAAAATTGGGTCTTTATAAAAAATAAAAAAAACATATTATATTAGGTTGGATCGGATTGAATTTACACGATTTTTTTTTTCTTTTAGCAAAACATTTACCGTTGGGCCTCCCGGCACCGTTGGTCTTAAGACCCGGGTCTCGACGGCCTCTATGTAGGGCCGGCCCTGGACTTGTTGCTTGATATATTTGCATTGTATTCATTTAGATCTGCGGTAGGTGATTTAAAAACGTGACAATGTTGATATTTATCTTTTTTTCTTGCAGATTGACAAGGCCAAAACGTTATACCGAACTCAGGTAAAATGTGCGTTTAAATACGAACATTGCTGGAATAAATTGAAGCATCATGTAAAGTGGATGAAGCATGTGAGTCGAGGATCATCAAAAAGAAAAACATCTTCACATGTCACAATTAATCTAGATGACGGGGAGAACACTAATGGTGATTTTTCCAACTTAGTCAGACCACCGGGAAATAAGCAATCAAAAGGAGTTCCGGGGGAAGCTTCAAAGAAGAAAAAAGGTAAAGTAGGTGACACAAGCCAATTCGACGTCACCTTTAATAAATGGACAGAAGGAAAGGATAAGAATGATGATGTCAAAAACTTTCGCAGAAAGCGTTTTGAGACGCTTAAAAGTAACTTTGAAAGACAAATGGAGATGCAAAAAAGTAAACTTGAAATTGGTATGAAAAGGGCTGAAGCTGATCAGAGAAGAGTAGAGGCAGAGCAAGATATAGAGCATGTTAATCGACTGCAATTATGATGATGGATCTAAATTCGTTGAGTGGTTATCAACAAGATTATTTTAAAGGACTTCAGGCTGATATTTTATCTAGACGTGGCTTTAATCGGTAGTTTATGTGGTATTTTTCTTTCTTTTCATCTAACTTATCTAGCCTTTTTTGACTGAAACATGAAGGACTGTGTTTGCTTTTGTGTTGTGTGACTTTGCTTTTATGTAATGTGACTACTACTTGGAAAAATATTATTTTGTCGCTAGGTTTTTTTTATTGGATTGTTCTATGCTAAATCAATCGAGCAAATGCATTTATCGGATGAATCTTTCTTGCACCCTTTGACATTTTAATTTAACTTATTCAATCCAAATAAAAAAATACAATATTCTATTGAAGAAGAACAACACAACACTATTTTTTTAACATATTTTTTTATTAACGAAACTGGGAAAAAATTACAATAGACGAACCAACCCGTTTTTATAAAGTTAACATCTCAGCACCTAATCACGCCTCATTAAAACCTCTTAGCGGCACATCTACCAAGAGAAAAGAGTACAGATATTCAGTGCTGAGTCAAATTCAAAAATAAAGACATACTAATTTATTAATACAAAACACATAATTTTAAAACATCGGAAGATATTCATAACCATCGAACTTTAAGTTTGACTATATAGATTCCATAGATGCTTGACTAGATCTTCTTGCAGTTGGTTATGCACGGTTCTATCTCTGATCTCACCGACCCTCAGAATGAAATAACTAAATTCTGGAATACGAGTTTGTGATACAATTGGAACTGGAGGACTTGCTAAAATTTGTTCATATTCGGAGATATCGGGTTGTGGGTGAAGTTCTCTCTCATCCTCCACAATCATATTGTGCATTATAATACATGCCAACATGATGTTATTGAGAGTGGCGTGGTCAAAATATCGTGCAGGACCACGGACAATTGCGAATTGAGCCTGTAGCACACCGAATGCGCGTTCAACGTCCTTTCTAGCAGATTCTTGAACCACGGTAAAATATCTAGTCTTTCGGTTCATTGGTAAAGGAATTGATTTGACAAAAGTTTCCCATGGGGGATATATCCCATCAGCTAGATAATACCCTTATTGTAGTTGTGACCATTAATGGAGTAGTTAACTTGAGGACCCTCACCTCTGGTTATTTCAGAAAATACATGAGACCGTTCTAGCACATTGATATCATTGTGTGACCCCGGTAACCCAAAGAAAGCATGCCAAATCCATAAATCATAAGATACTATGGCTTCTAAGATGAGTGTAGGTTCATAACAATGACCAGTGAACATACCTTTCCAAGCAGTTGGACAATTTTTCCACTTCCAATGCATACAATCTATACTGCCCAACATTCCTGGAAAGCCACGAGCTTCCCGATTTGAAGTAATTTTGAAATATCCTCTGAGTTTGGTTTGCGTAGATACTCAGGACCAAATACATCAATGATTGTTTCAACAAAGTACCTCATGCTTTTAACGGCTGTGCTTTCTCCAATTCGTATATATTCATCCATGAAATCTGTTGTTGCCCCATATGCCAACATTCAGCGATCGCAGCTTGGTTTTTTTAAGAGATGACAAACCTAATTTTAAAGCGACATTTCTTTTTTGTTGAAAGTATGGCTCATGTGCTTCCACCGCATTGTGAATCGCGAGAATAGCTCATGACTCATCCGAAATCTCCTACGAAACATGTGAGCTGGAAAAACAGGTTGCATTGCAAAGTAATCTTTGAACAAACGTTCATGCCCTTGCGAAATGTCACGATCAATATATGACCGTTGTCTTCTAGAGCTTTCACCTTGTGCCACAATCTTATCCCTTTCACGTTTGAAAGCTAAAATTCGAAGCATTTCGTCGTCATCTTCGTCGCTTCCATACAAAAAAGTCGTCCAAAAAACTATCACAATCGTCGCTTGCACACAAAAAATCGTCATCACTCAGTGTGTTGATAAAAGTTCCAAAAATGAACATAAAATATTAAATGGGATGAAAGGTAAGGAGGAATTGAGTTCTATTTATAAATGTGTGTTGAAATATAGCCGTTGAAGTAAAATTTGAATTTAAAAAGTAAGTTTTGAAAAATGTGTGTTCAAATATAGCCGTTGGAGTAAATAGAAATTTGAACGAAACCCGATGAACACAATCCAACCCAAAACCCAAAGCCGAACCAACCCAAAAACCCAAACCAATTGAAACCTAAATTTTTGGGTTGAGTTTTTGACCGAACCAAAAACATTTTGGGTTGGTTTGGTTTTTTTTAATTTTTTTTTTTTTCGGGTTGACCTAACCTAACCCGATATATATATATATATATATATATATATATATATATATATATATATATATATATATATATATATATATATATATCGGCCAACATTTTAAATACATATATATATATATGTATGTATGCATGCATGCATAAAAATGTTATTATCATATCATGATATCAACCATTTTCGATTTGGTTTACAATTCTTGACCTTTCTTCAGAAAAAAGAATCAGCGTATGTATTTATGTATGACTATTGGTCTTTAATTATTATCTTTATATGTTGTTGGTTTGTTATATGTTGTTGGACTCTTAATTATCAAATTTTAACGTTTTCATTCTTAAAATAGTGGTTTCTGTATCGATTATTGTTATGAACATATGACAAGGAACTCGAATTTGGATATATACATGTGTGAATTTGATAGCACAAATTTTTTATTATATATGCATGTTTTATGGATGAAAAAACCCGAAACCCAACCCAAACCAACCCGAAACCAACCCGAACCAACCCATTGGGTTTTATAGTCATTTGGTTTGGTTTGGGTTAGTTTTTTCTTGAACCAACCCGACTTATACTATGTTAAAAGTTAAAACCCAACCCAAGTCGACCCAACCCAACCCAAGCTCAGCCCTAGGAGTAAAATTTGAATTTTAAAAGTAAGCTTTGAAAAATGCGTGTGTTCAAATATAACCGTTGGAGTAAAATTTGAATTTAAAAGTTAGTTGAAAAGTTACTTTTGAAAAAATTGTTTATAGTTAAAAATGAATATTTTAATGTTGTATGGATAAAGATAGGGATGCTGATGTAGAGTATTGTGAATTTAGTTGTTGTAAAGTAGGGATATGTATTTTTTAATAGTATTTTTAGGGATAGGGATAGAGTAACTGATGGGATTGCCCTTAGAGTCAAAGAAAGTCTTAAAAGAACTTAAAACAAAAGGAAAGGAAAATGTACTTTTGAAAACACTTAAATACCTCTACAAATAAAAGGGGGAGTTCACACATAATATGTAAACTAATGGTGAAATATAAAATAAAAACTTACGTGACCTTCAAAATACTACAATTTACAAAAGACATGTGAAACATTGTCCGGTTCGGTGTGTTTTCTCTATTTATAAAATCAAACCATTTTATTCGGATTTTTCAATTTTGTAAACGAAAATCGAACGTTCTTGAAGTTAAGGCCATTTATTCAGGGTCCGTTTTAGTTATGGTTCTGGTTTTTACGGTTTTCATGAACAATTTTTTTATTCTAAATCATATCCTCTTAGGAACAACATATGTTAATTCATTAAATACTTAATTATTATATTGTGAGTAAACTCCAACGGATGATTTATCAAAGCATATATAATAAACCAACCCCTTCTCATGCCAAAGTAAATTCCAAAATACAACCACATCCAAAACAATAATCTCGGTGCGTATCATCAAACCTCTTAGCTAGGGACAAACAAGAAGATTATCGTACTCATTTCGGTTCATCTACGTCTATATATTTAAAAGACAAAAAAACCCGACTACCCATAAATTACACATAAATCTACTGACAACACACCAATCCCCTCAACAACCTTAATTCATATAACTCAAATTTGCCTCAACTCTTGGAATCAAAATATGGCATCACCACGCGAACCCACTTCTCTATGGTTACAAAAATCACCTGGTTTCATACCCATTACTGGTTACAGTATGGCGCGGTATCACAAGAGAGAATCACTGCTCCTATTGAGTATGCTTTGTAACGTCAAAGAAACGAAATTACTTCTCCTTTCCTTTCTCTTGTCACACTATATTCTTTTATTTTTCATACATTTCCATCATATTCAAACAAGATTGTTTATCAAAACATATTAGTGTCTAGTTGATAACTGTAATCAATTGTTAAAAAAAAAAAAAAAAAAGCCTCTTTTAATGGCATAATATAATGATCATTTACCATACCAATCCTCAAAATTGAACGATAACGCAGGAAAAAAAAAACAAAAAAAAAAACCATGCCAGCATTGGGTTATTTCTATGCCATATCAAAACTGTGATCACCCTGGCAAAATCCATAACTGACCTCAAACCACGCAGTACAAGTAACCACCAATATTACATTGGAGAAAATTACAAACAAAAAAAATAAAATTATTAATTAAATAAATAAATTACCGGAAAAGAGTCGGTTTTACGGTGGACAAACCCAATCATGATTGTTGTTTGATTCTTAGGGCAGTAGAAAAAGATGATAAATTATGACTTCCTTTTCTTGTTTGATTTAGATGAGTGTTCATCCTTGCTTCTTTTCTTTCCACTGTTTTTGTGCTTCTTGCCATGCTGTGTTTCACCTTCTTTACTTTTGTTTGATTTCACACTAATGAGACCACCTGGCTGTATTTTTCCACTCCCATTTTGCAACGCATTCTCGAAATCAGCTTCTTTGTCTCCTATTGCATACCGCTGCAAAAGCTCCGGGTTCAACAACCCATCTGTCTTATTACTCTTCCCATCCTAAATAAACCAGCAAAATTAGCTTCAAGATCACAAATAAACAACTGGCACAGTGGCATGAGTAATGTCTATAACAAAGACTCCTCCGTCCTTTGTGCACCAGATCAATGAAAACGTGCCTTGTGTAAAAGAAAAAAGAGGAACGCCGTTGTCTCATCCGGGGGTACAATGTACAGTACCATACATACGAGTGAAACCAAGGCACGTGTATGGTACAATGCATCATCCCCTATGTGAAAGACTTTCCTGAGTAATAATACATACCATGATTTGCTTCGCTCCATCTTCAAGATCTTCATCCAAAGATATGCTGTGCGGTTCCATCACAATCTAACATGATAAGAATTAACAATAAGACGAATTACTAGAATTAGAAGAATGCTTTCCCAGTAAAACACACGCGCACTCACATACACAAAAAAAAAAAATTATATCTTAAAAAGAAAATAAGTGCAACTCATCTAACAATATAAAATTTAATCAAAAAGAGTGTAGGAAACAACTCAATTTGAAAAGGGTAATTAAGGACAGACGGATAGCAGAGGACGTACATACACCATAAGAAGCAACAGGATATTAATGGGCTTACTTCTTTAAGTCTTGGTATGGCTGAGTCCATCCCCTTGGTCGCAACGCTACACAAATATTTGCAGAATTTCTTCATCACCTTCATTAATAAAGAGAATATCTGTTGCCTTTCTAAGTTCATCTCTTGCTGCAAAACAGTGGGCGTGAAAACAGAGATTAAGGTTTCCACGAAACTTTATATATCAAAATATCAGTCTTCAGAGACACCTATAGAGAGAGTGTTTGTGCGTATCGGTATTGCTTCTCAAAATATACAGCTAGTTATTGTTTCCATTCGTTTCAAAAGAAACACAGGTAACAAGTTACCATAACTATTAAATTCATGGGTAAAACAAACTTCTCGATGTTGAAGGCTTTACAGATGCTGATTGAGCAAATTCTGTGTATCAGTAACAAATAAAAATGGAAGAGCCAAACCTCTATCTTAGAGATGTCTTTTCTCTGCAATCCCATACAAAGCAGAACAGAAGCTTGAACACTTGATATGGAAATGGGAAGCTTCCCAGTGAAAAATCGGCGTGCGAGTATTGGAACAATAAATAGAATCTGTGTTCAAAGGATTGAGAAAAAGAACATTTGAGTTTGCAGCATATATCACTTCTACGGTATTCTTGGAGAAGGAAAGACAAAAAGAGCCCAGCAACTGCTTAGTGACATCCAAGGCCATAAAAAAGAATTTCATTCTGCATCTTGTATTATATCAGGCACAAACAGCACTGTCCTTAGATTAAAGCACATTCAGTTCGTTTGCAGGAATGAAAATATATACCGAAGAAGCTTACAACTTGTTTAAATTCTTCACAAAGAAGCTTACAACTTGATTTAAATTCTTCATATAAGATGTATATAATTATATATATATATAATATATACTATATATTATATATATATATCTCCTTTGTTTATATACCTTTGTTATACAATATTAATAAAATTGCCCAAGTGAACAAAATTTTAGACCTATCTTTGATTTTACTGGATGAAACATTCAGTTGAAAGTGCAATGACAATGGATGCTTTGATAGAGCAAATTTGATGCATTTTGACTCACTTTTCCTCAAAAAGTTTAACGAATTGAAAGGATCTCAGAACAACTATGATCCAAACCCCCACCACATGCAACTATTGCATACAATGGCTTCCACATCAGTCATTTCATTGTATCTTTCGCTGTAATGCAATTCACAGTTGACATGCACGCTACAAGTATGAAGTGACGGTATTCATAGAGTGCCGAAACATGGACCCCAAATAGATAATGCCGAAAGCATTCATGAATTTCTAGTTATTTTGCAATGTTTCATGTTTCAAGAATTTGTTTCAGAGCAGGAAGAGAGAAAGAATATAGGGGGAACTAAAGCAAAAAACAATAGAAGATCACATGGTCAAACGAAAAAACCTGAAATATGTCTGAAACCATATCTTGTAAAATGTTAACAAGAAGCAACGGATACTACAAACAGGAATCACTGATTTGAGATATTACCGTAGGAAAATCAGCAAGATTATTGGTATAAGCTTCCAATAGATTCAAATCATGTGGAGACAAAATCTCATCACTTGTCTCGGCAGACTCTGTGAAATTAATTTTTGGATCTAGGATACTGCGAAGGTAAAAGCAGATTAAAAATAGAATAAACATTTCCCTCCAGTAAATCCAGAGTGGGACAGAAACTCAAATTCCAGATCATACCTCATCGCGAGTCTGTATTCCATTGAATGGAAGCTGTAACCCAATAATTCAGTGAATCTTCGTCTGTAAGCTAAGAGTCACAAGCGTATTAAATTGGATTTCAGAATATCCAGGATGTGTATCAAAAACTGTAGAAATTTAAGAGACAGGAGAAAAGAACTAAGAGCTAGAATAAATATTTTCTTACTCATTCACCTTATTGGGTAAAGGAGAATTACACATATATACAAAACAGTGTGCAATGGCTAGAATCGAAAAACAGTAGGAAAAGAACGGCTATCAATCAGAATTCTTTGTAGCCCTAATTAAGACAAAAGAGTAAGTAAAAAAAATTATATTGCACTATAATTCAATACATAAGAATTATACGTGTTTACATGGCGATCGATTTGTTGAAGGTGTAGAGATGATGAAAGTCTTTTTAAGGCTTCAATATGATTTTTACTGAAGCTACCATTATTAGGTTCAACACTTTCACCTTCAACTATAGCAAGTTTTCCCATGCTTTCTTTCACATGAATTGGCCTTGATGATTTCCAGTTTGGGGGCTTGCCATGGAGTTTCCTGAAGATCTCCTTAGTGCAGCCAGTTTTCTTACAATTTTCCCACCAAGGTCTATCCCTTTTCTGCTTTCTATTTTCATAAGTTAGAGGAAGATTTTTTGTAAAGAGTGCATTGTTCTCATGAAGAGATGTAGAGTTGAAGGATCGTGAGTTTCCTTCTACTCTCTTCATGTCTAATCTCAGAGAACACAGTTTTAATTGATAAAAGAGGTTTTATACCAAGTATTAGTCAACAGCATCAAGGCTGGGAATTTGGCCCATGAGGAATCGAAAGGTCCTCTTTTGATCTTTCAAAATTTTGCTATATTCTAGCGTTTTCAAGAATACCAGGTTATTCCCTTAAAAATATCAAGTTATTGCCATGACCTTGACAAGAGATTGTATTAATCAGTTACACACATACCACCTGCTTTAAGGTCATGAAGTTTGGCATCAACCTCATAAATTTCTGAGGTGCTGTCCATTTTTAAGTAGAACTCTTTTGGTTCTGACCAAATTTCTTCCACGGTATCATAGAGTACGAAGATTTCAATAGTTGTTGAGGTCATGGATCCCAGTAGCCAGGACATCACTGGGTTGTTTTCTACCCTTCATTTCTTGTCGGATGCATCATCGGCCTTAGGTACTTTAACTTCTCCAGTCAGGTACCCCTTTTTCCTCTGCTAGTAATATACAATCTGACACAGCGGGACCACTGGAGAAAGTTATCAACATTGAGTTTGTGAGTCAAGATAGGCACAAATGAGGGTTCAGTGCTCCATGAAGAAGAAGAGCTCATAAAGGTTTCTTCTTTTGAAATCACTTCAGAAGAGTACTCAGTAGAGGATATGTGAATTTAGTGGAACTAAAGCTCTGATACCATTAGAAATTAAAGAGATAGGAGAAAAGAATTAAGCGCTAGAATAAAGAATTTCTTATCCATTCACCTTATTGGGTAAAGGAGAGATTACACATATATATAACACAGTGTGCAAAGGCTAGAATTAAATAAAGCTAGGAAAAAAACCGCTATCAACTAGCAGTCTTCGTAACAATTGGGACAAAAGAATAAGTAAAAAGAATTATATAACACTATAATTCAATATATTTGAATAGAAACTTCTTGAACTAAGATTACGATATTTACCTTCATAGAAAGGACGAAAAAAACCCAAATCGTCAGATCTACTAGCTTCAATGTCATCGTTGTTCAATGTCTTCAAGACCATGCATGTGTGCTCACCAGTAACATTACTCTATTTCAGAAATTACTCACTCAAAGTCAGATATCTTCTACAAAAGTAACACACACACACACACCCTAAAAATGCCACATTAAAAATAAAATCTGCCAACCAAACGGACAGAAACCTGCACTCAACTGGAATAAGGCCAATATAGAATGGAGCAAATTTGTGTCTCCGCCAAAATCTAAAGAGATCCAGAGTAAGCCCAAAAGACACGCCAATATAATGTAGCTTCTCGGGCCTTCGCTCAGAGAGATGCACCAACAGAGGTGGAAGGTTTGTTCTTGGTTTAATATTTTCTTCTAGCAAAGACACCTGCAAGGCCAGCACTATGTGAATTATGAAAAATAGAAACTCAAGGACATAGTCAAAACTCTTAATCTATCTAGCATCCCTCGCTGAAAAGTTAAATCTTTAAGTTAAGACACAACACCTTCCACTCCCACCAACACATAGTTAATAAAAAGTGTGCACACAAATTGGTGCTATTTAACAAACTGACATATGGAGCATGTAAATATACATATGTGTGTACGTCCACACGTACGCACACAACCCAATGGAACAGAGAGATGCAAGTGGACCTTCTCGGCAGCCTCTGTGACTCGAACTTGTGGAGTTTCTGAAGCATCTTCAACGTCAACTTCATTCACTAAAGCCAATTGTCCTTCAAAGTATCTACATTAAGAAACTTTAAAAATTACTCTTCAGTGATAGCCATGTGTAGATAATGATAGCCATTGTTGCAATATATTTCAACATTTGGATGTAATGAAATTTGTAGGCAAATGTACTACAACAGGGAACATACAAAACTGCCAGAGCAATAAGAATTACAGAGAGCAAAACCTTGTCAAGAGGAATATTGAGTGTTCTCACACTCTCATTATCCCACCTATTCAATGTCGCTGTTTAGGTTTTAATTCTTTGCCTTAAAGACACGAGAAGTGACTAAGAACTGAAAATATTTCTGAATACCATTACACCTCTAAGAAAACAAAACAGCAGCTTCACAACTGACATTGATTGGTAACAGACAAATTAAAAGGCAGGTACCACATCTCCACTACACCAGAATATTTTCTAGCCCAAATGATATTCCAACCTCCAAACTACTTATGAGCGTGGCAGCGGACCATGCAGGTAAGTGGTGGCTAAAAGCATGAACAACAAGAAAATTTTCATTCATTCAGCATCAGCATCAGCATCAGCAAAGCAATTGATTTTGCTCCTTTCCGATATATGCCTGGCAAAACTTTCCCATTTGAATCTCTTTTTTTCACCCCCTGACAGCAGTAAACCCAATTAAAATATCTACTCGATGACAAAACATTTTTCTAGTGAAAGTTTCTGATACTTAAGTAATTGAAAGGAGCTAAATGATGATTTGTCGATAATGAGCATAACTCCTCCACAGTTTCGCTGTTCAATCACGAGCACACCTACCCCCCCCCCCCCCAATAACGTAACAAGCCCAGAGCTAATATATCTTGTTCTTTACTGGAGTCTGCATGATGACTTATACAGGCACGCCTACAGGGAAATTTCAATCAGGACTAATAGAGAAACTCTGATCAAAGGTTTACTGTAACTGAAGAGTTAAGAGAATTTGCATAAGATTTGGTTTAATTCCAAAAAATAAGGGGCCCTTTTTTTATCCTACTTGGATACTTCGATGCAAGCAAATGGCATGGTCATAAAATGCTAGAGATGGGAACAAACATTGGATGGAAAGAGGAATAGTATGGTGGACAGAGATAAGGTAGAAACAACACAACAACAACAAAAAGACAGTACTTGTTATTCAAGGATAAGTAAGAAGCAGCATTAGTTAAAGATATCACATCAGAAACCTAAGGGAGGACAAGGAAAATCTACTTCTCGTTACTCAGAGAATTGTATAAAGCATCATTAGCAGAAAACTAATAGCAAGTTGCTCCTCTGAACTGAACAGATGGTGTGTAAATCTCCTTAGCAACAATCTTCTCTCGAATGAAGTGATAATCCAGTTCAATGTGCTTGGTCCTCTCGTGAAGACTAGCTTTGAAGCAATGTATAGTGTTGCTTGATTATCACAATGAAGAGGAATGGGTGTGTTAATAGAAAAGGAATCCAATTTCTTCTAGTAAATATCTTATCCACTTTAATTCACTACATGTGTGTGCCCATTGCTTGATACATAGGGAGAAAAGAGTGGATTATATTGATAATCCTTATCGGGTTGATAAGTCATGCATTACATTATAAAGGGAAAGCCACCAACGGCTATAAACATTGTTGCCAACGGCTATGAACAGTGTAATCTGCCCAAAAGATGGCAAATTACACTTAGCACTGAATATGGCCCTACTTAGATTAGGACAACAAAGACTAGGGATTAAACATTAAAATAGAGAGAGAATAAACCCTAGATAGCCTATATTTTTACACCCCTCCTCGAGATTGGTTGTGGATGTAGTAACACCTAAGCTTGCTTCTCATTTTGGTAACATAGGCAGAGCAGACCTTTTGGTGAAGATATCAGCCACCTCCTCTTGAGAGGGGATGAAATCAATAGAGATTTCATTGTCTTCAACTTTTTCCTTGATGAAGTGTTTGTCAATGTCAATGTGCTTTGACTTGTCATGGTGAACTGGATTCTCTGACATGTTAATGGCAGACACATTATCACAAAGCAATTAAATAGGACGCTCCTTCTTGATCTTACGATCAAGCATGATCTTCTTTAGCCAAAGACCTTCCCATATGCCTAGTGTCAAGGCTCTGAGCTCTGCACTGCTTCTTGAGACCATTGGTTGCTTTTTGCATCTCCAAGTAGTGAGATTGCCCTAGAAATAGGAACAATACCCAGATGTAGATCTTTTATCAACCACAGAACCAACACAATCTACAACAGTGAAGACTTGAATCTTTTTGTCTTCACTTTTCTTGAATAGTGAAGACCTTGTCCAACAGTTTCTTTGAGGTACCTCAACATTCTATGCACAATATCTAGGTGTTCTCGGCAGGGCTTGTGAATTTATTGACTCACAAGACTAACTGCATAGCAGATATCAGGTCTGGAGTGAGCCAAGTAAATCAGTTTTTCCCACCAGTCTTTGGTACCTTCCTACATCAACATGCTCAAATTTTCTCTCCTTTACCAGTTATACTCCAGGATCAATAGGAGAGGAGGTTGGTTTGCACTCCAGCATCCCAGTTTCTTTAAAGAGATCAATTATATATTTTCTCTCAGAGATGAAGATCCCCTCCATAGACCTAGCCACTTCCATACCAAGGAAGTACATAATTTGTCCAAGGTCTTTTACTTCAAATTCCTTGACTATGGATGCCTTCAGAATCTTTATTTCAGTATGATCATCACCAGTGATGATTATATCATCCACATAGACAATGAGGATTACCCTTTTCCCTTTAAGAGACACTTTTATGAACATAATATGGTTAGATTGACATTGTCTGAATCCAAAGTTTTTGATAACTTTGGCAAATCTGCCAAACCAAGCTCTAGCAGACTCTCTTAGCCATAGAGAGATTTGCGCAATTTGCATACCCTAGTTTTAGCCCCTCGGTACTCAATCCTAGATGACAGCTTCATGTAGACCTCCTCATTTAGGTCTCGATTGAGGAAGGCATATTTCAAATCTAGTTGGTGCAAGGGCCATTCAAGATTCACAGCAATAAACAAGAGAACCATTATTGTGTTTAGTTTTGCCACAGGTGCAAGGGTCTCCTGATAGTCTATCCCATGAGTCTGGGTGTAGCCTCTAGCAACTAATCTAGCTTTGTGTCTATTCATGGTGCCAGAGAATTGTATTTTAGGGAGAAAATCCACTTGCACCCCATAGTCTTCTTCCCTTTAGTGAGGGATGTTAGGGTCCATGTGTGAGTATTCCTTAGGGCTTTAAATTCCTCTTGTACAGCCATATTCCATTCTGGAACCTCAAGGGCTTCATGAATGGTATGAGGAATTTGATGTTTATCCATCTTTTGTATGAACACTTGGTATGAGTCAGAGATACTATCCATTGCCAAAAAAATTGTACAGGGGATAATTGCAGTACCTTTTATTCAAGCAATAAATCTGTCATCATAGTTGACAGTGCTAATGGATCTTTCAGGAGATTCAGAAGTAGAAACATCTCTGATTGAGTTACGGCTCAATTTGATTTTTGTTTCCCTTGGTATATACTAATTCCACAGGGGCCTGGGGAATAGAGATCCCTTTTCATGTCCTAAATGCAATATGGAAGCACATTCACTAGATAGGCTTAATCCTGCCAAGAATTATACCACTGAGCCACAACCTCGTAGGCACACAAAAAAATTGGAAGGAACACAAATAGCCCATTTGTTGGCAAAACCCTCAGGGATAGAAAATTATAGGAAGGATGAGAATGATATCATCATAAAAATGTGAAAGGTCTTAATAATTACAATGTCAAGAGAATCAAGACTTGATTGGTATACAAATAACATCAGGGGAAAATCATCTCCCTTTCCCCGTATTGATCTGATTAGACTCAACATACATAAAGTGAGATAATCAAATAAGACAAACACATCAAAGCAAAAACAACATTTCCAGTCCAAGGAAAACAAGATTACCTTTTCAATAGTTCTACTGCTGCAGAACCATATCCAAGCTGCAACAAGAAATATAGAACGACGGGGATAAGATTTATCCAAACAAATTGTAGTCAAAAGGAATTCATAGTCAGTCACAGAAAATTACCCTCATTGCACTTGGATGAGTGGCTATTCGTACAATACGAGCACCAGAAAGAGTTGGAAAAACTGTATCTTGAAATTGTTGACAGAATTTCCATGGTATTTGGTCTCCAGAGGGCTGATATCCATCACTTAAGCTTTTAATAGCGGATTTGCGAGAAATTTGACCCTCAAAACACACCTAAATTAATTCAAGGAAAACGCAAAAAAATCAACTATGTGTGTAACAGCATTAGACAGTTTGGCCATCAATCATTCTTTGCAAACTTAGCTCCTTAATCCAACATTTTATATAAGAGAACTGAGCTCACATTTCTTTCATCAAGTATTGAGCCTATCGTATGTTTGTGAATTGGCTTTATGTTACTGAAAACTATTTTTTTCTAATAAGTCACAAAGACAAGTGGAATTTTGTAGAGCATGGAACGCGGAGCTACAAAGAGAACCTAGGAAGTTCATTAAATAAAATACAAATAATAAACCAAGTTCCAGTGCATGCTGAACACAACATATCACAACTCCCACTCCTGAACTTTTTAGAATCTCAGTTCTAAATATAATTTGTACAGGTGTCATTAATAATCTAAAACATTATTATCTAAAACATTATTTACAAACGTCAGAAACCTAAACGTTGCCAACTCAGCTTTTTTTAAGAATCGTTATCAAAATGCATTGCTTTAATGCATGAAGAGGAACTTAACTGGATACCTTGATGAATTACAACAAAGATTTAGTTCTGCATATGAGTACTCAGAAAAACAAAAAAAATAAAAAAAAAAAAAATAAACCACAAAGAAAAGGGCGAGTCGGTTGGAGAGAAAGAAGGAAGAAAAAACAGAGAGGAATTTGTAAATAAAAGAAAATTCAGTTCACGAAAGCACAAAGAATGGAGACCTGGAGAACACACAGGATATCAGGCAGGCGGTTTTTCGTCTCATCAACAGGACCTGGAAAATTTTAATTAGCAAGAGCAAAACAAACAATATTAACAAAGTAAAAAACACAAAATGTACCAAGTAGAACAAACAAGTGATGGGCTGGAGCGTCGGCCATCAGTTGTAAATCATTAGGAGAATTTTTGTAGTGAGAAGCAACATATAGGGCCATCATTCGCTGCAGAATTGTTGCACAATTACCACAAAAATAGATGAACGAATAAAGATGAATGAAAAGTAGAAAAGAGCTAAAACTGAAAAACAAAACAAAAACAAAAACAAAAAATGGGAAAATAACCCTTAGATCCAATACCTGCAAAAACAACTCACTGTCTTTGTGATACGAGAAAAGAGTGTCGCGATTGACATAGTAGAGATCACACTCACTTGGTGGGGGTAATCTAAGCAAATACAGATCGTATTAATAGAAATAAAGGAGTTTCAAACAATTCTTAACCAACTTAATTATTCAGAAGCAACCTGTTGATACTGGGGATAGAATTTGTCACATCCAAACAAAGCAAAGCATGAAGCCATGACTCTATAGGATCGCCAATAGCATATCTAATTGATTCGCTCAATTCTATCTTTTTGAAAAGACGGCCTGCAGTTTGGTGTAGCTTTCATGTGAGATAATACTGTAAACTCAAGCACATGATGTTTATCACTAAAAAGGCAATCCACGAGTTACACAAAACTTAAAAATTATACTATTGCATGAGTTCCACAATAATTACTTAAAAACAGATATGAAAAAAGGGGAAAAAAACAAATATAAGAGGTGGTTTTTGTGGCTTAAATTTGTGATCTCTTGTCACGTGCTTTTACAGTTATGCCAATGCCATCCTTCGGGGAAACATAATAAACAAAAACCTTAAAGGCACAATGGAATTTTTCCTCTAAAGGGACACCAATGTTTCCAAACTGTAAGCAAATATACAACTGTGAAGAAGCAAAGAGCCTTTCGCTTAGAGATCGCAATTTAACATGGTCTCCGTTAATGTTTAAACATGATAAACAAACTGGGATCAAAAGTCATAGTTTTGTCCCTCTTCCATTGACTTCTTAATTAAAGGTTTTAGATACAATAGAGGACAACATAATCAGACAAGTACCTGAAAGAAAGATAGGCCTTCAATATCCCATAATAATCTAATCTAGAATACTTGACGTCTAGAACTTCTAATTTTAATAGACACACTTCTATTTACACAGGGAAACCGACTGAAAAGGTCTTTGAGTCATCCATTTCTTCTCTACATTGTAACACTTCACTCAAGTTGGAGTGCGGATACCATGCATGCCCAACTCTGAACAAATAACCAGCAGTTTGCAATGATCAGGAGCTTAAGTAAACACATCAGCTAATTGTCTTCCAGATCCAACGAATGGCGTGCATAACTATATCCAGTAGTGATATATTCTCGGAGGAAGTGATAGTCTACTTCGATGTGTTTCTTTCATGAAACATGGGATTAGAGGAAAGGTATATTGCTCCTTGATTGTCACACTGCAATGGAGTTTGTTTTGTATTGTAAAGTTGATCTCTTAGGAAGTGTTGTATCCAGGTCAGCACACTTGAAGTGTGACCCATAATCCAAAACTTGCTTTTGCACTTGGACTAACCACCGCGATTTGCTTCTTGATTTTCCAAGTAATCAAGTTGCCAACCTAAACGTGTTGTAGCATGTGGTGGACCTTCTGTTGAAAGACTTCTATGTTCTTGTATATTGTGCAATTGTTTATTAGCTGTATTTTTTTTTAATTATGCTTTGTTGGACAGTTGCATTCCTTTAGTTATGTACAGCTGTGTGTAGCAGTTAGGAGTTATTAGATAAAGGTGTAGTCTTATCAGCCACCATATGAGCTATAAGATGTGCAGTTTTATCGCCACCTTATTTGCTGCACTCAGATGTAACTAGCCGTTTTGGCTATTCTATTTAAACCCCTCAAATCTCCTGAGGAGAATAAAAGAATTACATTTTAACAAATTATCTTCTGCAGTTCTGGTAGTATGTTCTACATGGTATCAATGCTAGCAATTTGGATTTTCTGATTCATCAAAATTTTCAAATCTCTCGTCAACTTCATGAAAATGTCTTTTGTCGAATCTTCTTCCTCTTCTGATGATGTGACCTCCAATTTTGGAGAGTCAACTATCATTCAGCAAAGGAATTCAAAAAGTCATCATGATCTCATGTCAATCCACAAACTCAACGGGAACAACTATCTCATATGGTCTAGGACCATCAAGATGTTAAAGATGATTACTCGTTTGGAGTGATCATCCAATCGAATTCAGAAGATCCACATTTCAAGTGGTGGAATATTGATAATAACATGGTCATGACGTGGCTAATTGGATCAATGACTGCAGAAATCAATGAAAACTTTGTTTTCTATGAAACTGCAACTGAACCCTGGGATGCAACTCGTGACCTTTATTCCAAAAAGGACAGCACATCCGAGATTTATGAAATAAAATCTCAAATCCAAGAGATAAAGCAAGGTGATCTTAATGTTACCCAATACTTCAATCTTGTCTCTCGCTCCTGGCATCAGCAGGACCATTTTGAGTTCAATTGGAAATGTGTTGAAGATGCTGTAAATTTTAGTGAATTGTTGAAAAAGACAAAATCTTTAAATTTCTCATGGGATTAAATCATTCACTTGATGATGTACAGGGGAAAATCATTGGAAAAGTCCATATGTCGTCTCTGAAAGTTGTGATTTCAGAGTGTTGAAATATGTTGTTTATTTTATTCCCTTTATTGTTATTTAGTGATTAAATGCCTTTTGGTTTAATCCTAATGCCTTAGTTTGTCTTTTCTCTTCTCTGGACATGGATGGCCCAGTTTTTCACTGTTACTAGCCGTTAGTTGCTTTTTCCCTTTTCTAGCCGTTAGGATCCTTTTCTATTTATCCTAAGGGATCTTTGTGTAACCCGATAAGGTTCTTGAATAAGAGTTTATACTTTTCTCTCCTATCTTGCTCATTTCTACATAGTAGCAGAGCCTGCCTAATTTTTTAAGCTTATTCAAAATCTCGTTATGGCAAAAGAGCAATCTTCAGATGTTAAATCTAGGGAAGAAAGTTCTATGAACTCCCCCTGGAACACTGAACCCTCAATGCTATCTATCTCTTCTCACAAACTCAAAGGTAGTGAGAACTTCCTTCAGTGGTCAAGATCTATCAAGTTGTACATCATCGGCAAGGACAAGGAGGAGTATCTTACTGGAGAAAGTAAGGCTCCTGAGGCTGGCCAACCATCCTATAAAAAATGGAGGGTTGAAAACAGCCTGGTCATGTCTACTCTCTTAGGGTCTATGACCCATGATACAGCAGAAAATTTTATCTTGTATGATACTGCTGAAGAAATATGGTCAGCAGCTGCTGAGCTATATTCCAAACAAGATAATACCTCTGAAATTTATGGGGTTGAGGCTAAATTACAAGATCTCAAACAAGGAGATCTGTGTGTCACTGATTACTACAATGCTTTGTCAAAATCTTGGCAACAACTTGACAGCCTAGATGTAGAAACAGTAGGAAAAAGAGGAGAAAAAAAGGAAAAATGAGGGATATTTTTTATTCAATCATTGATAATCATTTATGTTACATACTGTCTTTATTTATACTAATGAAAGGAGAATCCTTTCTATATCAAATAGCTATCAATCCTCCTATAATTGCTCCTTACTATTACTATAAATACTCCTTTCCCACTATCTTTTAAAAAACACGGCCACACATCTAACCCTAAATAACAAACAAAGACAATTTCGCTTCTTATTATAATAAAATCTTTGTGATACATCATGAATCTCTACACTCTCCTCCTCAAGTTAAGCATGGAGATTCAACATGTTTAGTTTTTTGCTTCTCCAAGTTACTAGATTGCCCCACACAAAGCTACAATACCCGGTTGTGGATCTTCTTTCGGCCAGACCACGCTAATCAAGATCTGTATAAACTTCAATGCTCCTACTAGCGTCTTTTACGAACCACAAACCTTCACCAACAAACCTTTTAAGTATTTCAATATTCGAACACGACCTCCATATGAGGTTCACAAGGAGCATGCATGAATTGGCTCACAACACCCAGCTGCATAGGATATATCAGTCTTGTATGGGCCAAGTATATCAGTCTTCCTACAGTCTACGATATTTTCCTTGTCCACACAGAACTTGATCTTTCTTTTCCTGAGTTTGATGTTGGCTTCCATTGGAGTGCTTGCAGGCTTGCGATCACTCATCCCGGTCTCTTCAAGGAGGTTCAGCACATATTTTCTCCGACACACTACCAATCCTTTGTCCGATCTTGCAACCTCCATTTCTAGGAAGTATCTTAGACTCCCAAGGTCTTTTATCTCAAACTCTCTTGCCAAGCACTTCTTGGTCCGATTGATTTCGGTCATGTCATCCCCAGTGAGGATGATATCATCCACACACACTACCAATCTTTGTCATCTTGCCGTTTTCGATCTTTTGGTGAATAGAGTGTGATCTCGAATGTCCTTGCTTCAAGCCCTCCTTTTAAGGAATCTCATAAATCTTTCAAACCAGGCTCTTGGACTTTGCTTGACCCATATAGAGCCTTTTTCATTTTGCATACTTTACCATTATCTCGCGAGAAAAACCCGGAGGCATATCCATGTAAACTTCTTCCTTTAAATCTCCGTGTAGAAAGCATTTTTACATCCAAATTGCTCAAGAGGCCAATCCAAGTTCACAGCTATGGACAGAATTATCCTCACTGTATTGAGCTTTGCCACTGGTGAAAAAGTTTCTGAATAATCTACCCCATACGTTTGGGTAAATCCCTTGGCCACCAACCTTGCTTTGTACCTCTGTATAGAACCATCTGAGTTGTATTTTACAGTAAATATCCACCTACACCCCACTGTAGTTTTCCCAGTAGGTAGGCTAGCAACTTCCCAGGTGCCATTCTTTTCAAGTGCACTGATTTCTTCATACATGCAGCCTTTCCATTTAGGATGGGACAGGGCTTCATGGATGGTTTAGGAATTTGGATATTAGAGAGGCTAGTAGTAAAGGCTTGATATTGTGGGGACAGATTTGTTATAGGAGACATATCTGCTAAGAGGATAGAGGATGCTTGGTACATTCCTTGAAGGTTTTCTAATGGCAATTGGGACATCGAGGAAGTAGGTCGATTGGTTTGAGTGTTCGGTGGGTTAGACACAGTTGTTGAATCAGAGTGACTTTGATTTTCGTGTTGATTCGGATGACCAAGGTTACATTGTATTACATTTTCTGTGTTCTCGGGAGTTGCACTCAAGGAAGGTAGTTGCTCAATGTTTGGATGAGGAGCTTTATCTTTGAGTAATAGGCCTTTCCTTGAATAAGTGTTCCTGGAAATTTTCGTATTCTTGTCTCGGGACTAGGACTATTAGATGGGTCAGTGCGAGTGCCTTGGTAAGACTATCGGTGGTCTTATCCCCAATTCCTTTTCTTGATAGTAAGTATCAAGATTTGGAGAAATCTTTATCAGAGTTCAAAAACAAAAGCGTGAAATATCTTGTTGATCGGTGAAAAAGTCTGTGAAATATCTTGTTGATCAAGTGAAAAAGTCTCATGTTCCTTAAAGCTCTCCCCCTGAACATGAGTTTTGAAAAACATTTGACCTTCAAAAAAAGTCACATCACTACTGACATACACTTTCTGTGTTTGTGGATCAAAACATTTGTAACCTTTTTGTGTGGGGGAATACCCTACAAACACACATTTTCTACCTCTGGGATCCAATTTCCCTTGATGGTGATTGTGTGAAAGCGGTGCATCCAAACACCTTAAGAGACATGTCTTGGATTATTCTAGTGTTGGGATAAAACTCTTTTAGTCGATTGAGAGAGTCTCGATAATTTAAGATCCTTGAGGGAGCTCGTTGATCGTGTATATGGTCGTGAGGACAGACCTCCCAGAGATATTTAGGGCTATTAGAAGCTATCATAAGAGCCACAACTATCTCCAAAATGTGCCGATTTTTCCTTTCGCCACCCCATTTTGTTGGGGTGTGTCGAGACAGAACTTTGGTGGACAATTCCATGGTCAAGGAAATAAGATCCAAGTATGGAATTAAAGTATTATGTGCCATTATCACTTGAAAGACTTTATTTTGGAGTGAAAGCGTGTCAAAATCATTTCATAAAAATCACGAGAAAACTTGTTTGGCGTCCGCTTTGTTTTTAATAAGTAAACCAGGAGACTACAGTGTGGTCATCAATGAAAGTGATGAACCATCTTTTTCCTGTGGTGTACTCTTCCTTGCAGGCCTCAAATGTCACTATGAATCATAGTGAATGGCTTGGTTGGCTTGTAAGGTTGAGGTGGAAAAGATGATCTAGTGTGTTTAGACAATTCACATATTTCACACTTAAATAAAGATGGATCTTTATTGATATAAAAGATTTGGAAACAGATTTCTTTAAGTAGTAAAAACTAGGGTGGCCTAGCCTAAGATGCCACAACATGATATTATTTTTATCAATATATGTAGATCAAGGCGAAATTTCAGAATTCTTCTTATTTCCAGATTCTCCTTTTCCTCAAAGAGATATAGTCCTCCCATCATCCTAGCATTGCCAATCACCATCCCCTTGTGAATACCCTCGAATTTCACAACCATTAACGAGAAAAACACAACATTACATTTAGTATACGAGGTGAGTTTCTTGACCGATATGATTGCAAGATAGGGATGGTACATGTAGGACATTATTGAGAGTTAAAGTAGGAGAGATAGTGATGGATCCTTTTCCACTATAGCGAGAAAAGAACCATCTGCTATCTTAACTTTCAGTTTCAAAGACACAGGATTTATATGTTGAGAAAGGTGTGAATAATCTGGTCATATGGTCGGTTGCTCTGAGTCAATGACCCGAAAAAGGAGGACTGGTGGACTCCAAGGAAAGGCAGGAAGGGTAGTTACCTTTCTCCACTAAGGAGCAGGAAGAATCACCTTTGGTGTGCATAGTTTGGGCCTGAATCGGTTTGGTTAAGCGATCCGGTTGTTCTTGGGAAAAGCAATTTCTTTGTGTAGTAGATCAGTGCCTTGGTCGGATGACACTGATTAGCGCTTGCCTCGAATCGCTCGATCCACGCGCCTTTCAGGCTCAGGTTTGCGGTTTGCCATGTATCACCCAAAGATTGTCCCTGGTGTGACCTTGTTTTTGCAATGGTCACACCAGATTTTCTGTTTTCTTCCCTTTGATCATTTGTTTGCCACCAAGGTCGAATCGCCTCTGTCCCAACCGAATTTCGATCGGTTGGTCATCCTCGAAACGAATGATCCGGTGGTAGTATTAGAGAAGCGACCGATGAAGTGCTCCCGGTCATGGCGGCGTGCAGATACATCTGTTGATCATACGACCCTCTCTCGATACCATGTAGAAACAGAGAGGAAAAAGAGGAGAAAAAAAGGAAAAAGGAGGGATATTTTTATTCAATCATTGATAATCATTTATGTTACATAATTGTCTTTATTTATACTAATGAAAGGAGAATCCTTTCTATATCAAATAGCTATCAATCCTCCTATAATTGCTCCTTACTATAAATACTCCTTTCCCACTATATCTTGCTTTAAAAACACGGCCGCCACATCTAACCCTAAATAACAAACAAAGACAATTCTGCCCTTATTATAATAAAATGCTGTGATACATCATGAATCTCTACACTAGAAAAGATATCTTGGCACTCTATTGATGATGCTAAGATTTACAAAGATATGAAGGAACAAAGAAGAATTTTCAAATTTCTCATGGGGCTGAATCCCATTCTTGATCATGTTAGGGGAAGAATCCTTGGGATGAAACCCCTACCATCCATCAAAACTGTGTTTGCTGAAATCAGGCATGAGGAAAGCAGGAAGGCTCTTATGATGGGTACACCTGTACCTCACACTACCCCTACTACTCCTCTTGAAACAAATGCTTTGTTCACTAAAAGCACTCCTTCACAACTACATAAACCAAAAGGCAACAGGACTTGGTGTGACCACTGCAAAAGGATTGGTCATACCAAGGATACCTGCTGGAAATTACATGGGAAGCCTCCTAACTGGAAACCTTCTAGGCAGAATCATGGGCAAGAAAGCACAGGAAATGTGCAAGCTGTGGAGAGAACAGAGTCGATGCTAGTTTTGAGATTGAGCAAATTGAAGCTTTAAAGAGGCTTCTGTCCGCCCAACACAATGGCAGTCAAACCAGTTCTTCCATAGCCAACACAGGTCTGTGTGCATCTTCTTACTCTAGTAATTCCTGTCTTAAAGATTTATGGATTGTTGACTCACGGGGCCTCACCATATATACTGAAACCCTAAAGTTTTTACCTCTATTTCCAAATGTAAAATTCCTCACTTTGTCAAGATAGCTGATGGTTCTGTATCTCAAGTCTCTGGGATTGGCAGTGTTTATATTGATAAAAACATCACCTTAAATGATGTCCTATTTGTACCTAAATTGGAATGTAACCTTCTTTCTGTGAGTAGGTTCATTAAGGACACTCATTGTAATGTGATTTTTTGTACTAATGGCTGCAAATTTCAAGGTTTGAATTCGAAGGAAATGATTGGCAGTGCTGAAGTTGTGTCTGGACTTTTCATTCTCAAGACCTACCCTGATGTGTCTTTGTCTAAAGGCTTAAATAGCATTGTTTCTACTCCTAGCTGTAATAATATCATGTTACTTCATTATAGACTAGGACATCCAAATTTTATGTATTTGAAAAAATTGTACCCTACTTTATTTAATGGAAAATCTATTGATTCTTTTCACTGTGAAATTTGTCATCTTGCTAAACATTCTCGATCTGTGTTCCCTAAGATCAGCTATCAACCTTCTAGACCCTTTACACTTATCCACAGTGACATATGGGGCCCCTCAAAGACAAAAACCATCACTGACAAAACGTGGTTTGTCAGTTTCATTGATGATCACAGCAGAATAACTTGGTTATTCCTCTTAAAAGAGAAGTCAGAATTGAGAAATGTCTTCAAGAATTTCTTTGCCATGATAAAACACCAATTTGATACTGAAATCAAGGTGTTAAAATCTGATAATGGCAGAGAATACTTTGAGAACGATCTCAAATCTTTCTTCATCGAAAAAAAGGAATTGCTCACATCAAGATTGTGTGGATACCCCAACAAAATGGGGTGGTGAAAGAAAAATAGGCACCTTCTTGAAGTGGCAAGGAGCATCATGTTCACCATGAAAGTGCCTAAGTTCTATGGGGAGGCGTCTTAGCCACCTATCTCATAAAGCAGAATGCCTTCAAGAGTTTTAAAGTTCAGAACACCTATTGAAGTGTTAACTGAAAATTATCCTCACTCACACCTCTTGAACACTTTACCTCTAAAAGTGTTTGGATGTACCAGTTTTGTACATATCCATACACAACATAGAGGAAAACTAGATCCTAGATCTATAAAATGCATCTTTGTTGGATACTCACACTTCCAACACGGATACAAATGTTACAGCCCCTCTACAAGAAAGTTCTATAATTCTAAAGATGTTACCTTCATAGAAGAACAACCATTCTATGACACTAAACCTCAGGGGGAGAACTTTCAAGAATTTCATGATACATGGAATATTGAGGGTCATACATCTGAGGAAACTCAAGCTGATGTACCTAATACTACTGATCACTCTCAGATTCATCATGAGAGTGACCAGAATAACTCAGGGAATGATGAACCCTCCTATGAAAACACTGGAACAAGAAATGCTAATGAATATGGGAACATTCCCAGAAATGATATCATTGTGTACTCCAGAAAAAGGAAAGCTACCTCTCAAAATCCTCAAGAGGATCAAAATCCTCAAGAGGATAATCCTACTCCTAACACTTCAGAAGATGACCAATCTTCTGAAGAATCGATCTCTGAACAACAAAGGGATTCTTCCCAAGATGATGATCATGAATCTGACTCCTCAGGAGATCATGAGATTAATAATCCTATAAATGAGGAATCTATTGCAAAAAGAAAAAGGGTAAGAAGCTGCACTTCACACCCCATCTACAACTTTGTGTCTTATGATCACTTGACACCTAAGTACCATGCATTTATAGTAAATTTGGATGCCATCCAAATTCCAAAAAATGTGCATGAGGCTATGAAGTGTCCTGAATGGAGGAGAGCCATAAATGAGGAAATGAATGCCCTCAATAAAAATGGCACCTGGGAAATTACCAAACTTCCCACTGGAAAAAAACATGTTGGGTGTAAATGAATTTTCACCATTAAATGCAATGCTGATGGATCTCTGAATAGATACAAGGCCAGGCTTGTTGCTAAAGGCTTCACTCAATCCTATGGGATTGACTACTATGAAACCTTTGCCCCTGTGGCCAAGTTAAATACTATAAGAGTCCTAATGAGCATTGCTGTTAATATGGATTGGCAACTGTACCAACTAGACATCAAGAATGCTTTCTTGAATGGTGATCTTAAAGAAGAAGTGTTCATGAACTTACCTCCTGGTTTTGAAAACCTGGGAAGAAAGGGAGATGTGTGTATGCTAAAAAGGTCCCTCTATGGACTAAAACAATCTCCCAGGGCTTGGTTTGGGAGGTTTGCTAAGTTTATGATCAGTCATGGCTACCATCAATGCCACTCTGACCACACACTTTTCACCAAATCTACTAGGCCTGGGAATCTGACCATCCTAGTTGTCTATGTAGATGATATCATTCTCTCTGGAAATGATCTACTGGAAATCAAAAGGATAAAGGCTTCTCTGGGAGCTGAATTTGAAGTAAAAGACTTAGGTACCCTCAAATATTTTCTGGGAATGGAAATTGCCAGAAATAAAGATGGTATCTCAATGTCTCAAAGGAAATATACCCTTGATCTTTTAAAGGAAACATGGATGTGCTAACACCCCTGTGGAACCAGGTCTCAAGCTTGGAAAAGAAAAGGATAGCCCCCTTGTGGACAAGGGGAGATATCAAAGATTAGTTGGCAAACTTATATACCTATCCCACACAAGACCTGATATAAGTTTGGCTGTGGGAATGGTCAGTCAATTCATGCACAAACCTACTGAGAAACACATGCAGGCTGTGTATACTCTCCTCAGATTCCTGAAGAAAAATCCAGGGCAAGGGTTGATGTTCAAAAGGAATAGCTCAAGAGATGTCAAAATCTATATCGATCTTCGATTATGCCCGGTGATATCACCGATAGAAATCTATCTCTCAGTTCTCGCACCTACATTTGGGGAAACTTGGTCACTTGGAGGAGCAAGAAGCAGAATGTGGTGTCTAGAAGTAGTGCAGAATCAGAATTGAGAGCTCTTGCTCTAGGTATTTGTGAAGGCCTTTGGATCAGAAGACTAATGGTTGAGATTGGATTTCCTATCCCTACTCCTATACAACTGTTGTGTGACAACATTTCAGCCCTTTGCATTGCTGAATATCCTACTCAACATGACAAGACTAAACATGTTGAAGTGGACAGGCACTTCATTAGAGAAAAGATTGACAAAGGTGACATTCTTCTTCATCATGTCCCCTCCAAAGATCAAATAGCAGACCTCCTTACTAAGTCCGTCAACAATCAAGTATTCCAACATCTTCACAACAAGCTTGGATGCATTGACATTTACACACCCAACCTTGAGGGGGAGTGTTGAAATATGTTGTTTATTTTATTCCCTTTATTGTTATTTAGTGATTAAATGCCTTTTGGTTTAATCCTAATGCCTTAGTTTGTCTTTTCTCTTCTCTGGACATGGATGGCCCAGTTTTTCACTGTTACTAGCCGTTAGTTGCTTTTTCCCTTTTCTAGCCGTTAGGATCCTTTTCTATTTATCCTAAGGGATCTTTGTGTAACCCGATAAGGTTCTTGAATAAGAGTTTATACTTTTCTCTCCTATCTTGCTCATTTCTACACAGAGACTAGACATGAAGAAAGCAGAAAAGTGATGTTGAGTGGAAACCACCTCTCTAACAGTACCACCCAAAAAGGCTTAGCTCTAACGGCTAAGCCGAGCATTCACATCAGCATCTCATAACAAATTCTCCACTTTACATATTCTTATGTCACTTTTCTTCCTTTTACTGAATCTTAAGTCAAGTTAGTTTGATCAGAATCTCTAAAATAAATAAATCTATACAATACTATTATACTAATTTCCCATTTTCCTACTACTTCCATAAATCGTTTAAAGAATGAAAGTACCCAGTTTCACACTTCCCTTTTCCCCTTGCTTTCCCACAAACATTTTCAATCTCAGAACTTTTATCCTCATCAAGGGAGATATTCACTTTATAACCATTAACAATTTTCAGAAATGCAAAAATTATCAAACCCATCATCAGAAAAAGTTAGAAAATTACAAGATAGAAAACTATCATGAAAATTATCAATTTCAAAATGGATTACATTCTTAATTTCATTCATTCCCTATAGAAATGTCATGAAGACAACAAGCCCACAAAGATAGGTAAATAAGTTCCCAATAATTAGTGAGTAAGCTTTTAGCCTTTGACTGATGAAATCTGGAGCTTGTGAAAGCATCAACAGATTAAAAATAAAATTGGAGTTGAGATAAAGAGATTGACACAAGATGTTGGAGCAGATAGGCTTAACAAAAACGCTCCAATGCCTGATTGAAGAAATTAGGAATGTGATTTATTGAACGCTGCCGGAGGTGTCATTGGTTGAAAAAAAAATGTAAACTGAGGATTTAGTTGAGGGTAATGAAAGGGAGACGTTGAAGTGAAGGTAAATGGGTCTATCACAAACTCGGCAAGACGAGAAATCTGGAAGAAAGAGAAAGGTGTACAGATTGGGATGTTTTGCAGGAGATGCAGCGCAAAAGTAAGAGAATCTGGAGATTACAGTTTCACTTACATATTCTAATGCAGTATTGCAGTCGAAATTTTGATAGATCTGAACACTATAAATCTGTAATATACTGATTTAATATCATTTACAGACACTACTGCGAGTGACCAAAGAAAGAAAGGCCATGGCTAAGAAAAAAAAAATTCAAGATAAACCAAAGAAAGAAAGGCCATGGTGTGAACATTGTAGAAAGCCTGGACACACCAAGGATAGTTGCTGTAAATTGCATGAAAAAACTAGTGAGTGAAAACCAAGAAATGTCAAACCAAAAGAGAATCATGGAAACCATGCTACTCTTAATGATGAAGAATCTAAATGAGATGGATGTATGTTCAGCAAGGAATAAGTAGAAGCCCTAAAGAAACTCTTGGCATCGGCGTTTACATATGAGAAACCTACTGATTCAGCCACTTATTCTCATATGAAAGCCTATATTGTTGGATCAACAATGGATTGTTGATTCAGGTGCATCAAATCATACGACATGGAATAATAAATTATTTCAAAATTATACTCCATGTCTTCAACCAATATATTAAGATAACAAATGGTTCATCAACTGAGGTTGCAGGTACAGGAACTATACCTATTTCAGATAAACTAATTCTATTTAATGTCGTGTTCCAAATTTTACATTGCAATTTTCTGTCTATTACTGGATTGACCATAGATCTAAATTGTAGTGTACAATTTATTCTTATAAATGTGAGTTTCAGGATTGAAACTCTAAGGAGATGATTGGCAGTGCTAGAGCTGCCTCTGGTCTGTTATTCCTATCAGGAAACCTTGTTTGAAGGGAGCAGTTCAACATCGATGCTTTAGGACCTGACTGTAGTAAAGCAATTATGCTATGGCACTACAGACTCGGACACCCTGATTTTGAATATTTGAGAAAGTTGTTTCCAGAATTGTTCTGTAATACTGCTCCAAAAAAAATTGTCCTGTAATAAAAAACCTAGAAATTTTCATGTGAAATGTGTCAACTGTCAATTGGCTAAACATACTAGAACTTCTTTTTCAAAAATGGATTATTGTCGAAGCAGTCTGTTTTATTATGTTGGAGTTTGTAATTTATTTTGACGTGTTTTATTTATTTTTCTGATTGGGTCGGTCTAAATTAGAATAAGTTGGCCAAGTTATGTATGCATATTATACAAAGACTCGGCCTTGGAGTTGCTGAGACATAATAAATTTGCATCAGTTTTCCCTCTTTTCTTCTTCTACAATCAACATGGTGTCAAATCCAAGTTGGTCCTAAACCCTAGATCGGCCTCATGTTTTACAAGGCTGCGATGACAAGTGTTTCCCCTTTCTATCGTCAGGTTCGTCGAATACTATATTGAATCAGAGTGGCGGATCTGGAGTTGTTCCTGCTTCAATCAGCGAAGAAAGTTGAGTGTCAAACGCCTCATCCCTTATGCTCATTAATCGAAAACTCACAGGTAAGAATTACCAAGAGTGGCACAGACAATGAAGTTGGCCATAGATGGGAGAGGCAAATTGGGTTCTCGACTAGGGAGCAGAAAGAACCCAGTCCAGATGACCCAAAGTATCGGCGTTGGAAATCTAAGAATTCCTTGGTGATAGCTTGGCTCATCAATTCAATGAAGTTTTCCATCTCAAGGCCACATATGTTTCTGCCAACTGCTAAAGACGTACGGCAGGCTGTCCGAGAAATGTATTCGGACATTGAATATCGTCTCAGATCAATGAATTGAAGACCAAGTTGTGGTGTCTGAAACAGGGAACAGATCGAGCAATTGAGTAAACCTCTACAATCTCAATCTGGTAATCTCACTTGTTCCTTTGTTAACTTAGGTAATTCTCCTTCTATATCCTATCTTGGAATGAGTCATAAAATTAACTGGGTAGTGGACTCTGGTGCCACTAACCACATGAGTGGTTTTCCTCAATTATTTTCAACTTACATACCCTTGGAAGAAAGTGTTAGGGTTAAAGAGATATCACGAGAATTTGAAATCAAGGATCTTGGGGACTTGAAATATTTCCTCGGAATGGAGATTGCTAGAGATAGTGATAGGATTATTATATCTCCGAGGAAGTACACATTGGATCTACTTGAGGAATCAAGAATGAGTGGTTGCAATCTTGCTAAGACACCCATGAACTTAAAGTTATGGGAGGTCAAGGGTGAAGACATTCTAGACAAGGAGAGATACCAAAAGCTTGTGTGGAAGCTCATCTATCTATCTCACACAAGGCCTGACATTACATTTGCTGTGAATATGGTGAGTCAATACATGCATTGCCCTACAAAATCACATTTGGAAGCCATTCATAGAATTCTGAGGTTCCTGAAAGGGTCTGCGGCAAACGGGCTATGGTTTGGTAAGACTAAGAAACGAGCAATAAAGACGTTTACTGATGTTGATTGGGGGTCATCCACTAAAGATCAAAGGTCTATTTCAGGTTATGGCGTCTTTGTTTGGGGAAATTTATGTACTTGGAGTAGTAAGAAGCATGGTGTTGTTGCTAGAAGTAGTGCAGAGGCTGAGTTTAGATCCATGGCACAATGGATCTGTGAGGAGATGTGGGTAAAACGGGTTCGGCTAGTCTTTAAAGAGCTGATGACAGGTTACTAATTCAAGGGAAGAAGGACACTAAAAAAAGTTGGTGATGGAAGGGTTCGGCTTGTCCTTAGGTCTTGTGGCATGAACTGATGAAAGGAACAGGAGAACCTTCAAGTGTATAATATACCATTGTAATAAAACTACTGTTTTATAAGATCTCCTTTCAGTACACATTGCATCACAACCAGTCAACTAATGGATGAATACTATGGTACAGTATACGCTCTTCCTACTAGATACATGCATAATCTAACAATATCTCAGTACAAGGGAACATGACTCCAACACCCACGCTTTTACAGGCTGAACTTACCGGATGATGACCTAAACCAAATCAAATTCACCTGGAGTTAATTACTTAACAGTTCTTTAACCTTCACAACTATCATCACTTGTCATAAGTATGCAAGAACTGTGACTGCTTTTCATATTTCTGCTACACGTCATAAAAGTTACACAATATAGTAAGACCTCAGCAGAAGTCTATCAAACAAACCTGTAACGGTAGCCTCGGGATTTTTAGCTGAAATATGGCTTTGCTCCTCCAGTTGCTGCAGCAGCTTTAACGAAAGGGATCGTCCAGTGCCTTCATAACTACAACAAAAATCAACAACCAACTTAAAACATGTAACTTTTTCCATGGACAGCTCCTATCCCTTTCAACAACGTTAGTATATATACAGACAGTAGAAACTGTAATAACACGGCAACAAAAACACAGAACCGGTACACACTTTTGAGAAAATGGAATGAAAATGATACATTAACTCTCAAGACCCCACAACATACCCATTCACAGTAGATGAAAGGAACACAAGGTAAGGACCCAGCAAGGACTTCACAACTGGCAATGGTATAGCAGCCGCTTCATCAACGACTAGCAACTCAACCTGGGAGAGCTTTTCATGTTCTTGCGGTTGTATATACTGCAACCAAACAGTAAAAATGGCAACACTAGTGAAAATTTCAGGAAAAAAGAAATGGATATTTACAAATGAATCACGAAAAATTTGCTCTGGTTTTCAACAAGAAATAACAAATCAAACATGTCATGTTAAATATGCAACTTCTTTGTGAGACAAGTGGAATTGATCACCACAGTTATTGGAGACACAACTTTTGTGAAAATTTGATAACACAATAAAATATATTACATAAGACTTCCAAATCACTGATTCACCTGGGCTTTGGAATCATGTATTTTACTACATATAAATAAATAAAGGTAATCCCAGAACCAGAGCTAACAAACTGATTATCCATCTAGTACACATAAAGACCAAACAAAATTAGTTACATACCCAAAAGATAGAAAAGACACCTTAAGTAACTACATATAGCAGCTCAATAAAGAACCGTCAGCAGACTGATGAGTTACAAAATCATAGAAAGCAAACGTAAGCTAAATAACAATACTCCCTCCGTCTTCTTCTTACAGTCTTGAATTACTTACGGCCAGAAAATATGGCTTCTTTCCACAATAAACCAATCACAGTAGTGTATACTTTCAAAATTATCTACGTATGCATT
The DNA here is from genome assembly GCA_026214975.1 of Gentiana macrophylla. Taxonomy (NCBI): domain Eukaryota; kingdom Viridiplantae; phylum Streptophyta; class Magnoliopsida; order Gentianales; family Gentianaceae; genus Gentiana; species Gentiana macrophylla. Next base: position 84,917,671 of record CM047812.1, read on the forward strand.
AAATCAAAATAATGCCTGCGTGTAAATAAATTCACAACGAAAGGTGAAATTGATGGCAATTTTAATAGCCATATAAAAAATCATATTATACATTATGAATAAGCTAAAACTTTGAAGGACTAAAAACATGGAACGGAATAGATATTTAACAGCAATGAATACTGGAAAGAGGAAAACTTGAGAAGAAAATTTGGAGCAAATGAAATTATTGTACATACAGAATTCAAAATGTTTTGTTATTTTCCCTTTAGGTATGCAGGAGACAAGAAATTGGCACAGTGAAGCATTCCAACTAAAATTCCTATCGACTATTCAGATCCAGAGGGAGAATTTCAAATACAATTGGTGGTAGGTCGACAGACAGCGTACACATTGTCAATCATCATGAACATAGAACCTACATGGATCTGAGTGATGGCATACAAAAGAACAAAACGGAGAAAAAGGATTCACATAGCTGACCCGCCCAGTAAGAATTTTTTCAGAAGCTACACACACGAGGAGACCAGACGCCGAAGTGGAAGGTCATATTAGTAAGATCGTCCCAATTGGTCTGCTTCATCAGAGAATGACTTAACTAAAGAAGTTCAATGCTACAAAGGTGACCCATAACTCATTCATCGGGCAGGATAATAAAAAAGGCAAGTTGCGAAATCGGTTGCATTAAATAGCACAGACAGCATGAGTGCACATGCTTGATTGGACGAGTCACTTTGAAGCAGGTCAAAGCCTCAAACTAGACTTTCACAGCTCACCTGAATTGTCTGCCGATGTTGTTTATAGATGTTGATCCTCACAGTGGCCTTTTTGAACTCTGGATTTGTACTTTTTACCACATCATAATCCAAATGTTCCTGCAGTAAAAGTCAAAACAGTGAACGTGTTTTTTTAGTTCAGTGAAAAGAAGTCTGGCATCAAAGTTTAGGATCAGAAAACGGGCTCTGTCCATTTGAGCCCAATATGGCTGACATGCTGCAGTAACTTAGTCTTACTTACTCCCACAGAGGTCCATCAAAAGGGAAGTGGGAAGTGGGAAGTGGGAAGTGGGAAGTGGGAAGTGACAAGATCTCACTAGACAAGAATAGAAAGCAAAGCCAACTTCAGACCAAGAAAAAACATTTCTAGTAAAGCTAGTGCTAATCAATAGAAAGTGCAATGCTTCAAACACTAGAGCATTTCAGCAGACAATTGCCGACCTTATCTAACAGATTAAGTAGCAATATACTACAATTCATTGGGCTAAACATATGTGGAATATTAGAGTTCACGATTACCTACAAAGCTCATAGAGATGACTTTTTAATGGACTTGAACAGTAAAATTTCTCCTGAACTAGAATAGTTCTCAAGTTAGTTCTTTAAGACTGTTATTTAAAACAGTTTAAGATTTTAACTTGTTCACAGTCCAATCAAAGAGAGAATTTGATCATCACTCCAGATGCAAAAATGTAGAAATTTAGGAGAGACAAAATTGACTTATTCTTATTATTGATCACACGGTTACTTCACATATATATAGTAACACAAGACCTTCTAGACTCCAAAATTATAGGAGCCGCAACAGGCACCTAATCATAAATGAACCTACCAAACTTTTTAAACTAATAAATATAAAAGCAAAGCCCTAATTACAAATGGGCCTAAACTAAACTCTAAACAACTAAGGAATTCAACCTCCTTTTCTATCTTGGACACTCCCCCCTCAAGTTGGTGCAAAGATGTTAAGCATGCCCAACATGCTCACAAACATGTTAAAGCTGTCTGCGGACAATGCTTTAGCATCATATGAAATATGCTTTGAAAAAGGAAGAAAAAAAATATACAACAGCCCACTCTCTGACTTTTCCTTGATAAAGTGATGATCTATCTCCATGATGAACTAGTTCTCAATGGCAGACTTAATGTAACAGGCACCTTCATAAGCACAGATACTGGAAGCTCCAGATCTTCTAATACCTTTTTATTCTACAAATTCTCGCAGATTCCATGAGCCATAGCCCTGAATTCCGCTTCAACACTACTTCACACAACATTTGCTATTTGCTTCACCAAGTTACCAAATTTCCCCAAGCGTAGGTGCAGCAGCCTAAAATCGATCTTATGTCCATAGTACAGGCTTCCCCAGTCTGCATCAGAAAAGACCTCTACCCCTCTTTAAGCCGATTTCTGGAAGTAGAAACCTTTTACCTGGAGTAGCCTTCAGGTACCTCAGAATTTTGTTGACAACTCCATATGTTTCTCTCCTGGTGAATGCATGTATTGGCTCACCAAACTCACAGCAACGGTGATATCAAGTCTGGTATGGGAAATTAAACCAGCCTCTGGTATCTCCTTATCCTGGAACATCACCCCCAGCATCTCCCAACTTAAGATTGCATTCCGTAGGAGTAACTCCTAGCAGGCATGCTCCCCTTCATTCTAGTTTCCTCATATAGATCAAGAATATATTTTCTTTGAGTCGCTGTAATTCCGTCTCTTGTCCTTGCCACTACCATGCCTAAGTAATATCTCAAGGGCCCAAGGTCCTTTTTTTCAAATTCCAAAGAGATGTTCTTTGACCTTGGCGGCTTCTTCAAAATCATCACTTGTCAAGATAATATCGTTAACATACACAATTAGGACTGTTAGTTTATTTCCAGCAGACCTTTTAATAAAGAGTGCGTGATCAGATTTTCTTTGACAGAACCCTAGAGATTTTAGGAATTTCATATACCTCTCAAACCAAGCCCTTGGGACTTTGCTTGAGTCCATACAACTATTTTCTCAACATGCACACTTTTCCACCAATTTGTTCCCTGAATCCAGTTGGGGCATCTACATATACCTCCTCATTCCAGCCACCATGAAGGAAGGCATTCTTTACGTTTGATTAAAGGCCAATTTAAGTCAACAGCTACTAAAAAAATAATCCTTTTATTGTCGAGTTCGGCCACAGGATAGAATATCTCTGCGTAATCTACCCTGTAAGTCTGAGAAAAACCTCAGGCCACTAGCCTCGCCTTGTGTCTCTGAAGAGACCTGTCTAAGTTAAATTTGTTAATGAACACCCATTTACACCCCACTGTCTTTCTATTTTCTGGCAGGCTCGCCACCTCCCAAGTTCCGTTTTTCTCAAGTGCCTTCATCTCCTCCAGACCAACAGCCTTCCACGTACGAATTTGGAGTGCATATTAGATGCCTTTGTGTATCTCAGAATTGGAATGGGTGGAGATAAAGGGTAGATAGGATGGGGAGATGGGTTTAAAGCTTTTGGTAGTTTGATATGGAAAGCTCTAGGTTGTTCCTGCCTGATCTAGGAACATCAAGAGATCCTATAGGCTTGCAGTTCTTCATTTTCTAGAGGTACTAAGCAGGCGTCAGTTCAACTTCTGCACAGGCAAGCTTCGCTCGATCAACCAATACAAACCAGCTTGAGGGGAGTCTTGGAGATCGTCAGAATTTCTCATGTATTTTTTTCAGTTTTTATTTTCAGAATTTCTTATGTATTTTTTTCAGTTTTTTATTTTCCTAATAGTCCTAAATTACTTTCCAAGTATTTGGATTAAGGGCTGAGTTGTTTCCTCCTTCTCTCTCCCCTTGTAACGGCTATAATCTAGTTCCCCTTGTATCTATTTAAGCAATTCTCAGTTGTAGAACTAATGAAAGAAGTTAATTACCTTTGTTTCCTATTATGTTTTTACAATTACCTTATAATTTTACCCATATATAGGAATGGAATGAAAAATCATTTCATTCCTTTCCATTCCTGCGAAACAAATAAGCCATTATACATATTATTGATTACACGGTTACATCACATATACTACCTCTGTCCCGTAATACAAGTCTTTGACTCTTCATTTTTGTCACATAATATAAGTCTTTTTAGAATATCAATGAAGCATTTATAGCATTTTTCTTTATCTTACGACTAATTTATTATTTATCCAACCACTTTTCATAATTTACAACTATTGGACTAATAATAGTCAAAGGTTACTTTAGACTTTTTAGCTTAAATTTTATGACATCTATTCACTTTTTATATATTTGTGAAAACCCTTAAAAACTTGTACTTTGTGGAGGTAATATATAGTAGCACAAGATTTTTAAGACTCATAAGTTATACGAGCCGTCATAGATAAACCCTAATCATAAAAACACTACTAAACAGACACTAATTGAACTACATAAACATAACAGTGAGGCCTTAATAACAAATGGGCCTAAACTAAACTCTAAACGACTAAGGAACCCAACCTCCGTTTCTATCTTCGACAAAGAATCTGAGTAGAACATCTTTGGCGTTTGCAGATGACCTTTTTCACTTCTTGTTAGTCAATTAGGAATCCTAAGTACTGTCAGTTCATCGTCAAAGATACTTGCAGAGTTATTTTTAACCAAATCTGCAAAAACAATCATGTGTCCTTTTTTTAAAGTAGCCAATTTAAAGAATGCAATTGGCACGGTCTAAGGTTTCTTCCAGCAAGAATCTTGGTTGTCCTTTCCTTATTTTCAGACCGGGACATACAGACTGCAATTGGCTGACAAATTACCACAAGGCTGGACTTCATTCTCGGGCTAATGCTAAGGTATGATAAGACTAGACCGATATTGGTACTGCTCAGCATTCAGCACTACAGCTCCTATGCCTTTCTAGTGCCAAAGCAAATAATGAAGCAAGTGGAAAAAAATTCCCTAGTGTTCTTTTGGTTTGCTTTTATAGAGAATAATGAGTGGTTTGCGATAAGGTGATTTGCAATAAAGAGGTTTGTAATGAAGTGGCATACAGGTGAAGGACTATAACGCCAACTCTACCGAGTAGAGATAAGGCACGACTTATGCTGTACAAAGAGATTGTTGGAATTATTTATATAAAGGTGGAAGCCCTAATCTTCCTAAAATTTAGGAACCTTATAATTCTGGACTCTTAACCACACCGCCTTCACTAAACCCTAATAAAACTTGCCTTGTATTATGGCTACATAACAAACAATTAAATATAAATAAATTATTCAAAACCCTAATCCTTTCAACAGAGATGCATGTAATTAACTTCATACAATGGCAAATATGCTTTCCATCACTGCACCTCAATATCGTTCCCGAACAAAATTATACATTTAAAATATATTACAAAAAAAAAAGTACATCTAATCTGCCAAAGAATTTATATACTATTTCATATAGTTTTTATACACATCCCATCCTGAAAATTAGGGTGCCAGAAATAGCTTATCTTACAAAATTTCAATTGAGTGAGACAACAAAATCATATGTAGCTCCCACAGTTAAGCAAGAAAAATATATTTACCTTATACTCTAGCACATCAAACCCTCGACATACAAAATCAAACAAAGTTTTCAGATTCTCAGGACTTGGTGCAGTAACAAAAATATTGGAGTACCTGCACATATAAGAAAGAAAGAATAGAGGAAGGAGTGGAGTTGTTAGGGGTGTGTTTGCGTCAATGGTTCCACAGCCTAGAAAAGTGAAGACAATGCAAATATGAATGCAAGAAAAAGCACTTCAATGAACAAAACGAAAATACCCTGCAGCAATAGCTCCGGCAATTGCCAGACCAAGAGCAGCTGACTTTCCACGTCCTCGAGCTGCAAGTAGAGCAACAGTGCAACGAAGTGTCTTGTCCAAAATAGCATCAAGAAAGGTAATTACAGCCTTCCCCTAAGCAGATCACAAAGACATAACGGTGAGAATGTCAATTTCATCAAGAGACAAAAAATGGAAGCTGCCAATCCTAACCTGATCCAATGTGCAGCACTTCTTTATAAGAGGACCAACAGGAAAATCGTCACTCAATTGTTCTCTCAAATTCTTCAGGTCCAGTTCTGCTTCAGACATCCCTTCCTATGATCAGAACCGCACAGTAAATGAATGAAATGTTCATTGTGCAAAAACTAACATACTACAAAAAATTATCTCTCCTGGAAGTTTCAATTATTCGGTTGGAGAGACATCGAAAAATATATTATGCAAAATTTTTGAGATGGTGAATTTAATTGCATCAAGTACACAATTCAAAATCGAAATAACTGTTTTACTTCAAAATGTATCTTAAATATTAACAAACTCAATAAATTAAAATACAAACTTATAGGAAATTTGGGAAGCATAGCTTCTGTCCCTGTCCCTGATGACGCTTTGGAAATCTTCCTCATAAACATGGTTTCACATTGAAGATGGCAAACTACAAACAGCTCTTCTCCCCACCCCCCCCCCCCCACCCCCACCCAAAAAAAAAACAGAAAAAAGGAAGAAGTAACTGCCCAAGGAATCTCAGTTATAGAAAATAAAGTCTGTTGAACATATAATGCTTGTAATTCCATGAAGTAAAAACACACACAGTAAGGTCAATTAAAGCACATATCCACTCAGAGCTCGAAAAGGAACCCACCAGCTGGAGGAAGCAAAAAAGTAAAACAAAAAATGGGGACGTGTACCAAAATCCCAAGAGACAAAACAAAAAGCGATGATTAATTAGGCTTACCTCTCTGACAGGAACAGGTACAATCGAGTTCACATGTGAAGAAATTGGCAAAATATTTAGTTCATCATCCATAACCACGCAAGCTTTGCATGCTGCCAGGGAAAGTAAGAACCGTTCATTGAAGCGCGCGGTTGCCTGAGTATGAGACTCAGTACGGAATCGCTCATGGACATCCTGTGATCAGCAAACCTCGTATCACATCATAATTCACAAGTGAAAATAGATAGATGGAACAGCAAAAGAATATTCACATAATGAGTTCAGGATCCAAAGCCTTGTAAAAGAAACATCAGGAAATCATACCAAGCCTTTTGCATGCTAAACATGGAAGAGATCATCCTCAAGACTACTAAAAATAAGAACAAAAAAGCTGACATTCTCCAGATTTTCGATGAAAAGTTAACTGTACTTTACAATTTTGACACATTACATAAAAAACATGATGTTAACTTCCACTTTATGGAGGCTTCCTCTCCCTCTTGCCTAACTAGATATTGCATTTAGAAAGCCCAGAAGGTAATTGCCGAAAACAGTAAAACAGCACGGATTAGATATGAAATTACTTTGGCATGATCATAGAGCTGCGCTACTATTTATTCATCAAACAATGAAAAGGGTGTAAAATAAATGCTTACCCACAGTATTGCTACAGATAGCAAGAACAACTATGTTATATATACAAGGCGGAGAATCAAATTATTAGTGGTCAAAAGCTCAAGAAAAGGAACAGAACGAAAAATGTGAAAACAAACCGAAACTTCTTTTCAACATTTTCTCGGACCGATAGGCACCCATGCAATAGAGAAATGTGGATAGTGGGAAGATCAAGAGAAAGCAACAGAGAAAAAGCAACCAGAAAAATAATACTAGACAAAATATAATTGGAGGCCATGACATACCATAACCATGGTGCACAAACTGGTAAGAGAGGACAAAGACCGAAGCAGCAAAACAACCAAACCACCACCTTCTACAGTTTCTATCGTCCTTGCTAGCAGATTAGGCGTCAAAGCTTCAAAATCCTGAAAATAAAAATACCAGCATACATAGAGGATATACACAAAAAGACCAACATCATTTGACATGGAAGAAATTGAAGACAAAAGGAACACCGAAAATTCACCTGTAATATGCACATGCCAAAAGTATTCCCAAGAATTCTTTCTGAATCTTTGTACAAGCAATACGTTATTCCTCCAGTTTCAACAAAAAGTGAGAAGGGATCAGCTTTCTCAGGATCAAGCAATCCCCTCTGCATCAATTTCTTTATTTGCTTGGCTCGCTTTTTCTTATGACTGTAATTTAAAACAGCATGGCCTAATTAATCAGCAGGAAATAATAGAGCGCATATCTACACGGTTTAAATTGAAATATATTCATTCCAACAAACAGCAAGTGTAACCTGTCGTCTCAAGTTACTGAAAACCAACACCAACTAGAATCTTATAATTAGCTAGCTAAAGAAAAGCATGCAATGCCCTTACATTACTTTTAATCGAGTACAAAAGAAACAAAAAAAAAAAAAAGCCGAAACTTAAACTTATACCTGCTGAGTTCAAGCTTATCCTTATAGCACCACAACACACTTGGCCTCGACTTCACAACCGCTTTGCTTAACATATAATGCAAGTTCACAATCTGTTTCCGTTCAATTAGCAAAATCAATAATGATAACGGTATATAATCATAACAAAAAACGCTAAACAGAGATTCTGACCGAGTAGGCATCTATACCTGATCACGGGACTTGTCGCCGATAATGACAAATAGGGAGCGGTGGCGATTTTTGACGCCATTCTCAATGAGAGTTCTGATGCGCTCGTCTACTTTTTTTCTCATCTTTACCCTGATTCAAAGAAAATTTGGAATATTGATAGTGTTTCTTCCCGTCTTCAAAGAAAGAATAACTGTTTGAGGAACAAAAACAAGGTTTATGCTTCGAAAGTTTTCCGCGCGGCTGTGGCTGCTAGAAATGAAAAGTCAGTTGAGAAGTGGCGCGTAGGGTTTAAGGATAAAAAAATAACAGACTATATTCTCGACGACTCATTTTTTTTTAGGGGTAAAGTTGGGGTTTCATATATATATATATATATATATACTAGTTGGCGTGGCCGTCAAGACTTGGCAGTTTCTTCTTACGTTAGCTTTTTGGTATTTTGCTCCGGAGGTTTTATTGGTTATATTGCTGTTTAGATAAATTAATGAAGCTATTGATTTTTTTTTTGTGTTTTGTTTATATTGCTGTTTACAGCCTTGATGCAATTAATATGTCCGATTTTTGGAAAGTGTTTCAGCCTTGGGTGTTGGAGACTGTTTACAGCCTTGATGCAATTAATATGTCTGATTTTTGGAAAGTGTTTCAGCCTTGGGTGTTGGAGACTGTTGTTTCAGCCTTGGGTGTTGGAGACTTTGAAATGAGTAAGGTCTTGCTTTGGTAATGTAATTCTTGTTGTTAAGTTATTTGCTAAAGGACAAAGAATCCCTCCCCTAAATTGAATGTTGTGGTAATCTTTTTCCTATTTGAATGGATGTGATAAGTAGTGTAGTGCAGCGTATGTAGGTTCTTCAAGGCTGTTTGTCCATTGTAGTTTTTACAACAAAGTTTTTCCTGCGTTTAGGTTTGTAAAGGTTGTGACATGTCATTTGAAATCAACTTTCCAGCAGTGATTTATGAGACAGAAGAGGGAGTTTACGATGCGTATGCACCGCCAATTCCTATCAAATTGCATGGTGAGCCTATAAATGATGCAGACATAGTGAAGGTGGGGACGTATCCTGATAAGGTTGTGAAGAGTTTGGCTGCGTTGAGCGAGACAGAAAAGGCACAGCAGAAGAGAACATGGGGAAGAAGATGCATCAGCTTGAGGAAGAGTTGAAACAGCACAAGGTAAGAACAAAAGAGTCCATAAGGTTGGAACAGATGTGGTCAAGAAAGTGTGCTCTCTTGGAGGAAATAGGACAAGAGAATCATGGTGACAATGCTGTTGAAGAAGTGGGTGAAGATGATAACACCATTCTGCCCAATGGTGATGTGTTTTAATGTTTTTTCCTTGTTGTAGAAGTCATCCTATAGGATGATATATGTTGATTTTCTGGAGGGGAATAAGGTGGCTGTTGTTGGGAGGAAAAGTTTTTATGAATGTTTGATGTAATGTTTGTTTTGTTTTTATCTGTTTTTCATTCCCGAATTATCAAGAGTGCAGGTGTTTTTCAAAATAATTAACTAATCATATCACAAACTGTACCTGACGTTCCGGACAGTACATGGACTCCATGCTCTAGCTTCCTAATATCCTCATCGATACTTTGACTTGCAATACCAGCATGTGCCTGCACATTTATGTAATCTCCGATAGCTTGTGTCTGTTTCTCTGTGAGTGTTGCCAATTCTCTTCCATAGAAAAGCATACCTTATGTCCCTTGTAGGTGAGTATTTGGGTGAAACAGTTGATAGGTAAATTTGATACTTTATAAATTGTTGCAAAAATAAAAGCTGTAAAAACTGGAATATGTTATATATTATTCCATATGGTGAAACAGGTCAGACAGAAATATAATACAGTAAGGCGATTCTAGCCGCATTGTTATGGTGGAATCTACACAGTTTGTTGTAGGAGTTGTCAAACCATTTACATAATTGTACAGCACAAATTGTACATACAAAATCCAAAATGATAAAGTGTTTGTAGGTCAGACAAAACGTTGGGGATAGCTATAGAATAAGAAAGTACAGATTTTGTTTTTGCAGTGACAGTGGGGGTAAACTGTCATTAGTTCCAAAATGATCAAAAAATAGTAGACTGTAGCAAGTCTGCAGTATACTGGTGTGGTTCGTTTTGCATTACTTGAGATTTGGTTCGGATTCAGTCTTTGCTTTCTTCTTGTCTGGAGTGGAGAAATCTGAGTTGTTGGCATGTTCATTGTCAGACTCTTGTGTTGTCGACTCTATCTGCTCTGGACGTTTGCCTTTGTCGTAAACACTTGTGGTTCCTGAGATATTGTGTTGTTAGTTGTTTCTGTATTGTTGTATAACGTGGAAGTAACGACAAACTACCATTTTATACCTACCGGATTCCACTGTAGTCTGGCTGGACATCTGTCCTTCTTCGTTAACAGAGTCTGAGGTCTGTTGTTTCTCAGTCCAATCCAGTACCGTGTAGCGAGTGATTTTGTCGTTGAATTTTTTTTTGCTTGCCTTTATCTGCATTATTAGTTTCTTGAAGTGAAGTTCCTCGTCAATGTCCATGAACAGCTTTGTGGTTGCCTGCATTCGGATCATCAAAGAGCACTGATTATCATAGTGTTTCGTTCTGCTGGCGTAAATGCAGTGGATTTGTGGTTGATTGTACCTGTTTGTCCTTTTTGTGAAGATCCTCAGCTGTTGTATGTAAGAGCCTTGTTGCACATTTGTCAAAGAAAGTTGCGTTGATTGTGGTTGTGGATCGGTAAGTTGGGACGATCACCTTGCAGCTGTTGAGTGAAGATTGGATATATAAAGAAGGTGTTTAGTACATTGACATTTCTATATATTGCTGTGAATACTTTGAAGCATGTTCTATTATGTTGTAATGTTTAGTTTGCAATTTAAATACAGATGCTAAATGTACTTAATGTCTAGTAGATACATGGGTGTGAATTTGGTGAGATTTTATGAACTATAAATCTAAGGTGTTAGTAACCAGTAACCTTTGGAGAGAGCTTAAAGTATAGAAAGAGTTGTGATACAAGTAGTTGACATAATGTTCACTAAACACACAAGATAGATCTCTATGTAATGCAGACTGTACGTTTCCTAAACAGAATATTGCAGTAGATGCACTAAAGCAATTTAAATGCAGATACTCAATGTAATTTATGCCTAGTGTACAGAGGGGCGTGAAATTGGTGGAATTTTATATAGACCATAAATCTAAAGCCTTAGTAAACACCAACATTTTGGAAGACTTTGAACTGCCGAATTAACTGTTATACAAGCAGGTGGCATAATGTGCACTAAATACAGAAGATAAATTTGTATGCAATGGAGATTGGACGATTGCTGAACATAGTATTGCAGTAGGTAGCTTAAATTATGTTCTTCTAGATACTTATTTTCATAGTGAATCAGGGGAAGTGTTGTTTTACCGTGGTAGCGCATTTAGGTCTTGTTTACAAGAAGTGCAGTTGAACGGCTCGTGTGGCATTGCTTTCTGCGTTCCGTAGCATTTTGGACACACAGTGTAGCATGGTTTTTGATCGACGTTGGTGATGGCTAATGTAACCTCTGCATTCATAACCTGTGACAACATTCAAAAAGTAGGTCATGTATTAGTTATTTCTGATCGGTATTTCCTATTACTACTTTGATAGAACTGTTGTTTCTAATTCCTCACCTTGCCGTCTGGCTGTATCTTTGATAACGGCATAATGCTCGCGGTATCTATTTCACTTGATATAGTCTCGAGATAGTTCGGTGTGGGTGCCCCAGCAGCGTTTTGGATCAGTTCTTTGTTGTTGTTTACCCTTTTTTGCGTGCAGATAAATTGAGTGTGTTAATTGAGGTTATTAGATAGGTGTCTAAGATGATTTTCAAGAAAAAGTAATGCTTGTATAAAGATTGTTGAATGTATATGTTAAAAGAGCGTACCATGATCTTAGTATTTTGACTTCTGCGATATCAGGTTCCAATGCAACAAACGAGAAATGCAATGTGGATAAAGAGATACCTGATTTGATAGAAATGATTTAGGCTGAGAAATAACCTTTATGATTTGTTTTAAAGCACATTGGTATGTTTTTTTATCCTTACCAGAAAATGGGGATGCTTTTAGTCCTTTGCAAAGGATGATCGGTAGTTCTTTTCTCAACCTGAAGAGTTCACCTCCTTGTTTGTGGCCATAATCTCCCCAAAGAGTAACTGTTATTGGTTTCAACCTGTAGAATGACACGACAGTAATATTAGGTACTTGGTTGTAAGGTGATTATTGCAACTGTGAGTACTTTGGTTCCAAGAATTAAATTTGGAGGTGTGTGGCTGAAAGGGAATAAGAACTTTCTTACTCATTCTGTACGACAGTGCATTCACGCAGAGGTACTAACTTTGATCTAATTGTTACGTAACGTGTTTCTTTCACATCAACAACAACAGCTAGTATGTCTGCAAAACAGATTATTGTATCCAATATATTTAGTTAAGTTTCTTTGTTACAAACTTATAAAGAGTCAGTAAAATGTATGGAAAAATGGATAATTGCATACAATTTTGCACCTGATTGCTTAGTGAATACCATTTTTTAATGATAAATGTTTCATACCTACTGAAGCTCCTGAGGTAACATGTGAACGAAGAGCTGCAAATGGAGTACATTCAATTGGTGGACAGGCTATCATTTGGTTGTGTTCTTTTACTGGTCGTATGAAAGTTGTTCTTGAAAGCTGCCATTGGTATTTCTGATCTGGGAGTTATGTTTGTACTCCTCTTTGACTGTGTCCACATCAGCTCCTCCAATGATGTATGTAGAGAACGGCATCAAGTTACCTTCTAACAGCTCAATGTTGGTATTCCAGATGACGCCTTCTATTTTCTTTTGCTACTCATTTGTAAATTAGGACAGAAATTAGATATGTGAAGCTAAAAAATTTCAGAACGCAATTTATGAAATAGTTAATGAAACAAAAGCGAAGAAACTTTTTGTTGATATTATACTTGTTCATCTTGCAGTATCAATTTTTGTAGTCGTCTACCAGCTTCATTCGTATACACATTGCTTTTTTGGAGAATAAAGACCTTTACTCGCCAATTGTCCGTGTTAGGAGTAATGTCGTCGATATGTAGTAGTTTTTCCATTAGGACCTTCGCTGTTAGTTATTTAGGATAGAGATAAGTAATGACATAATATAAGTGGAAGTCTCTGTGCTGTGTATATTTGCGTATTTACATGTCATGTATGTTTGTTATTCAAGTATCTTCCTGAACTTTCCTAAGGATTTCACAGTATACTATATTTTTCGTAATGTTTTTATAGGAATTATCTGAAAAGGTTGGTGGTGCTATTAGTACTTTGATGGATGAAGATTTACGTGCTCTAGAAAGAGCCACGTATAGTTGGCCGTGGGAGAAGACGGGTTCTCGTAAATATATGCCTACGCGGTCCAGTGTTTGACCTTGTGCTTTGTTAATAGTCATTGCGAAACATAAACGAATTGGAAATTGATATCGTTTAAAGGGAATTGCTGTTGGGAGGATTTTGCATCATAAAAACAAAAGAAAATTTATAAACCTATACTTAACATGCAAACTAACTCCTAACCGACCAAATATCGGGTAGTTGATAGCATAGTAGGGTAAGTACAGGGTCGATCCACAGGGAATCGGGATGTTGAATCTAATTTCACTAATTCCTTTCAATTGTTACTCAAGAAAACAAATAAACGAAAGAAAAACATATAAACGAAGATAGAACAACTAAAATAAATCTAACATATAACAAACAATAAAAACAACCTAAACTAAAGATACATGGGATCACACATAATACAAACCAAGTGATCTCAATCCTAGTTCATCTCATGATTTTAATTCAAATTGTGGTTTCACCTTTACACGAGATACAAATTCCTAATCTCTTAGTGAATTCAATTTCTCAAGCTATGAATTCCTAATTCCTTAGTGGATTCAATTATCGATCTCTCCTCTCCCGAATGTTGAGACCAATTTCCATACAAAACGAAGGTGTAGATTCAAGTTAACTCCCGTATTTTAGAATCTAGCAACCTAGATAATTAACCAATTAATTTGTCACGAATTAACGATTAAAGATCCTATCTTTCTATGGTGATCTAGCGTTTACGCAATTCTCGTATTGTAAAACATCAATAGCAAACTGATCGCTCGATCTAATTCACATGGCATCATAAATCATAGAAAGATACAAAACGAATCAAAGATCATAAAAATAAACAAGGATTGAATAAATTAAAAGATAAACTCACATAGTTTGGTACAATGGATGATCTCCATGAATCAACAACGAAAATAAAAGCATCCTAATCTAACCGGATCACCCGAGCACAAGGCTCGGGTGATCGGCCTGAAACTCTCGTAAAAGCGGCGGGCCGAGTGTATTTGGTGTGTTGTATTTTTTCGTGTGTTCTTTTCGCTCGAATCTCGCCGCTTATATAGGAGTTTCGCCGACATAAGGAAGGATCCAGAAGATAAATACGTAAAAATCGCTGACCGACCGAATGACGTCACTCGGTCGACCGAGCCCTTTAATGCACGTTTTAAATGTTTTTTCCTCGTCTGACTTGTTCCCCACTGCATTCTGCCGCGCTGATCTGATTCCTTTTGATTTATCTCTCAATTAAAACTCCGATTTTCTTCCTTTTATCTGATTGATTCCTTTTCCACTCGAATTTATCTCTTTAAAAATCATCTTTTCCATCAACAATGTGTATCTACAATATAGGAAGAATATACCAAAGCGTAACGATATTCCAAAATAATATAAAATCATGATTTAAACACATAAATCGCTACATTTTGCAATTTAACCTATTAGAAACACCATTTACTCAATTAATCGATTATAAGCTCGATTTCTATGAAAAACATCCACATATGGGGGAAATTGACATAAAATATATCCTTATAAAACGTATAAAATCACCCTTAACAACTCCCCCACACTTAGCTTTTGCTCGTCCCGAGCAAAACAAAACATAATCATCACTCGAGACAAATAAACACTTATGCAAATATAAAACATATTCAAGTAGTTTAGAGGTTCACCCAAGTGAGTGTGTGCATAGCCATAATAAATTTCCACTAAATCCACACTTGAAATTGATTCAAGCAAAACTAGCCAACATCCCATTTAAATTAGACATATAAAAACGATTATAACATGCACCTCACAAAACATACAAACCCCGGAAAAAATAATAGGGAGCATTTAAAATATTTCCGACATACTTAGAGGATAGTCCCTACAACATATCTTTCAGTTTATACTGGGGATAAGATAGACGATAACTAAGTCTTTCATTCATTCATACCACTTCTTATATAAGTTGATTTAATTATTTCACTTAAACACACATCGAGAATGAGCTATTGCCCTCATAGCGAGAATAGGACATTTCCGCTAATCCCTACCTACTCCAATCATAAGGCGACTTTTTCTAAGCTGCGTGAGCTTTTGGTCATCATAGTGGAATAGGACATTCGTGGTATGACCTACCTCACTCAAATCATCGACCGACTTTCGACACACACATTTATAATTTAAAACAACTTCACTTATTCACTTCATTTCAAAAGCGCAATAGTTACGTGTCATTTATCACATTCAAACCTTGGATATTCACAAGTATGTCATACTTTAACTTTAAATACAAACTATTAAAATTTTCAAAATTCGTATGGAAGCAAAGAATCATGCGATAATCATCAAAAATCTCTAATCAAATGGGTATGGCTTAAAAACATAGCTCATCATCTACTATGGCACGTGAAAAATAGTGTCGGGTGAAACAACTAAATTTACTAAATATGCAGAATACAACATCAATGATTATAAACATCGAACAAAGACATGCAATGCTCACTCGGGACAAAACAAACCATCCTCTCCCCCACACTTAGATTGCAACTTGTCCTCAAGTTGTGCGAAATAATAAATTAGAGAACTTAGTCGATTGGATCTTTGGCAATTCCGGAAAAATCGGTAAAACCAAAATTCTTTGATAGCTCAAGAGATCGTGGAGCATCACAGTAAAAGCTGAATTCATCGTGAAAGTGCACAATAGCTATCAAAAATATCCTGCAGACTTGATCGGTGCAAAAGAGTCTACGGGGAAAAGAAAAGATTACATATATAAAGCACATGGAAAAAGGAGATATAGAGATATTTCAAATTTAAGCTCATATAACGATGGAATACATATACATGGAACATTACACAACAAGAGGCTAGGTGCAACTACATGAAGATATACTACAATGCAGCTTACATGATATGCAATCCTAAAAATAAAATAAATAAAAATAAATTACAGACAGGCTCAGGTGAAGCGAATTTGGAGGACAACCTACGGTGACTACGGCCTATTCGAAACTAAAAATAAAGAAAACGAGGTAGTATTACGAAACCGGCGATTAACTACGCTCAAGAAAAATAAAAGAAAAATAGAAAAACAATGCAACTAGATGACATGCAACTAAATGATATGCATCATATGATATGCAAAAATAAAAGAAAATAAAAGAAAGAAAACTAGCCCACTCATTTGCAAAGATGACATGTATATAATAAACGTCTACCAAATAATGACAAAGTTACGATAAGCAGCAGTGTTGTTCATTACATGCAGTGTAAGACGCGCGCTTAAGACTCATCAAAGGTGATAGCATTATGAAACCAACGATTAGCTATACTAAGCAGATATAACGCATAAGGTTTCCATCGTAGCAACGGAAAACCGGCGATTACTACCCAAATGAGTTATAAAAATAACAAGGAAGCACATAAGTCTCAAAGCTTAAAAGATTCATCATAACGATATGTAGCATACGAAACCGACATTAGCCACTAACAATGATAAAACGATTTATAGCATACGAGAACCGGCAGTAACTATAACATGCCTAGATGAATCATGTATATAAAAGTAAATCACTTACTTAACATGGATTCGTAGATGGAAAGATGTAAACATGCAAGTTCAGAACATTTACGTAAAAATAACTAGCCACAGAAGCTCATATGAAAGTATCCACGTCAAATAAAGCATTAAAAATCAAGTGAAGAAAAATTTGGAACCTGGACGTGCGTTTAAAATTTCAAACGGGTGTTCCACACTTATGCAGGCCGGACGGGCGTTCAACAAGTCAGACGCCCGTGCCTGGTTCTTGTCATCGATCGAGTTGAACTTTTGCACGGACGGCCGTTCCACCTCAAACGCTCGGTTACTGCATTGTTAGGGGATCGGACGGGCGTTCACTTACTTGAACGCTGCGTTCGATCATCGAATATCACGACAGAACGCAGGAACAACACAACACACCCTAAATATCTCGCATACTTTTCATACACAACCTCATCAAAGCAACCACGGACAAATTTAAGCACAGAGGTTAGATCGGAAAACACATAAACATGTAATTCACGTTTCATACATTGAGTAAAAAACTTTTGCACATTCTTAACCTAACGGTCATCGAAACACGGCAAAAATAAAAACTCTCAATGCACTTAACGCTACTTTTATTGAAAGCGAAAAATAAAAAAAAACGTAACAAAATCGAGAAATTAATTCAATTAGATTCAACAAAGCACCGATTCCCCGGCAACGGCGCCACTTTTGTTGGGAGGATTTTGCATCATAAAAACAAAAGAAAATTTATAAACCTATACTTAACATGCAAACTAACTCCTAACCGACCAAATATCGGGTAGTTGATAGCATAGTAGAGGTGTAAACATGTGGTCGATCCACGAGGAATCGGGATGTTGAATCTAATTTCACTAATTCCTTTCAATTGTTACTCAAGAAAACAAATAAACGAAAGAAAAACATATAAACGAAGATAGAACAACTAAAATAAATCTAACCTATAACAAACAATAAAAACAACCTAAACTAAAGATACATGGGATCACACATAATACAAACCAAGTGATCTCAATCCTAGTTCATCTCATGATTTTAATTCAAATTGTGGTTTCACCTTTACACGAGATACAAATTCCTAATCTCTTAGTGAATTCAATTTCTCAAGCTACGAATTCCTAATTCCTTAGTGGATTCAATTATCGATCTCTCCTCTCCCGAATGTTGAGACCAATTTCCATACAAAATGAAGGTGTAGATTCAAGTTAACTCCCGTATTTTAGAATCTAGCAACCTAGATAATTAACCAATTAATTTGTCACGAATTAACGATTAAAGATCCTATCTTTCTATGGTGATCTAGCGTTTACGCAATTCTCGTATTGTAAAACATCAATAGCAAACTGATCGCTCGATCTAATTCACATGGCATCATAAATCATAGAAAGATACAAAACGAATCAAAGATCATAAAAATAAACAAGGATTGAATAAATTAAAAGATAAACTCACATAGTTTGGTACAATGGATGATCTCCATGAATCAACAACGAAAATAAAAGCATCCTAATCTAACCCGGATCACCCAAGCACAAGGCTCGGGTGATCGGCCTTGAAACCTCGTAAAGCGGGCGGTCGCCGAGTGTATTTGGTGTGTTTTATTTTTCTGTGTGTTCTTTTCGCTTTCGAATGCCGCTTATATAGGAGTTTCGCCGACATAAGGAAGGATCCAGAAGATAAATACGTAAAAATCGCTGACCGACCGAATGACGTCACTCGGTCGACCGAATGTCATGGCTCGGTCGACCGAGCCTTTAATGCACGTTTTAAATGTTTTTCCTCGTCGACTTGTTCCCCACCGCATTCGCGCTACGATCCGATTCGATTCTTTTGATTTATCTCTCAATTAATACTCCGATTTTCTTCCTTTTATCTGATTGATTCCTTTTCCACTCGAATTTATATCTTTAAAAATCATCTTTTCCATCAACAATGTGTATCTACAATATAGGAAAAACATACCAAAGCGTAACGATATTCCAAAATAATATAAAATCATGATTTAAACACATAAATCGCTACATTTTGCAATTTAACCTATTAGAAACACCATTTACTCAATTAATCGATTATAAGCTCGATTTCTATGAAAAACATCCACATATGGGGGAAATTGACATAAAATATATCCTTATAAAACGTATAAAATCACCCTTAACAACTGCACATTTGTCTGTGTTGGAATTTTGTAGAGGAATTTTTTGTAAGATGGTCTGTTGTCCTGCGTAGGGCCCAGTTGCTATTTCAGCCACAATTGTATGGGTTTTCAGTTCCTTGCATAATCAACGTGTTCCATTACACAACCCTTTTACGGGACTTAGATTGCGCAGTAACATTACAGGGCAGTTCAACTTTAACATTAGTTGATGAGGAGGAAGACTACTCGGAGAAAGTGAATTGAGGAAGTCTTCATAATCTGCTTGGTGATAACGGTCGATGGCAATGTCACTGCTAATGTAAGTAATGACTTCCCCAGGCATTTGTTCTAACATTGCATCGTTTATGTCATCTACACATTCATTGGTTGGGGCTAGTAAAGCGCTGTTCATAACTGTTTCATGCGGTGTTGCAAAAGCCTCAATTTCTGGGTACACAAATTGAATTAATTGTTTCAATGAACTTTCTTTGTCCTGAAAATGAATCAACATGTTGGTTGGTAGTTGAATGCTTCCATTTTCATCCTCAGGCTCTGTACCGTCTCCTATTCGTAATAAATACTCGGTGAAAGCAGGGTCTTCAATAGCTCTTATGTTTTGGGTGAGATGTATTTTGTGAAGAACTGGCCATAACGCTGAGCTGATTAATGAAGCATTTAGTTGTTCTTGTCTGCCTGCGTTGGTTACTACCGGAAGAACCTGGCGGAAGTCACCGCCAAAAACAACAATTTTATTTCCAAAAGGGATGTTTGTGTCAGTTATGTCTTTAAGCATTTCAGAAAATGCTTCTATTGATTCTTTGTGAGCCATAGGAGCCTCGTCCCATATAATGATCTTGGCTTCTCGCAATAGCCTGGCAGTGGTTGACTGTTTACTCACATTTGCAATTTTTTTCTCATCTTCCTGTAACGGTAATTTGAAGCGTGAATGTGCAGTTTGGCCTCCAGGAAGTACGCATGCTGCAACACCTGAGCTTGCTGTGGCTAGAGCGATATGTCCTTTTGATCGAATCGTTGCCAAGATAGTCCTGTATAAGAAGGTTTTTCCTGTTCCACCAGGACCATCAATAAAGAACGCACTTGGTTCATCGGATGCTACCTTGGACATTATTTGTTCAAAAGCATATTGTTGTTGTTCGTTAAGGGTGTGGACGTTTAGAAGATCAGTGTTATCTACTGTTAATAGTACCCTGTTGAGCTATTGTTTCAGCTTGTGGTCCCAATCTATAATCCTCTAGTTTCTTTCCCATGTCTTCAAGCATCGTAGCTATGTCAATTAATGCATTCGTTCGAGCCTCAGTAATAGTTGAGGAACTTAGTGTTCCTCGTAGGTAGTCATCAGACAGAGGTTCCATATAATTTTCCCACAGTTTACATGGATCTGAAGGTGAGCAAAATACTAAAATTGATACAAACAGGTGACGCAGTTGTTTTGGCATTTGATACATAGAAGCTTCCTCAAGGCATTTATCGAGGTCATAATCTGTGGTTAATAGATTTCTTTGCAGCGCTGATTCTCTGAACGTGCAATGTAGGTAGCCGTCTACGGTCAAGAGATCATGAAATGAGGTTGGGCCTTTGACATGATTGAGTAGCAAACAAAGATAGTATCGCTCACCTTCAGTTGGACTAACAAAAACAATCCGACCAACAACCTTACCCCTCTTACGTTCTGACCAACTGCGTTTCCACTGAATCCCGGACAAAGTGTTTTGGGAAATCTTTGTAAAAAGCTTTAAGTTCAATTTGTGGAATTAAATTTGTTCATTTGAAAGAATTGAGTCAGCATTGTTCGCGACTAGAAATTGTTTGTGACGATATCGTTTAGATCTTGATTTGTAGAGAAAGACACAAGATAGTTATCAGGAAGGTGGAGTTGCAGCGCTATGACTGCTGGGTGCATTTCAAACAAATTGAATGAGAATAACCGCCATGCTGCCTCTGGTGGTCCAACCCATCTTCCTTGTTGGTATTCACGAATCTCATTCTCGGATGTAGTCGTGGACATGCGAAAAGCTATTTTATCAGGACCTTTATAAATGTATTTGTAGATGTGCTTGACAAGTGTAATAGTCGAACATATCTCTACATTGATGTGACAATCATACTTCTGCAGCAAGTACGGATTATAGGGAACTATCGAACGGTTATCGATTTTCTGTCCCCTGACACAAACATTAATGCCAGTATCACGACGCCTGTAATGTGGGTAACTGTCTGAGCCGTGGGTCGTGTACTGTGCGAATTCTTTAGGGTATTTGTTTTTGCACTTGTTGTCTCGCATACAAGGGCATCTAGGGTTTAGAGGACCGCAAGGGCCATGTACCATGTGCCTAACAACGAGAAGGTGTAAATTTGGGTACTTGATAGGGTCAGGTAGCTCAGCGCTAATATAACGATCATAAGCATCGGGGTTCAATGGTTTCGAGTCTTTATCAACAATGAGGAGTATATGACTATGGTGTAAGCCACGTTTTTGAAACTCTATTGAATATACGAATGCAATCGGCAACCCAAATATGTGGTCTTTCAAGAGCTCGGCTTTCAACATTTCCAATTTTGCCTTGAAAACTCGGGAAAGTAGATCAGGTCGGTTTTGAGGTAATTCACCTGGCAGTAAATGCTCTGTGATTTCGGGCCATGCGGAGTTGCATGTCATGGTTAGGAAGAAATCAGGCTTTCCAAAATTTTGGACAAGACACATTGCATCCATATATCTTTTCTTCATGTCTCGCGGTCCTCCAATAAATGAAGGAGGCAGAATGATTTTACGACCAACTTCAGAAGTAGACGTATGCCCAGATGCAATGCTGTCAAGTAAACCTCCTAAACAATCTGTACGGTTCTCCTTTTGTTGCTTCTCAAGATATTCTAACCTAGATGTTTCTACCTTTACAAACATGTCGACAATGTATTGTTGTAGTAGTTTACCTGTGTGTAACAACATCGAACGATCATTGGCTCTTTTTTGTAGCTTATAACAATAATATTGACGGCAAGAAACAGTATTTCGTTTCCTTGCACCTTCGCGAGCAGCTGTTAAACGAAAACGAAAGTTTAGTATGGAAGAGAAGGTGACAGGAGAAGAACGACCAGTAAAGCATTACAATATACCTTCTTCTTCTCCACGTATCAACTGACCAGCATCTTGAACAGTACTTCCTAGATTTTCCAAAGGTACTTCGCATTTGTTATTTCGTTTCCTTTTATTCGGTGGAAGTTTGTGAATGCCATTGTGCCAGCCCACCTCACCTCGGGGGAAGAGAAGAGGATATTGTAGAGGATCATAACAACCAGTAATGGAATATTCTATGGGGAAGCGCATTTTTCTCGTAGATTTGTATGTGACAAGCAGGGTTAAATTGTTCGTCACTCTCAGAAGATAAGATTGCTGAAACGTCATTACAGGTTGGCTCATTATACACACGTTGATCAAGTGTCGGACAAGACACACGACAAATCTGATAGTTGTCAGGAGATTCAAGATCTTTTACTTGTTTTAGGAATTTGGAATATGGATTGTCAGATAAGATTTCAATTAATTTCCTCATTACAACCTTAGAAAAGCGCTCTGAAAGTTTCATTCGTTCCTCAAGTTGAACATCCGCATCATAAAAATATAGTTGAAGAGTAGATGGCGCATCGCTAGTTCTTTCCAACGAACCTAGGTAGTGATGAATCTTACCCTGCACCTTGAATGTATAAACGCCCATGTGGTTCTTCATGAGCTCTTTATCTTTTTTGGCGGAGAATGTAGTGAATGCAAGATTATTATTGTAGCTTCTTATGTACTTCCTAAAATCAACAGCTTGAGGATCTGAGCCCGTAAACAATTGAGCCAAGGCAAGCGGCATTTCTGAGGGAGCAATACTTATTTCCCCCTCAGAGCAACAAAACGATGGAGGCTCACGGAAAAAACGTTTGGCCGAACAATGTTTGCAGTCACCGACTGCAGGTAACATCGAAACAGATGACCTATTGTTGGCAGAATCTCGTTCAGGGAACGTGCTTTCGTTTTGTGGAGTACCTCTAAACCAAGCTGACGGATACATAGCTTCGTCCACATGTGCTCTACAACACGTAGAAACAGCATTAAATGAGCACAGCAAGTGTTCTTCAGGAAAAATTTCTCCTGAATTTGCTGCTCGTAGTATCTTAGGGTCAGCTGTTCCACATTCGATAGGTAAAACAACCGAAATGGGAATACTCGGAGGTTGTTGGACGTCGAAATTACGTGGAGGGTTATTTTGATTTACTGTCGACGCTTCGGTATTCTTACCGACCCTCTGAGCATAAAGCAAACGCCGACGCTTGAGCAAAGCATTTTTATTATCAACATTCATCTCAGTATATGCTTTACGCCTTCTTTCAGAGGCAACATCAAAAGAGCAAGGTTTGTCATTTTGGGCCAAGAGTTGATTTAAATTTTCGTTTCCAGGTGTTTGAGGGTCAACTGCTCCACATTGAAAAGGCAAAATGGCTGATGTGAGAAGCATGGAAGGTGACCCAGTTCCGTAATTATCCGGGAGCCTATTTTCGTTTACAATCAATGCTTCGGTACTCTTGCCACCTCTCTCAGCGTAAACCAAGCACCGACGTTTAAGCAAAGCATCTTTACGTTTAAGCAAAGCATCTTTCTTATCAGCACTCATTTCAGCATACGCCTTACGCCTTCTTTCATTTCTTTCATTACGTTGCTCTCTTTCCATTTACATGTGTCTCAATGGATCAATTTATCGGTATTAGAGTTGTCGCTATGTTTGGTTTCTATTGGTAGCCTAAGTGCACTGTTTGCTTTCTTTGTTACAGTACACCAAATGTATGCTTCGGAACTTACTAAGTATGTGGGAAAAAACCATGTTGTTATGCTCAAGGAGCAGCTCACAGAAGCATCAAAGAAGAGCAAAGTTTCTTGGAAAAAGCAACATTTCAGACGAAAAGAAAGATACCTAAAAGACACTAGTGATACTAGAATTTATCCGTTCTAATGTTGGCTTTAAATATTGTAATCCTAATACGTGCAAGTACATATGCATAGGTGAAGTACAACAGCAGCCTAAACTACCCTAAAAAAAAGGACAACAAATAAAGGAAACATGTATATAAACAACCTATCAACTACGAAGCAAAGTATTGCATATATTCCACATATAATATGCAAGGAATCGAGATTTTCTCAGAGATCTCGTAACTCACGGGTTTGCAATAGATCCCCTAACTATTGAGGTTTGCATGAGTACCTCTAACTACATCGACCTTTAGGAATGAGATTCTTTGCGAGCCAAGTAACCACAACAACTTATTCGTAAAGCTGTAAAAAGCGAAAAAAGTAAGTGGAGCATAAAAGTAGATACATTATATTTATCTTTGAATGTAGTGAAAGTAAAAAATGAATACAAGGAACCAAATTTCAATACATCAGAGACAGAAAACAACAGTGCAAAGTTTATACAGTGCTCTTGGAGACCATTGGGAATGAAAGCAGTGTAGAGACACTATGAAGAATGTAGTTGTGATTACTAAATTATGGACAACATTCTAATTTGTTTAAACAGCAAAGAATTCAACATCCAAGGCAAGATAAATCAGGTTACTGAATCTACACCCATTCACCATACTCAATCACAGGTACCTCCACAGAAGATAAGAAAAAGAACCTAAAAATTCCAGTAGAACATGTGCAAACTAAGTACTTCCAGTTGAACAGACACAGATGATAAACTGAAAGATTATGAAGCATGCAAGTGTGATCTGAATAAAATGCACAACAGCAACAGCAGGCTATGGACCTAACGCTAGGCTGATTAATCAGCCTAAAAACGGAGCCGATGATCAATTATTTAGTTCAAGCCTTAAGTGTTGTGGTTTAGTCCATGTGGATTTAAACAAGAATCAGCTTAGTTGATAACCTTTTGCTGTCAATTTGGGTGCTTATGGTTTGGGATTATCTAGGGTCATTGCTGAGTGTACTATAGGCAAGCTATGGTAGTTTCAAACTTTATACGTTATCGATAACAAAATCATTGGTTTGCCTTTTGATTTCTGGAGTGAAGTCTTTGGATTTAGTCCAGCACAACATGCAGTAAAAAAAAACAAAAAGAAACTGAGTAATCATAGGCCAAAATCACCATCTTGCACCAAAAAATTGTTGGGAGAACAAAAACAGCAGAGGAAGACGCAAACAACCAAACAAACAAGGGCACAGCCTAACAATCTAAGAACATGATTACGCACCCCACAACATACCAAATTGGCCCCCATATCACATGCAATTAAGAATGTATGCATCAGGAACGAAGTTTTCAGGACAACAAAAGCATCGAACCCAGGCTTTACAATGACAAGCCAACAACCAACAGAATCAGAGTTTAGTCCAACACAACATGCAGTAAAAAGAATGAAACTGAGAAATCAAAGGGCAAAGCCACCATCTTGGTTCAAAAATGATACAAAGAAAGAAAAGAAAAGCAGCAGAGGGAGACGCCAACAACAAAACAAACCACAACATACCAAATTGGCCTCCATACTACATGCAATCAAGAAAAACGCGAAATCGAAAAAATCAGAATCCGACTAAAGCACATTAGTAAAAGCTAAGCAGAACCCCTTAAAAGCGGCGAGAAATAAAGCAAACAAGAGAACGGAGGAGGAAATTACGACTAACAACAACGAGACAACATAATGCGGACTCATCGAGCATACATAATTGGGCCCAAAACAACATGCAATCCGGATAAATGGCCAAAACCATACCTAAAAAAGAAGGTAGCACAATAGCTTGAAATCCACACCGCCAACCAACCTACAAAATTCCAAACAACAAGTTTGTAAGATGAAAAGAATACTAAATTACAGCAAGAATCGAAGCAAGAATCGAATACATGCAAAGCTACAGGAAGTCTCACCACACTCTGATGAAGAAAGCAACGGCAACGCAATTGTTTTGTCTGATAATGAAAGCAACTCCATGACCGACTAATAAAATGGGTATTTGTACCCACCCAAAACAATTATTAGTAGTGGAGAAAGCCGGACGTGGAAGCAAAACACAGGGTGAAGAAGCGGTGCGTGAGATATGTGGCGTCGTCGTTCGTCTCCTATTTTAGCATATTTATTAGTACTACTAAGGTAGATATACTAGTGAACGTGAACCGTGCAAGGCACGGCGGGCCCAACATAAATCGTTATCAACGATAATATCAAAGAATAGATTCTCCACGTGAAATAAATCGCGTAAGCTTAAAACGTAACAAATTCAAGGCACAAGACAAAGAGAGCAAGAGAAATATATGACATTCTTTTCAAGAGGTAGCTCTTTCTTAGAGACGTGAAGATTGTGAATCACCTCTCTTCCACCCATATCAGAGTTTATATCTATAAAATAAACTATAATATGATGTATCGGAGAACAATGTCATAAAGTCGATCACTTTAGCTTCGACTTTACGCAATGAAACATTATAGAAAAACAATAAGCGGACAATAACTACACGGTCAAATCTCCCGGGACGCCTTACTTTCGGATCATCATTAATATGTTTGAAAATGTATTTCAATCATTTTCTATACGGCATTTCTCCTTTTATCATTAATCAATACGTCATTGATCTCATGTTCATTCATTTGGTGGAAAAAAAAATGTGTCAAACGGTCTGAAAAATATAAAAAGTTATTTGGTATTCCAACGTCAATTTTAGTGACGTTCGTACTGTAAACGGCCGTCGGTTCCACCGATGTTATGTTGTTTAAAATAATAAAAATATTTAATATGGTGTCGCGTATTATACGCATGTAAGCGGCTGCTATAGCGTGGATATTTGTTTGCCCTTATTTTTTGTTGTTGTAGTTTATATTTAAACTTGACTCGTCTTCCATCGCATACTATTCTGTGTGAGAACTTGAATCCGTCGGTCTTTCCTTTTTTTTTCCCTTTTATGCACAAACTACTAACGGTACACGTTTGATAAAAAATAGTACACGGTTTTATTTAATTGTTGTGCCGAAATCGAATCAAAAATTTTCGGTTGATTGAAATTTAAAATTAAATCCGCACTATCTGTTGGAGGTAATAAAAATAAAGCATATCGAAATATACACTTTGGTTCGGTTTATGTAACGGATAGTCGAACAAAAAATTTCGGTTTCTATATAACGCTGACCGAAACTAAAAAAAACCGCTGTTAAAAAAAGGGAAAAAATAAATCGAAATGTTACACGTTTGATAAAAAAATACACGGTTTTATTCAATTGTTGTGTCGAAAAAAAACAGCTGTTAAAAAAGGGGGGAAATGAATCGAAACGTTACACGTTTAATAAAAAAAATACACGGTTTTATTCAATTGTTGTCTCGAAATCGAATCTAAAGTTTCCGGTTGATTGAAATTTAAAAGCGAATCATGCATATCTGTTTGAGATTAAAATGAACCAGTATAAATATACACTATGGTTCGATTTATGTAACGGAGAGCGAACAACAAAAAATTTAAGGGCTGATAGTCAAAAGGACACAAAATAAATTAATTAAGCGAACAGACACTAAAAGAATCTTATTTGGTTATAAAACACAAATTAGATAGATAGACTCAAATACCCTTAATAAAGAAAAATAAAAATAAAAATAAAAAAGAGGGGAAGAAGCGCTGCTATTATTTTTTGATTCAAATAAAGTTGTTGATAGTTTGTGTGCTTTTTTGTTTGGGCGCTGAATGTTTATTGTTATTACTGTTGTTTGTGTGTGTGTGTGTGGTTTTTTTTTTTTGGCCTGGACGTAAAAAGTGTTTTTTTTTCTTTTTCTGGAAGACGCTAAAAATGTTTTTTTGTTTTGTTTCGGAGACCACCACCGGAGAGACCTCGATGAAGCGACACGTGATCGACGCGATCTATCGACCACCGACGTAACCAGATAACCACCGCGATGATCTATCGCGATACAAACCACCGTCTGACGCGGCGCCACCCATTTGCATCCATCGAGATCATCGATGAACCGCGCGCGCGTGGCCACCGTCCGATGCACCACGATCGATGAATACACCACGACGCGTCGATGACCACCCACGCGCAGCCTCATGCGCAGACACGCGCGATGCAGTGACAGCGCCGATGAGTGACCACGCAAGATCGACGACACGCCGACGCAATGACCACCATCATCGCAGAGACACCGCGATCGATGACGGATGACTGACACCCGATCGACGCAGATGACAGCCTTATCGCAGACACCGCGAGACGCGTGATGAAGTGACACCGTGATGTAGAGACATCGCAATGTTATAACATTTAGCGTCGCAGAGACACCACGATTAGAGACACACGCAATTAAGTGACACCGCATTGCGAAAGCACACCGCGATGTCGACACCGCAATGCGAGAGGCGTCCGCATTGCGAGACATCGCAATGTTATAACATTTGGCGATCGCAGAGACACCGCGATGCAAAAACGCCGTGATCTGAGAGACACACCGATCGCGATGGCCACATCCGATGCGATGACCATCCCAGATCACGAGACACGCGCGATGTAGTGACCACGATCCCCCGATGCGAGAGACAACTGCGATTTGAGACAACTGCGATGAATGACATCGCAATCGCAGAGACATCGCGATGTTATAACATTTGATGATGTAGAGACACGCGCGATGAAGTGACACGCGCATTGCGAAAGAGACGCGCGATGAAGTAACACCGTGATGTAGTGACCATCCCCGATGCAGAGACATCGTTATGTTATAACATTTGACGAAGCAGAGACTCCACGATGCAGAGACATCGCGATTAAGAGACACCGCGATACAGAGACACCGCGATGAAGTGACACCGCATTGTAGAGACACCGCGTCTGAGACAGCAGCGCGATGCGAGAGACATCGCGCGATAAAGTGACACGCAATTATATATATATATATATATATATATATATATATATATATATATATATATATATATATATAATCCACTTCAAACGGCGACAAAAATAACATTTAGCATTGGAATATGAAAACAAAAAATGCACAATGAGTCATTCTAACAATTCAGCGCATAATGCCATCATTTTTCAAGAACTAATTGCAGTTGGAAAGTGAGCATCACTGTGTAATTATGAAGTCAAACAGATGTACATTTCTTCCCAGTATATATATATATATATATCCAACCGGAAAGTAAACATTGCTATTGGAAAGAAGAATATATAGATAAAGTTGCCAATTCCTGCACATTTGATCATTAAAATAGATGGATTGCAAAAGGATAAGAATCAAGTAATCACTAAGAAATCATCTAATGTGTTATAAAGAATCATTCAGCACAAAAAAACACGTGCAATACCCAAAAAAAAGTGGTCTATAACCACATTCAGCCTATTACATCAATAAAGGACATGTGATAAACAAAGGAAACAAAGTAGAGAAAATAAAAGGCCTTCAATCACCCTTTTGCAGTAGACAGGGGCACCACAACAAACAAATAAATCAGTACTTCCAGCAGATCATTACCAATCACAAGATCTCCAAAGCCCTCTAAATGAAAGCACCAGCAGCAGTCTTCATGAAAAATGCATCAGCAGAGCCTCAACACTAGCAGTCAAGTTACATCACCAGTTGCTGACTAATAAACATATCATCTAAAGCCAAATCAATTTTTTGCATCCTAGTCAAATAAGCCCAGAACTATAGTGAAGGTTGATGTATCCATCCAATTCAAAGGAATCACGACTTGGGTTCTGATCGAGACATTCTTGGTGTCCAATTTTACCGGCAGTGTACCGGGTCAATTGTAGTCTAGTAAGTGGTCAATGTCGTATCCCACAGGGATGTGAGGTCAAACACCAATTAGTTATTATTATCTTGATCTAAGTCGCAGTTTTAACATAAAAGTAATAGTTTTACGTCACTAATAAAATTAACGATTAATAATAAAGATACTAACCAAGACAATTTCATTGAACAACAGTCTCTTTTAGTTTTATGGATGTGATCAATCGGCCTATTAAGGGTATCCAATTGTGTGAAACGGCGTACTCCTATTCTAACAATTTCCCCTCATACGAGTGTACGAAATTGTTCTATGCCTCCTCCTTGGTTTAAGAGCCCTAAACCTAATGATTTGACATGATAAATTCACGAGTACGACTAGTCATTCCCCGGATAAGAAATTGAACTCCGATAACGGTCAACTTTACCTTCCGGTTTTTCTACCTCGTTCTCACAACTAATATCTCCGTTCGGTATCAATTAAGTGTGTGTGCCAATATTGGTTAATTACTCCAACACGAGCTAACAATCAATTTAAGTAGAAAAAGCTTCAACACAATCGTAATTAAAATATACAATACATAATCATCATCCGATCAACCAGAAGAGATCAAAATAGTTCAATTACATGCCTTGGTTAGCTACACGTCTAGCCACTCATTACTACAAATAATACTTATCAAAATTAGCATTCATAATAACCAGATTAACAAAACAAAATAACACTAGAATGTTGCCGGTAACAACCGTTAAGTTTGCAATGGAAAGCTTGAAGTCTTCTTCTCAGAGCATCAATGGAGTTTCTCCCCAGGCTGATGAACTTTTCCCAATCAAACTCTACCCGGTTGAGCTAACATTCAAAGGATTAATTGTGATGAAATTAGCTAATTAATGGAACTAGTTATTTTTGGCTTTAAGAGCCTTGGAATATGTTGCGTGCAAGATGAAGATGGCAATTGGAGAAGATGAAGTACTCCTATTTTTTCGTCTGATATATAAATATATATACATCTCTCCTTTTTGTCTCTGTTTGTGAATAGTAATGAATAGCGTTGAAGGGTCCACATGGCAATTTGTTAGTTGTCAGGCGCATTAAATGCCCGCCAAATCTCGCCGAATCTATATATATTCCGGCGTAGACCGGGATTCTTCCGGTCTGCGCCGGGTCTTGTCAACTTTTAATTTTTATGTATCATGTAACGAAATTTTTAATATAATTATTCTAATAATTATATTTCCGTATCCATCTAGCTTTTATGTTTACGACAAAGATTTTTAAAGTGGTATCGTAATAAAACAAGCAACAAAGAAAAGCGGATAATTCTGATAATAAAAATAGGCTGATAAGCCTATAAATATGTCAAAATAATGGGATTTTATTATATCTACTATTTACAAAAATAAAACGTACCATCACAATATTTATTATATTTGATATGAAAACGTCACTAAAAACTTAAAAAATGGGATTAAAATATAACAAAATACATCATCTGGTTGACATACATTCATATAAATCAAGTCTTGAATCGAGTGACTCTACCTTACTACCTTCACACAGCTTACAGAATCATCAAAACCAAAATCTGACTCTTTATATGATTCAAATATTGAACCACCAGGACCACTATCTATATCCCAATCATTGGAATCAGGGAAGAGAATTCCAGCAGGTTGATTCTTCATCAGTTTCAGGAAATGGGCTTGCAAGAATCTCAATCTATTTAAGTGATCTTGTGATTATGCATATCCCATTTTCTAGTTTCCTTAATTTATCTCTTTCTTGCCAATCGGAATCATCATTCGTTTATAAACATACCTTGACTTGGTTCCCTTCTAGCAGCAATTTCAAAGGCACAATGACAACATTTTCACATAAAGATTGGACCGGTTAGGGAATTACCAGAAAGATCAAGCGTCTGTGAGCTATGACAGTGGTTTAAAGTGTCAGGAACCTGACCGGCGAGGTTGAAATCTCGAAGCTCGAGACTGATGAGCCGATTTTCATGGTTATTCCAGCAAATAGCTCTGGCAAAATTGCAAACAAAGGCAACATATGAGTTGGAAAAGTTCCAAAAACTGAGCTTTCCATAGGTCTTAATGAATTCTTCACCCCTTGTAAACACTTGACATAATCTAAGAAAGGAAGAAGGAGAGTCGCCGGCGGATTGCTTTTGATCGAAAAAAGAAAGCACGGTGGGATAAGGGTAATTTAGGAAACTTGGATAAAATGTGTCCTTATAACCAATTATCTTTTAAGTGTGTCATAAATGCCAGTTAAGTCTTCAAACTAGTCATTATAAACAAATACCCAAAAAATTTAACGCTAACCGAAATGCTGGTTTTTACCGAAGGAAAAAAATTGCTGTTAAAAAAAAATATAAAAAAAAAATAATAATAATAATAATAATAGGTGCTGCGTGTCGGTAGGAGAGGAAGCATTACGCGTGGCTACTAAACAAAGTCTCTTAACATGGCCAAAGCTAGGTTTTTTAAGGGAAAAAAACCGCTATTAAAAAAGGGAAAAAAATAAATCGAAACGTTACACGTTTGATAAAAAAATACACGGTTTTATTTAATTGTTGTGTCGGAAAAAAACCGCTGTTAAAAAAGGGGGAAAAATGAATTGAAACGTTACACGTTTGATAAAAAAAAATACACGGTTTTATTCAATTGTTGTCTCG